>RJWH01002116.1:94287-266997 GCA_004363575.1 Solenodon paradoxus | reverse complement strand
GAATCATCAAAGACTCCATAGAAGACCACGCTGCATAAAATGCAATTAATATGGGCCTTCTCTTGGATGATAGAAGATGTTGGTCAGCTGTTTCAGAATCACAGGGGTCAAGGACAGGGACAGGAGCAAGATGTGTGGGGAGAGGGTAAGGGTTAGGAAGAGAAAAAAAGTAACTGGAGAAACTTCTCTACAGCAAAGAATGTAAATGATTGAATATTTGGCACAAGATAGATTTTAGTCTCACTCATCCCTCTGCCATTTACTAGCTATGGACAATTCATTTAATCTCAATTTTCACATGTACACTGGGGATAATAATAGTATTTCATATAAATGTTAGAATGATTAAGTGAAACATATGTCAAGTGTTAGGATATGGTAAAATTTACATGATGTCAGCTGTCATTATTTTTAGGAAGTTTCAAATGCTATTTGCCTATATATTGTTTAGATTTGTTTAGGGTTTGAAATAAAAGTGGTTACAAGCAGAAGAAAATTCTGTTACTTTTTGAATATTCTGTTTCAAATTCCTCTTAAAGTATACTTCAAATATATGGAAAATCAAAAGAACTTCCTTATAAGAATGAAAAGGCGGTGTCTTTAAGAACCTCTCCATAGTTATAAAGCAGGGCTGGTAACACATAAACTCTTTCAGAGATGGACTTTGTATTTCAAGTTAAAGGGGAAAGTCTTGCCAAACTAGTTAATTTAAATCACAAATATATGTATTAAGGCTGAAATCCCTAGGTTTCAGTGGTTTTCTTGATAGTCCTCTACTTGTGATTTTACACACCAAGAGCATTTTACACAGGATCTCAAGCAGAAGGGTCTTAGGATTACAACTCATACTTGTGAAGTCAATAGTGTTTGACAGAAAACTTAACATTGTAGCAACATTTTTTATACAATGTTGTTCTCTGAGGGTAAATCATTAGACAAAATCTACCCAGTCAAGTTTCATAGACAATGAGAATATGTGTATGTAAACACAGTTCATGCCTCTTTGGAGCAAGAATCTAAACCAATTCTAAGGAGACTTCTGAGCATATGAAAAGGTCTGAACACACCTGGCAGAGACATTCAATAAATACGTTTAAAACTAATATGTAAAGGTGAGAGGTCTTGGGGAAAAAACATAGTAACATTTCCCTTATACTTCAAACATGACAATGAGAAATCGATACCACAACATTTATCATCATCAATCATCAAAACATTTAAGATTTACTCTTGCAGCACATTTTTAACTATATAATACCACATTGCTAATTTTAGGCACTATGCTATTCAGGAGATCTCTAGGATGCATTCATTTGATATAACTGAAACTTTGTATCTTCTGGTAAGTGCTATAGTATTCTTCCAAAACACTAATTCCAGTGCTGATTTATGACTACTATACATTTTAGATAATATGCTTGTCTTTTCTTGGCATATATTTCCCATGAGATTATAAATCAATAATACAATCATGCTGGAAGGCAGTTTGGTCACCTGAGTCAAATATTTAACCCTGCTAAGATCCAATAATTTTCTTTTTGGAAACATATCCCTTAGATAGCTAACATATCTTGAATTGTACTTTTTAATGTCAGGCATTGTTCTAGAAACCCAAAGTTACACAGATACAGGGTAGAGGTTCTTGAAATTTAAATTAAGTCATTGTGGTTCCACAGCCTGTGCTCTGACAACTTTTGCTCTCTTAGCTACAAGGATGTTCACTATGGCACTGTTTATAAGGAAAAACTTAGGAACAAATCAAATGTCCACCTTTGGATGTCAGTTAAATTAAAAAAGTATAATTAGTGAAGACATAAAGTTGGTATTATAAATAAAATTTCAAGCATGCCCTGTTGGAGTAGCGGTTGGGCACCGTTCACAAATATCTCAAGGTCCTGGGTTCGTGTCCCAGGGCTGGAGGGAACAACCAAGAGGAACTAAATAAAATAAATAAAAATGCTTCCTCCTCTCTCTTCCTGTTTGCTTGCCTACTCACTTTCATTCCTGCGGCAACTTCCCTTTAAAAAATATTTTTAAAAATTTCAGAAATACGGCTGTGAACAAGATATTTAGTTCAGTGTGGGCAGTGGTGGCTGTGGGGAACCCAAAGCTACACAGTGATTTCAGTCTACCAAATATTTTCTTTGTGGGGGTTAAGATTTTCATTGTCTTCTTGGTGCTTTGTTATATCTTTAAAATTTTCTAAATAAACTTTATTTTTTTTTAAACTCAGAAAAATAATTACTAAAAACAAATTTCTAGATTAGTACAGGCCCATCAAAATATAATGAAAATTGTATATGTAATTTAAACTATTCTAGTAACATACCTACATTAACTAAAGAGGTGAAAATTTTAAATTCTTTAATCTATATATCCAAACTAGTGCCATTTCAACATGTAATCAATGCAAAATACTAAAAATGGAATACTGAATTTTTATGGACTAAGTCTTCAAAGTCACTTTTAGCACATCCCAGTTTGGACTAATCACAGTTTCCCTCTCAATAGTCAAGGGCCTTATTACTACTCGTAATGGACAAGATAGCTATATAGATCTTTGACAGAAGCAATACTTTCAGATCAAATGCACCCAAACCTGATTCTAAAACCATCTCATAACAATCTCACATCTCCAAGTAATCATCTATTTCTGTGTTGGGTTGCTTCTTTAAAGAGGAAAGAGATGGGCTTGGGAGATGTAGATTTCAGTTAGAATTTCTCTAAAACCAACAGTGTGAACTTGAGCAAGTTAATTCTCTGTGCCTCATATGAACTGTTCTGTAAAGAAGAATGCTTATTTTGAGTTGAGACTGAAATAATTATAAGAGACCTAATACCTACAAAGGCACTTGATAACATTTTTATTAACTATACCCTTTTCCTTAGCAAACATCCTTATTTAGATGAAGGTTAGATTTAACTTAGCAAGAGGTAAGGCAAGACTCTTAAAACAGAGAGTAGCAAGTCTCATTTAAAATGGTCCTAAAACTAACTGTTGCGAAGTTGTGGAGAACCTAGACAGGGAAATCCTCAAAAAAATGTATTTATATTTTTAAGGGAGTTACCTAATGTCAGGTAACTAAAGTCACACATCTTTGCTTGTCTCACAAGGCTTTTGCTCAGCAAATATTCAACCCATTAAACAAAAAGAAAGCTATAAATTACTGAATATGTGCCAGGCATCTAGTTAGACAGAGAAAACTAGGAGCAAAAAACGGAGGGCATTCCTTTGCTAAATGAAGAAGAGTAAATGAACCAATGAACATTGTATCTTTTCTAAATTCTTAATTTAGTTGCCAGTTCTTTTTTGCTTCCTTCTCTTGTTTTACCTAAGATTTCCTTACTATATTAGGTAGTGAGATTTCTTCCAAAAGGCTCAACTGAAATATGGTGAGTTTATTCTGGTTGAATCTAGATGAAGAATACAAATAATGAACATTTTATGTGGGTTTCAATATTTGAAAATAAAAGTGTAAAAAAAATCATGAATTATAATAGAAGATAATTACACATATACCCATGGTTCATATAGTATCACTATTTATAACAGATCACCAAAACTATACAGGAAGACATAAATGACTAAGACATCCTATATAGTGAAGAGGATAAAATACCACATAACCAGCAATTTATACAGCAGACTTTGTCGATTTGTAATGAAATGTGACTTGGGGGAAAACAGATTAGAATCCATGATTACAACGAAAATATATGTAATTTGCATTTACAAAAATTAAAAATGTATTTGGCCAGGTAGGAATATTGCTTTCTCTTTCAGGGTAGGTTATCCAAGTTGATAAAAATAGAAAAAGACAACATATAGTAATTCCTCTTTGCTAAGCAAATTTATCCTACACTAGAGGGCAAGGTGACCAGGGACAATTATCTATCTTGTGATAAGTTACAACAAAGCAGCACCATCTTCAATGCTCAGACTAATGTGCAATGATCCTTTGGCAGCCAAATCCCAGTTAGTGTGCAGTTTAATCTACCAGTTGGAATCTAGTGGCAGATTTGGAATTCTCCTTAATTCAAGTAATTAAACAGAATAACACACTTAACACATATATTTGACCACTAGCATCATATTTTACATGAGAACTCCTCAATCTTTTAGTAAGCACAAGAATACTTAGAAAGTAAAAACAAAGTTTAAACCTGACTTTCATTGTTATTCTGGTTGGATACCATACAGGGTAGATCAAAATAGCTGCTTCACATTAAGAAAGAATCCCCAGCTTTCTTTCACAAGCACTTCATGTTTGAAAATGCAAAAACCTACCGAATCATTTAGTACTTAACAGTAACGACCTCATTATCTTGCGGTTTAAATGATGACTGAACAATAACTCAAGTTAGTTGTGTTCTATATTTCCTTTATTGATGTAATTAGTGTTCTTAAACCTCTTAAATTTGCTCTTCTCTAGCCCTAGGGGGAAATGATTTTGTAAGGTTTAATACTTATGTTGATTCAAAATGTGATTTCTCACACATCCAATCTCTATAATTTTGGGTTATAGGGCAATATAGCGTAATCCTGGCACCACCTCTTTGGCAATGTTGTTTAAAAACAAAGCTATCATTACACACAAAGCCCTGGTTTTTATTTTACATTGCGCATAAGGAAATTTATGTAATACATCTTTAATATAAAAACCATGGCCTTAATTTGGGAATATGAGTAAGAATATGGTAATTAAGAGACTCCCAACTCGACCAAAAGCTCAATGTTAAAATACAGGTAGGGTCTGAACACACCTCCTAAGTGTGTGAGATCCAAATTGCATAAACTTGACAGAACTTTTGATTCAAGCATTCAGTTTTCTGGTAATTTCTCTGAAAGTACCAATACGAAAGATTAGGAAATAATGTCTGATAAAATTATTTGCCTTGCTCTAAAATGTCTAATCCTTGAAGCGAGTGATCTGAAGGGTCAATCTTGGTTACAAAGCTCATCAATTGAGTTATCTTATACAAAATACTTAATTTCTCTATGATGCAAATTCCTCATGTATAAAAATAAGAATCACATAATATGTAGCTATATACTATACTTCATATAGTTTCTAAATTAAAAACAATAAAGAAAGTAAATGATAAAGGTGTAAATGCCAGGAGCAGTACCAATCGCTGTTAATGTGTTATATCCAGCAATGGTCTTACTCAAATGGATAATTTTAAAAACAGTTTTTAGTTGGTATCAGTCACTTTTTTTTTTTTTTTTTTACATAACTAAGCTATAGGGATGGTTATAAATGACAAAAACCTTACCAACAGAACCGTATTATTGAGGATTACAAGAAACGTGTAGAAATGATAGTTTTGCATAACTTTAAATCACAGGGGTAATTACACATGACAGACATCTCACCAAGAGAACTGGAATATTTTAGCTTAAGAGACGTAAAGAAATGACACCCACAATCTGAATCATATTGAAAGAAGTCAATCAATCTATCTGAGATAGATAAACAAACTTCCTTGGCAGAAGTTTATCTCAAGTAAAACACATATACATCCCAGGCAACCAATGTCGGCAAAACCTCCCCAAAGTAGAACGCCAGTAATACTTAGGACTCAAAGACACGGAATGACAACGAACACGTTGTTTAGTAAAATCCAGGTCTTCCCACTACTCCACGGACAAAATAAAACACAACTCACAAAAGCAGAAAGCAACCAATACTCACGGTATTGGGTACCCTCTTGAAGCCCCTTTGAGTAGCTTTGCAGAGAGGGGACAAGAGATCGATGCACATTTAATGAATGAAAGCGAGGACTGGGGTTTGGAAAAGTGCAGGAGACGGACCCTACCTTTCACAGATTTCCCAATACTGTGTAAATGAGTGATAGAATTGTAGTTCTGGGCAACATTCTTCAGAAACGCTTCCATCTCTTCCTGGTGGTGGTAGCTGAATTCCAGCGCAGCCACCAAGGGCAGCAGCAGCCCTAGCCAGAGGCGGGCGAAGTCCATGTTCTAGAAATGAATCAAAATGATAGTAAAGGTGGGAACAGATAAAGAAGGGATGGGGAGACTTTACTAGCTTCGGTTCAGCGCTCTAGTCTCGGGTCTGCGGACACTACCGCTCTCTGCTTCCCAAGAAGATAAAAGTTGGAAGCAGCACCCTCGGGAGTTAGTGCAGCGGGAGCACCAGCCGCGGGGCTCGCCGTCCATCCCGCCGCCCGCGAGCCCCTCCCGCTCCGCCTCCCGGGTCTCCGCCGCCCGCCGTCCCGCAGCTGCCGCAGCTGCTCCCGGCCCGCGGGCCCGGAGGCTCACCCCAGCCCAGGCGCACACCTCCGCGCCTTCGCCCGGCGGGGCGGGACATTATAGCTCGGCCAGGGGGCGGGAGCGCCCAGACCCCACCCCCGGCGCCTGACTGACATCCCGCCGGCCGGCTCAGGCACCGCCCGGCTCCGTCCAGGACCCGACCCAGGCGCGCAGACCCGCGTTTCGGCTGCCTTCGCACCTAGGCTTGCAGGCGCCGGGACGCGGGGGTCCCCGGGGTGCTGCGCGGTCTCAGGCACCGCGGGCGTTCCCGGTGGATGCGCTGTCCCCGCTCCTGCCATGGCCCTGGCACTAATCAAGTCCGGGGCGCCCCGGCGAGGGCTTCTGTGGGCGGCGGGGGTCTCCAGTCGCAGTCTGGAGGTGTTAAAAGCTCGGAGATGCGGGCGGGAGCGGGCGGGCACTCCCCAGCTCACCTGGCGGCCCTGAACTGCGCCCAGTGCCCGGCGCTTGGAGAGGCGCAGGCCGGAGCTACCAGGGCCAAGCGCCATCTGCCCAGTTCCCCTGCCCCTGTGGCCTCGTGGGATTGGAGACACAATCATCTGCGTGTGTGGACGTTTATAAATACTGTCGAGTGTGTGTCAAGTGTGGAATCCAAGAAAACTGCTGTCAAATTTCTGTGGTGTTGAGATTTGACCAAACCAGAGTTGAATTTCAACTTGGAAGAAAGAGCCACTGTTGTAAATCCAATTCTTCCCCTCCCGGTGTTAGGCTATTTCAGTTCCTCTTCCTGAAATGCTTCTCTGGAAGGACACGGAGTTCTGTTTGCACGGGGAGAACAAGGCTTCAGGGAAGACTCGGCACACACCTGTCACACATTAGGCACCAGGGTTAGTGGGGGTATTGGAGCCAAGGATCCGGTGTATAGAAAAAGTTTGAAAACCACTGATTTGGGATAACTTCAGCCTTCAGCAGATTAAAACCTGGGCCAAGGCACCACCCCAAACAAACTGAACGGACTTCTCCTCAAGCCCCAGGAAATAATTTTTGTTTTCTATTTAGGTGCCTGGGATACCGTCAGGAACCAGTGATTGCTCCTTCTTTGCTGCAGATACAGATTCTGCTGAACTCTTAGGAAACCTGAGACCTCTTGTGATTCCCAGGCAGCAGAAAGGAGAGGCCCTGAAGGCCACGGTGTCACACGATGTGGGTCCTAATCCTTGCTCTCTCAGGAGTTGTGTCAACTCATCTTGCTTTAGTTTCATGGTCTGTAAAATGGGAATCACTGAGACTACCTGCAGGCACATCATAAAAACTGTGCGAGGTGTTTATTAAGTAAATCGAATTTAATTCTTAAGTAGATAAGTAGAATTTTCTAAGAGTTGGAAAATCTTCACATGACATTATTGGGTTTTTGAGTGGCCTTTTTTTTTTTTTTTTTTTTTTTTTTTTTTTTTTTTTTTTTTTTTTTTTTTTTTTTTTTTTTTTTTAAGTATGCAGCAGTTGCTATGCTAAATGCGGCTTCTACTTGATGGTTTGAAGAGGCGGCCTTTCATTATTGTTTACTGCTAGGAGGTCTGAAAGGAGAGGGACTAGGATTTGCCATTAAATTTACGCAGTTACTCTAAGAAATGGCAAAGTGAAGTTTTGCTCATTGCACCTTAAATGTCATACATTTACTATAACCAGTGTAAACAATTAAATGGAAAATTAAAAAATGCTTCTTTCTCTGTCTTCCTGCGGTCCTGTCTATTTGCCTTCATTCCTGCCTATATCTTCTTTAAAAAAAAAAAAAAAAGCAGAAGACATAGTAGAAAGATATTCTGTTGCTCATGAGTTGGAAGAATGGAAGAACTAGCAATGTTAAAATGACTATTACCTAAAGCAGTATACAAATTCAATGTAGTCGCCCTCAAAATTCCAGTGACATTCTTCACAGAAATAGAAACAAAAAAAAAAAAATTGGAAACACAAAAGACCCTGAATGCTAAAAATCCTGAGAAGAAAAAAAAAAAAAATAATAACAGAAATGGAGGTGTCACATTCCTGACTTCAAACTATGCTACAAATCAATAGTAATCTAATCAGCATGATATTGGAATAAAAATGGACATACAGATCAGCGGAATAAAATTGAGAGCCCAGAAATAAACCCATACCTAAGTGGACACTTAATATATGACAAAGGGGCAAAGAACATACAATGGAGCAAGGACTGACTTTTCAACAAAATGAAGTGGAAAGCTGGACAGCCACATGCAAAAGAATTAAATTAGATCACTACCTAACACTATCTATGAAAATTAATTCTAAATGAATTAGAGACTTGGAGGTAAGACTTGAAGCTGTAAGTGCATACAAGAAAGCCTAGGCAATATGTTCCTTGACATTAGCAATAGAAATATCTTTGAGATCTCAACTCCAAAAGTCAAGAGAAATGAAAACCAAAATAAACATGGGTGTACATCAAACTAAAAAGGTTTTGTACAGTGAAAGAGGTTATCAAAATAAAGCTACCCTACTGAATGAGAGAAGATATTTACAATTCACACATTCAACAAGAGGTTAATATTCAATATAAAGAACCCATAAAACCAGTTTAAAGAACAACAATCCAGTTTAAAAACAGGCAGAAGATGAATAGACACTTCTTCAAAGACAATATACAGATGAACAACAGGCCCGATGTTCATTATCTATTAGGAAATTCACATCAAAACAAGAGATCACCTCATACCTATGAAAATGACTGTTAACCAAAGACTGAAAACAAGTGTTGGTAGTTATGTGGCAAGAAGGGAACCCTGATGTATTTTTAGTGCAAGTGTAAATTAGTGCAGCCACATATGAAAAGCATGGGTATTAAAAATAGGAATTCCAAGAGAATGGAGGCAAAACATTATTAGAAATAGCCCTAAGAGATACCTTTGGCAACTCACCTCCCATTGCAAGGCAAATAAAATCCAAAATAAACAAGTGGGATTACACAAAACTAAAAAGTTTCTATTCAGAAAAGAAACTCACATAAAAACAAGAAGGCCATCCAACTGAATGGGAAAAGATATTTGCCTCTTACACCTCAGATAAAGGGTTAATATCTAAGATATGCAAAGAACTCAAAAAACTGGACAACAAAAATACAAGCAATCCAATCAAAAAATAAGCTGATGACCTAAACAGACACCTCTCCAAGAAAGACATACAAATGGCCAACAGGTTCATGGAAAAGTGCACTACATCTCTTGTCACAGAGCACTTCTCCATGAACCTAGAGTGGATAAAGAAGATGTGGTACATATATACCATGGAATACTATGCAGCCATCAGAAGGGAGAGATTCTGCCATTTAAAACAACATGGAAGGATTTGGAGAGAATTATGCTTAGTGATGAGATAAGCCAGAAGGAGAAATACAGATGTCGCATGATAGCACTCATATGATGGATAAAGAGAAAATAAATTCATAAATTAAATGATACTTAAAATGCGGAGGGGGGAAGAGAGAGAAAAAGAGAGACGGGGGGGTGGGGGGGGTAGAACACACTCCAAACAGCTATGGACTCTTAGAGATGAGAGACAAAAAGGGAAATCAGGGGGTACCAAAGTGATGAGGGAGGAGTGGGAGAAATGGGATGAAGGGAATTAACTGTAAATGACAGGAGAAAACAAAAAGTGGGGGGAATATTAGTAAATCTACTATGCTATTTGTAAATGTAAAAATACCACTATGCATACCTCAAAACAAGTCATTGTCAAAATGCAATATCCCTTCAATAATAATAATAATAAATAAAAATTTAAAAAGTCATTGAATGCTTTTTAGTCTTTATCTTTCTGGATTATTCTCTAGGGGAAAAAAAAGAAATTCCCTATGATCCTGCTATCCCATTTCTGGATATTAATTCCAAAAGCACAAACCCACTAATTTGAAGCAATGTATGTACCTTCCCCAGGTTTATTGAAGAATTATTTACAAGAGCCAAGAGCTAACAACCTAAGTGCCTATTGACAGATGAGTAGACAAAGATGTGATACACACACACACACACGCACAATGGAATACTACTCAGCTATAAAAAAATTCTATCATTTACAATAACAAGGGTGGAATTATATTTATAAATGAAAAGATTGTTTATAATAAATCAGATGGAGAAAGACTAACACCAAATGATTTCTCTCATATGTGGTTTATAGAGAAACCAAACAAACAAGTAAACCAAACCAAACCAAAATAGACTTTAGTCTATATGACCAAATTAGTGGTTATCAGAAGAAAGGGAGGGAGGTTGGGTGAATCTGATAAAAAGAGGTCAATTATATGGTGAAGGAGAGTATTAGACTTAAGTGGTGAACTTAATGTATATACGGAGGTTGATTTACAGTGATGCACATCTTAAACCTATTTAATGTTATGATGCAATGTTCTTTCAATTAAATTAAAAAATAAACAATCTTGATATGGGGAGATTATACTGGATTATCGGGGCGGATCCTAAATACAATCACATGTATCTTTACAAAAGGCCAATTTCACATACAGAAGAGGAGAAGGCGGAGACTGGAGTTGTGATGCCTGCACTCCAAGGCATGCAGGAAGCCACTGGGAGCTGTAAGAGGGTTCTCCCCTAGGAAGAGCTACCATGATTTTCAGAGTTAAAACTGGGACCCGTTGGAGTGTCACAGGGCATGACAGTGGCATGGGGAGTGTTCAGGCACAGGAAGGAGAGGGATGATGCAACATACTCAGTGGGGAAACCTGCACCACCACCCAGCCTGGCAACTTAGACCTAGTTTATTAACTGCTTACCCAAATTAAATTTTAGCAAATTGTGAGTGAAATCAGAACAGAATTTTAAAACAGGTGGGACATGCAGATAAAGCTGTTACACCAGGACAGCCCAGTCAAACAGAGAGGCTTGGTAGCCCTGCCCTTAGGGCCTCTGGAGGGAGTAGTCAGCATCTTCATTTCAACCCAGTGAATACAAATGTCAAAATTCTGGCTTCCAAAACTATGGAGAATAAATTTCTGTTGTCTTAAACAAACAAAAAATGTTTTTAAAAAAAGCTAGGAAAATAATTACCCATGTCTTCAGTATATTTGCCTGACTCTAGCAATTATCTGCAGATCTATAACAAATCAAATAAATAGAATTATAGGGATTTCCAGAAATTCTAAGTCATATTTGGTCAAGGCACTATGGAGGTGAGAGAATACAATATCTATATTAATTATTCATCCTAAATGACTTTTGTACCTTTACAACAGAAAACCTTTATGTGACAATTCTACTCCCAGTATAGTAGATTGTGCTTTTAAAGTAGACTTGCTTTATTCATGTTTTCCACTTAGAATCTTTACAATCTTTGATACACTCCTTAAAATAAGAAATTGTTCATGTATGATCAACAAAGCACTGAGTAATGTATGGTTCTCACACTCATCTTGAATAATCTGATCTCTTTCAATTGAAAGAGATCTTTTTCCTGAGAAAACCATGTTACAAAATGACAAGGACAATACAAATTTTCTCCAAGTTTCCCCACCAGAATACAAAATGAGAAAATCAGATTACAAAATATTTTGTGATAAAGACATTCATTTCTCAAAATTGTGTTTTCAATCAATTTCCAAGAGACAATTTTTTAGGGAATCCAAACTAAATTTAAATTGTGACAACTTTTCTAAGGTAAAAGAATAAATATATATGGTAAATTTTAGTTGGTCTTTTAAGAAATTTTTAGAGGAAGTTGTTACAAATGGAGAAACTAAGACACAGAATACCTGTCCATCCTCAATTTCAAGACTAAATTTGATAGTAAAGGAAGAAATAGAGCCCTAACTCTGATTCTCAGATGAGAGAGTGATGGGTAATTATCTAAAAGGGGGAAAATAATTGTCTCTGTTTCTTCTGATGGATAATATTAATATGTCATTTTTTGAAATATAAAAATAAATTATTTTCAGCCATAATAATGATGATGCAGAAATATATATATATTGACTGGACAGATAAATCACTGAGTGACAAAAAGCAGATTATAAAAAGAAATGAATAACATCCCATTGTGGAAAGCAAAAAAATGAATAAACAAGCCCTAACAAAACACCGAAAAAGTTTCAAAACTCCTGAGGGGTTAGCCTGGGGTGGCAATGCTTGGATTTTCATTTTTTAAATCCGTTTGTACTTCCTAAAAATTTTCCGTAAATGTGTGTCTTTTAATTAAAAAAGATATTATTGTCTAAAAGCAAAACAGACCCAAAAAACAGGGAAACATCAGAGATGCACAGTCCTGCATGAAGTCACTCTGAGGTGGAAGAATACAATACCTGTAGGAATTATCAGTCCTAAATGACTTTCTTTGACAGCCTCTACCTGGAGTGAATTATAGAAGTGAAGATCACTGGAAATGGAACGTTAAGGAATTGAGGGACTAGGGTGGTTTGTCAGTCCTGCTGAGGACTCCCTAAGACAGTGGTGAGGATTCCCTAAGACAGTGGTAGGAATTAGAGCATATATACATGTATATATGCATGTATACCATATTATGCATGCAGAGAGAGGGAGAGGTATCTCTAGTAAGAGACAGATATTTGCATATCTATATCCAATAAGGAGTTGATACTCAAAATATAACATATATACATTATATAAAGAATATACTGCAGTGTAAGAAAAGAATACAAAATTATTCTCAATTATATGTAAATCTGGTTAGTGACCAGAGCAATAAACTATAATTACTAGTACTTTCTTCTGTATAGAGCAGAAATAATTTTAATTTTTACAGAATAAAAATTAGTTGAATCTCTATTAGACAAAATATTAACATCTTATCAATTTTCTATGAGCTAACATTTACTTTTTTTTTTAAAGAAAAGGTGCAGGCAGGAATGAAGGTGAGTAGGCAGGCAGGCAGTAGGAGAGAGGAGGAAAAAGCGTTTTTTATCTTTTAATTGTATTTAGTTGTTCATACTGGTTGCTTCCCCCCAGACCTGGGACTTGGATCCAGGGGTATGTGGCTTTCTCCTTTAGAAGTGATTAATCTAACTACTGCTTCACCAGGGCACACCTACATTTATTTTAAAGTTAAGTTTTGACCTGTATCTATTATCAAAATATTGTCATATTTTTGACCACTAATATCTATAAGGTTTTTGGGTTGTTTTTTTTTTTAACCCATCAACTGTTAAACAAATCCAAATCGCAAATGAGAGCAACAAGCAAAGCTTTATTTCACTGGCCAAGGAAGGAGATGGCAGCTCATGCTCTAAAAGTCATCCCAAGGGGAAGAGGATGGGACAGGGTTTTTTTAAACTGTAGGTGATGGAGGAAGGGAACCTGGGCTGGGATTAGGATGAGTTGCGGGACAGAGAATGGATCTCTGACTGGTCAGAATTCTGAGAAATCAGGGAAAGTTCTGGGTAGGGTATTTGATAGCCATTTTTCTCCATTGTTGCTGCCAGATCCGTCAGGGTGGGAGTGGGAATTGGGGGCGGGGTAAGTTTTGCCTGCTGAGGGCAGGCTGGTTGGAGACACAGGAGGGCTGGGAAGTGTGCATTCCCAACTCCAGGAAAGTCCCTTGTGGTCCATACCTCTCTTCTTGTGGCTGGGTTGTCTAGTGGCCTTGGCTTCCATATGGTGTTTACCTTGGTTGCTGTAGGATGTTCGGTCTCAGCATCGCCTTGTGGTTTCTGCATCTGGAAATAGATACGACTAGAAAACAGGTGGCTATCAGAGAAGAGGCTGCTATAAGGAAAAGAAAAGGGGGATTAGCTGCTGCACTGGGGTGACACATCATTTAAAAAATTAAATCAGTAAGTAGTAACCTTCCAAAATGGAGAGCATGAGACCCAGATGGATTAATCAGTGAATTCTACCCACACATTTAAGGGAAAAATTACACCAATTTTATATAATCTATTTCAAAGAACAGAACCAGAGGAATCGTTCCTAATTGATTCTGTGAGGCCAGAATTAACCTAATACTAAAAGCAAATGAAGACATTATAAGAATATAAAACAACAGACCAACATTTTTCATGAACATAGATACAAACATTCTCAATAAAATATTTGATTTACAGTAACGCACACTTTAAACCTACATATAATGTTATCATCAGTGTTCCTTCACTAAAATTTAAAATATAAATATAATAAATAATAAATGTTGTTATACTCTAAAAATAAATAAATTGCTTCTGTGAGGATACGTAAGAAATTGTTACCAGTACTTACATGAAGGGAGAGGCATTTGGAGTCATGTAACTAGGAGAAAAGATAATTTAACATTTAATTTATATTATTTATGCATCATTTGAATTTTTACCATGTGTTTCTATTACTTTTCAAAAATTTATCTAGTTAAATGAATAGTTAAGACATATTTCTAAGTAGAAACTATGTAACAAATGAAATTTTACATAGAACAAATACAAATAAGTATGTACATAGATACATAATATCAGTATTTGTTGTTATATTTTATTAGTTCAAATAGCATTTACTTATTATGAAGTAAAAAATGTGCACATGAAATCGTTTTAATAAAAACCACAAACTGATATCACAGGTGAGGAATAACAACTCTAGTTTTCAATTCTGTAATTTATTTTGATTGCCTATGTGATTAAGAAACTCCACTAGTAAAACTTCACAGTGATAATGAACATCTGGCTAAATAAAGTATCCTACATCCTTACCATAGAATATCAAGCAAATAACTTTTCAATGAAGTCTGTATCTATCTGTTATCCACCCACACTACATATAGGTAATGGTAAGAAAGAGCAATCAAAGTTATATTGAGTGAAAATAGCAATTTTTGGCAGAAGCAATTACTGAGTTCTTAGCAGGTATCAGGCATCTGTGCTAAGTGTTTAAATACAACATAGAACTCATTTTATTGAGCATTGCTTTATTGTGCTTTGTAGATATTGAGTGGTTTACAAATTAAAGGTTTGTAGCAGCCACATGTAGAAAGTCTATCGTTACCTTTTGCTCAAGAGCATGTGATTATTTTGTGTCTCTGTGTCACTCTAGCAATATTTTGAACTTTACTATTATCATTCTATCTGTTGTGGTGACCTTTGATGTTACTTGCAATTACTCAGGAGTGTCTTGATTCATGCCCAAATAAAACGGTGAACTTAATAAATTTTGTATGAGTTCTGACTGATTCACCTAAAAATATTAGCAATCCTAAAACTATAAAACGAATGACAGATCACAAACAGATTGGATTAATTCCATGTGTGTGCAAAGTTGCTTCAACCTTGGAAAGTCAAGTAACCTAATCTATCACATCAACAGACTATAAAAAGAAAAACCACGGGATTATGTCAAGAGATATAGAAAAAATATTTGACAGAGGCCAATATGCATTCCTGATAAGAAATAAACTAGGAATAGAAGGGAACATTCTTAACTTCACAAAGACGATATACAAAAAACCTGCAGCTAACATCAAAAACAAAACTTTCCCACTAAGATCGGGAGCAGACATGAATGTCTTTCTCACCAGACCTTTTCACGTCACACCGGTCATCTCTGCTGAAGTTACAGAAAAAGGAAAGACGAGCAAACAAGAAAGGAAGACTTGAAGGAGGCTTCATTCCCAGATGACATGATAGTTTATGTAGAAAATTTGAAAGAATCAAAAACAACAAAAATCTCCTGGAGACCTTCCACTCTGGAGCCATGGCCCAGTTTGTACCCTCACAAAGAAGGCCCTGACTAGGGACTGATAATTGCTGATGTGACCTGCTGAAAGCCTTCATTGGCCACATTTTGGCAATAGTCCAAGGTTGAGCTGGTTCCTCCAACCCCTGCTAAGATCCTTAAAGCAATTCAGAGCTAGAAAAAAGTCAATAGTGCTATAGCTTCAAACAACTCACAGTCAAGGAAACTACTGAATGGGTTGGTGGCTACTGATGTGTTAATGTGCTTTTATGTCTGCTAAATCATAAGCAAGTGTGGCATTATTGGCTATAGTGTCTGAAGACCAATCTTTAACATCTGATTGTATTTGGTTTATTATTTGAATGTCCTTGGACCATGTGTGATCAGACTGGTATTTTAATAAAATAGGACAATGAATTAAAATCAATGTGTTTTTGTTTTTTTTTTAAATAAACTCTACATGGAAGTTCACAGTTTTTCTTAATATTAAGTTAGATTAGAGCTTCTGGGATTCTGGACACATGGCGAGTTGGGAAGAATGGCTCACACAGAGAGGACAGGGAAGCTCTGCGCCTGTCCCATACACTGCCTTAGGCATCTTTTCCATCTGGCCCTTCCTTGTAACAAATTGGTGATCTAGTTACAAGAAAGCTGGGTTGGTTTTTTTTTGCCATACTTTATTAATACAACTCTAAATGCATGTCTTTACATAGCTTTAAGATGGAAAGGATACACATGAATATACCAACCCAGTACATGTATGGATGAGGAAAACATTTTATTATTTTGAAGATCTGAAATATGTGTTTAATCTTTATTTCCAGGAAAGTAAGTATCCTATAGATTTATTTTAAAGGAAAGGTGCAGGCAGGAATGAAGGTAAGTAGGTAGGCAGGCAGGAAGAGAGATCAAGAGGACTTACTTTATTTTTCATTTTACTTAGTTGTTCATCTTGGTTGTTCCCCCCAGCCTTGGGTCTTGAACCAGGGTCCTTGTGATATATATGGACTCTGCCTGTGGGGTTCGGGTCACTCGAAGAACCCATAACAGAGTTAGGCGAGTGAGCAAACAGATTTAATTAGAGGGTAAAGGAATGGAGCCGACCAAGGGAGGCCCAGACCTGCCCACTGTGGCAGCAGTCTGGGTTTTTAAGGAAAAAACCCACATGGTGAGCAAGGAGGATGGGGAGAGGGTTGCAGAGCAGGTTTCAGTTCCTGATTGGGCAAGCTGACATTTTCCTTTGAAGTCATTGGTGAATTTCTTCAGCTGTTGCTGTTCCTTTGTCCCTTTGTGCAGAGGTCCACCCTGGTCACGTCAGACATGTGCCGCATGTCAGACTCGTCCATCAGCTTTCCTTATCGACCCGAATGATTGCATTCCTTTGCTCAGCTTGGTGGCGCCAGGGACAATCACTGCCCTGATATCTGAACTTTGATCCCTGGCCTAAGGCTTGCTCTTGTGGGGGTCCTGACATACCCAGCAGAGGTGGACTGAACGCCTAAAGCACCAGGGTGCACCCGTAGCCTTAGATATTTAAGCAGTGTAATAACTTAACTAAATTATATATTATGTCTAAAATAAATAGAAGTGATACATATATATAATATTCCAGAACTAACAAGTAATCATAGCAGGATAGAAGGTTAGTATACAATATGCTTTCCTCTATAGTAACAGTGAACAAGTGGAATTTGAAATGAAAAACAAAATACCATTTACATTAACACCTCTTCCCCAAAGAAGCACTTAGTTATAAATCTTACAAAGTATCTGAGGAAAATTACAACACTAATAAATAAAATCAAAGAAGAATTAGATACATAAAAAAAATTCCACGTACATGCCTAGGAATACTCAATATTATGAAATGTTAGTTCTTTCCAACTTGATCTGTAGAATAAATACCATCCTAATAAAAATTCCAGAAAGTTATTCTACAGATATCAACAAACTGACTCTAAAGTTTATATGGAGATGCAAAAGACTCAAAATAGGTAATACAATATTGAAGGACAAAGATAGAGAACTAGTGCTCTCAGACCTCAAGACTCACAATAAAGCCTCTGTAATTAAGACAATGCAGTACTGGTGAAGGGATATACAAACAGATGAATAGAAAGAAGAGAGACTCTAGAAACAGACCCCTACCAATATAGTCAGTTGGTCTTTCACAAAGGAGCAAAAACAATACATTGGAACAAAGACAGTCTCTTCAATAAATGATGCTGAGAAAATTGCACATACTCACAGAAAAAAAGTGCATCTAGACACAGTCCTCACACCTTTCATAAAGCTAACTCAAAATGGATCATAATTCTAAATGTAGAACACACAACTCTAACATTTCTATTAGATAACAGGAGAAAGCCTAGATGATGTTGGATATGGAGATACCATTTGAGATATACCTCAAAGACAAGATCATTAAAAAAATAATTGAATTTTTCCTGACCACCTGCTTTGAACACTGCAGGCCCCAGGTCCAAATTCATGAGCGATAAATAGCCTTACATATGGTAGAGGGAGGTTTCCGCCAATCTGTAATCTCCTCAGTAGTTTTCCAGGCTTCCAAAATCAATAGGGGAGGAGCCTTGTGCTTTGGTTGTTTAGAAACTGCTTACATTGTAGGGGGCCGTAGGGCCTCCGAAGCAGCATTCTGTTTCCTTTTTAGACTAAGACTTTCTAGGCCAATAAAGGCCATGGGGGAACTTGGATGTCCTGAGTCACACCCAACAGACCTCTCCTGAACACTAGAGGCCAAACCTTATCTCATTAGCCCTCTGGAAAGATTGCTGAAATCTTCAACTTAATGTTTTCTTCAAGATGACAAGGAGCCTGGGTCACCAGACTGCGGGAGGCCACTTGACAGACCTGGAGAAATTCCTTCTCCTCCCTTCTTCTGCTTTCAAACTTCCTTGTGAGTTCTATCCCTTTGCTAATTACAGACCCTGGAAAGGGGGTCCACCTGCTCAGAAGCCCCCTCCCAAGAGTATAAATGTAGGAATCTCATAGCAATTGGGAGAGCCCTCCCTGCCCAGGAGACTCTATCTCTTGCTTTGCTTTCTTTCTCTTCCATTATCTCTAATGTTCAAGAACGCTTTCTTGAACCATTGGACCCTAGATCCTCTACAGCACAAAGATCATTTAACGAGCTATTTTTTTTTTTAAGAAAGTTACATACCGAGTGAAGCCCAGCAGAGGCAGGCAAGCAGGAAGACACTTCATTTATTTTCTTTAGTGTTCATCTTGGTTGTTTTCCCCATTCCAGGTCTTGAACCAGAACCTTGGGATGTATGCGGACTATGCTTCCGATGAACTAACCGCTAGTCCACTAGTGTGTCTCAAGGTCCAAGCTTTAACACAAATCCCTCATTCTACAGTAAGTTTTCACTTAACATCATTGAGTGCGTCTTGGAAACTACAATTTGAAGCAAAATTACTGTAAAAAAAACCAGATTGTCAAATAATACTTTGCTCAACGTTGACCAGGATTCTTTTTGTCTCACCAGCATCATGAAATGCTGCTGAACAAAAATGACATTATCCATGACCTGCTGTGTGTCACTCCTAAGTGGTTCTGTTTCTCTGAACTCCCACTGTAACTGAGAGCTAAAGGTATCGAGTTTAAGGTCTTGCAAGCTGATTGTGCCACTTCCAACCGCATGGCCTTCAGCAACTTACTCAACCTCTCTGCTAAATGGGAACACTAGTCCCTTCCTTCTGGGATTGTTGGGAGATAATAAACGAAAACTTGGTAATAGTGCCCAGCCTTCAACAAGGTGAAAACTGACATCTGTGAAGTCATTTTAATTATTCATTTAATTTAAAAAAATTTTTTTGAAGAAAAAGTGCAGGTAGGAATGAAGGCCTAGTAGGCAGGCAGGCAGGCTGGAAGAGAGAGGAGGAAGAAGCACTTTATTTACTTTTCATTTAGGTGTACACATTGGTTGCTCCACCTGGGCCCAGGACTGGAATTCAGAGGTATGTGGCCTGCATCCTTCAGAGGCAATTGACCTAACTGCTACTCTATCAGGGTGCACCTGTTTTACTTTTTTTTTTTTTTTTTTAAAGGAAAGGTATAGGCTGGAATGAAGATGAGTAGGCAGGCAGGAAGAGAGAGGAAGAAGGAATTTACTTATTTTTATTTAGTTGTCTACATTGGTTATTCCCCTCCAGCCCCGGGTCTTGAACCAGAGCACTTGGGATTTATGTGGGACTGCACCCAGTGTGTACCAGACTGTTAGGCCACCAAGGAATTCCCAATTCATTAATTTTTTTAAGGAGGAAGGAAGCTGGCAGGAATGAAAGCAAACGGGGATAGAGAGAGAGAGAGAGAGAGAGAGAGAGAGAGAGAGAGAGAGAGAGAGAGAGAGAAGCATTTTTGTTTATTCAGTTATTAACTTTGGTTGTCCCCCCTGGACCTACATCTTGAACTTGAGTCCTGCAGGACTGCCCCATAGCTACCAACTTAGCGACTGAGCCATCAAGGTGCACCTGTGAAGCCATTTTTTAAATGGAGCTAGGGAGTCATTACAGAAAAATTATGTTACGTCTTGAACTGAGTCAAAGATCTCAGACTGGACCAAAAGCATTCTTTTAAAGAAACTATCAAGCAAACAATTGTTTGAGAACTGATGATTAGGGACTTTTAGCCATAGGATATTTATATTCTATATTTCATCTTTTCTAGAGAATCAGTAAGCAATTAAGTATAGCCAAGAAGAGTTTAAGCTTGTTAACAGTAATCAATTCTTTTCTTTAACCACTTACTTCAACTTCCTCTTCTCCTCTTGTAAAACTCCCTTACTTTGTCCTTCCTTTGGGACAGGTTTTAGGTCTCCCTACCTGAGTAGTGGACCCTAATTATAATTCTTTGACCCCAAATAAATGTACTTTGCCTTTGTAATTGCTCCCTGGATTTTTAGGTTGACAACAACATTCCATTAGTTTTAGGTGGGGGATGTTGGGTTTGGGGATCACAATGGAGAATAAGGCAAGCAAGTCCCTGTTCTGATCATGCGTAGGATTCAGTGGGGCATATAAGCAAGTTGGCAAGATTTAGTAAGTATGGTGCGGTGAGTATTCCTCCAAGGGGAAAAGAGTAGACTAGCAGGTCTGACAGTCTTGGTGAGGGGTTGGGATGGAGCGGAGGTGCGGGGTGAGAGATGTCAGTGAAGGGCACCCGGAGGCAGCAGCATCTAAACTGAGAACCAGGAGAACCAGGCAGGTAGGTGTCCTTGAGCATATTCTAAGGAGAGTACTCTTCATGTGCTTCACCGGAGAATCCTTACCATCAGCTGGAATTCATACGACAGACACGGAAAGCTGACTGTAGAGGAACAAAATCTGCCACAGCAGAAATGTGTCTTTGTCATAAGGATTATTTCATAGGAAATTCTCTGAAGATTGGGTAGAGGTTTCCCTTTCGTAAAAGACATTTATATGCATAAAGGCAAATCTCCCTTTGTGAGGGTGGCTTTCTCATTGTACTGGCAAGACATGATCTGTTTGACTCTTACGTTATGCAGAAAGCAGTAACTTAAATCCGCATAACGTCATCTCATTGTTTATTGTACCCTTCCTGGTAATTTCCTATTACTGACCTTCCACCTCTCTCTCCAACATCCTTTGTCTTTAACTGAAGATATTTAAGGAGGTGTCTTAAGCCATTTTGGTGACTTATTCTTACAGGGCTTTTTCTTTGTATAGAGTAGGTATGCATGCCAATAGTAAACTTTTTGTTGTCTTGTCCATCTGTCATTTGTAAATTTGATTATTTGTGACTTTAGGAGAACCTAGAGGGGAAGAGGGAAATCCTCTTCTCCCCAACACCTTCCTGCCAGACCTCACCACCGGTGTACCATTGTGTACACAGCAGGGAAGAGGGATGGAGGCTGGAGGGAAGAACTCTGGATTGCAGAGCCCCACCAGGAATCAGGAGACCTAACCAGAAGCCAACTGGTCTGATTGTGAGGGCACCTCTCTGCCAAGAGTGAAAATATAAAGCTTGTTTACGGGGCTGTGTCCTAGCAAGTCAACGCTAGCACGTTTATCTTTATAAGAAGAGGAAATAGGAAAGCAGAAAAAAATGACCCGGGCACCTTTTAAAGGACAAAATATAAGCTTTTGGCATGCCCTAGTGGAGCAGCAGATCAACTGCTTCCCAAGGAGAGCAGACCACATACCCCTGGGTTCGAGTCCTGGGTCCAGGGGTGAAAATACCAGTGTGAACTAAATAAAAATAAAGATGCTTCTTCCTCCTTTCTGTTCCTGCCTGCCTGCCTACTCACCTTCATTTCTATCTGCGTCTTTCCTTTAAAATAAAAAAAGCCTTCAAAGAAATGTCACAGTTGAGGAGCGTGTTTCTTGCTTTTCGATCAGATGCAGGCTGTTAAGTCCATTACCACTCTGTTCTGACATCGGGTGTACATGGAAGGAGAACTTGATCTAAACTTGTCAAGAAGCACTGATGAAGGCCCAGGTGAGAGTCAGGCTTTCTGCTTACTTTCTCCTGAGAGTTACTTCTTACCGGCTCCCGCTTCCAGGACTGGCTGCTCGGGAACCAGCTTTGAGTCAGACAGACTCCTTCTTGTCTCTAAGCTACCCTGTCGAGACTTCTAGGTGAAAATTAAACAGCCTGACTGAGCCATCCAGTGACTATGAGAAACAAGAGACGGTTTGCCGATTGTGGTAGCAGAAGCCCACACTGCAGCCTTCTGTCTGAAGACTTTTGCCCTCCAATCAGAGACAGACAATGGACTGAAGAAACAACCCAAAAGTTTCCCACAAGTGACCTAATCTCCAACCATCTTCCCATTGGATCTTTAAAACTCCCTAATGAGCTGACCCTAGTGGAACACATCTTGGGACTGTCCTAGGTTGTAGACCCGAAGAGTGATTATTCTCAGCCAACACTACATAATTTATGGGACTTTCGTGCAAAATAAGGATGTGAGATCCTTTGTTCAAGAGTATTAAGAATTTCAAGACAGTGTAACCAAGGGTCTCAAACAAGGGCCTGAGGATATATAGCTCCCACATCCATAACACTGGCTTTACCCACTTCTCTCCCTTTCAAACATGCATCTAGTACATTTCTGAGGCAGACCATCAACTGAAGGGAAGGAGGAAAGAGTTTCCCCCCAGTGTGTTGTATGATCCCCTTTTCATACCTCCCAGAGTCTTTGCTTTCTCCAAATTGTTGGGAAGAGGACAGACAGGGCAAGATCACACAGAGGTTCCATCTTGATAATATTCTTGTAGGTATTATTGATGCTTGCCTGAATTTCTCCAGAAAAATCCAGAGGAAAACCATTTGTGGCTAATAATATACACCTACTCTGTGCTCATGGGTGGCTTAGAAGAAAGTTCTGCTACCTGTGTTATATCGTAGTTTATTTGCATGATTCTGGTACAAGTTGGGAGGTTGTTTATCATCCTCTAAAATTTACTGGTGACTTATGCGAAACACCTATTTCTCAAGAAGATTAGGTCAGATTGGGAAGGTGGGAACTAGTTCATAGAAAAATATTTTGTATGCAAATTAGGGACCCAGAGGGACATTGATACACATTGAACCTAAGAAATACTTGACTCAATATTAGATAATATGTTCGAAGCAGCGTGCTTCGCACAACTGGGTAATGAAGAACCTCAGTCAGCATGTACATCCTTTTTCATTTCTTATCTCTGTAAAGGATCTCCTTTGTGCAGATCTTACAAAAACAGTTCTTTCTTGTTCCCAAGCCTGGACTATCTTTCTTTCTAACTGTTAGAATTTTTTTAGTTGTTTAAGGTGGACACCAAAATAAATCAACATCTCTATAGATTATAAATTATGTTCACAATCACCAGTCCAAATCTATTCTTCACCATGATGACCCCTTTAAACCAATTTGCTTATCCTGACTCCTTCCTTCTGATAACAATAAACATCTTAAGATGTATCAATAAATACTTATTGAACATTTACTATGTACCAAAAATATTTTTACTTTGAATTCATTTATACATAAATACTAACTTGGGTGTAGCTGTGGTCTGAATATTTGTCTCCTCCCCCCAAAATTCATATGTTGAAAACCTAATGCCCAAGGAAATAGAATGAAGAAGTTGAGATTTGGGGAGGTACTCAGGTCATGAGGGAAGAGTCTCATGAATGGAAATAACGCTCATTTTATAAAAAAGACCCCATAGTATTATTCCCTATCCCCTTCTGTTGTGTGAGGACACAGTCAAAAGATGGCTGTCTATGAACTAGGGGGTCCTCACTAAAAACGAAATTTACCAGCACTGTGGTGCTAGACTTATTAACCCCTGGAAGTGTGAAAAATTAATTTCTGTTGTTTCTAAGTCACCCAGTCTATGATATTTTGTTAGAGCAGCCTAAACAGACTAAGACAAGTGCCTTCTCTGTGAAGGCTTGGGTTACCAGAGAGACTCAGTCCCCGCCTTACCGTGGTGGGAGCGTGTGGTGGGGAGGGAGTGCTTCACTTTTCCAGGCAGGCACTGCTGCTTCAGCAGCAAGCACAGCTCCTTCTCTTGACTATCTGCTCAATAAAAATATTCGTTGAATTAAATGGACTATGATATGATTTTCGTAGCACTTTGTGACAAATGAAATATAAGTCCGTCACAATTCTAGACAAATGTTTTGCAAGTTGTGAGATTTGTTGTGATCCGAATGCCTTAACCACAGAAGTTATTACATGTGTTTATGGTAGCTTTGTTAGCATTACACCATAGAAATTCATCAAGCATGAGTTATTCCCAGTCAGGTTTTCTATTTTTTGTTAGACCTTTTTACAGTTGCTTTTATTAGGTAGTCCTTCATGATGTCTTAGAGAGCTGCCCCATAAAATTATTAATGCTGGTTCTTTAGGAGACCTTTCATGGCATCCAGATTTATGGGCTATGTAGGTGGCAATGAAAACTTCACAGCATTTTTTTTGTGTGTGTGTGTTTTCGGTGTGCCATAGTTTAGAAAAAATGTCATTGCTTTTAGAACATTGTATGCTTTTAGACCAGCACAGCTTTGGGGGTACTGCCCACCCTGGATGAGTATGTCATGTATTTCCTCAATCCCCTCACTCTGTTCACATCACTCTGAAATTACCCTGTGGATACTGCCAAAGGCCTCTCATGGCTGAACATCAGTCTACATCTTGTGCAGGTTCTCATCAACATCTGGCACAGCTTACATTCCCTCTCCTTGAAACACTACCCTCTCATGGCTTCCGAGACACATATGGTCCAGATTTTTATCCTTCTCCATGGCTCCATTACTAATTCCTCTGCTTATTCTTGAAGTGGTGAAGTCCTTAACTCCTCATCTTTTTCACTTACTCTCTCTTTTTAGATAATTTCACCCAGCTCCACAGCTTTAACTTACATCTCTATGCCAGTGGCTCTCAAATGAACATTTTCACTCTTGACCTCTCCTCTGTACTCCAGACATATATCTAAATACTCACTTGAAACTCTATTAGACAATTGAGTGTCTAAGAAGAATCTCAAACTCAACCTTTAAAACAATGTAACTCTTGATTTTGCTGGCAAAGCCTGTTCCATTTAACTGACCCCCACACAGCTTTTCCACCTCAGGAAATGATACCAGCAGACACTCAGTGGCTCCTCTCCTTACTTTCTTCCCCAAGTAGGTGGTAGATCAGTAAGTCCTGCCGACTCTGTCTCTAAGCTATATGCCATCTCTGTGGCTGACAGCTCTTGCACTGGTGCCTTCCCGGCCCAATCTGCTGCCATCTCTTTCTTAATTGTTCTCTTGGATGCTTCCTCTGTGGCATCTGTAATGTAATCTCAAATCTAATGTCAAAAGATTATTCTAAAATGTCAGCAGAACTTACGCCACTCCCCTACTGAAGGCACTCTAGGACTTCTAGTCACATTTAGAATCAAACCCAAAGCACTTTCCTGGCTTTTAAAACCCTGAATGGAGCAGCCTCTGCCCAGCTCTTCCCCCTCCATCTGCCTTGGGAACCCTGCGTTCTAGCTGCAATACCCTGGATCACACAGAGTGGCCCCTTTCTTACCTTGGGATCTGTGCACTAGCTCTTCCCATCTGCTGGCCTGTTTTCTTCTAGACCATCTAATGCCTGATTTCTTCTTATCTTCAGGTCTCAACTTCAATGTCATCTCCTTAGAAAGGACTTTCATGACCATTCAGTTGTAGTCGATGCCCATGCTCCAGAAGCCAACTATTTTCACAACACTGTCTCATCTTCATCATAGCACCTATTATTGCTAAGGATTTTCTTATTTATTTATCAATCCCCTCCCCAAATACCTAGAATGCAAGCTCCCTGGGAATAGAGAACTGATCCTCTTATTCAATATTGTATGTTCTGGCACAGGTTAAGTCCTCAGTACAGGTTTGATGACTGAATAAAGAAACGAATGTGTATCCTTTAGGAAGAACCAGTCTTGGCCATAGGCTGCCATCTAAATTATGAGACTTGGTATTCCAAAATTCTAGTTGCCTAACCAGAAATTTCAACTTTAAGAGTCACTCTATTGGCAACCATCTTAAAATATTGTTAATGTGGAAAAAAAAACTACCTAAAAGAGAATAAAAGTCTCATATTCCCTTCCTTTAAAAAAAATTTTTTTAAAGGAAAAGTGCAGGCAGGAATGAAGGCAGCTAGGCAGATAGGCAGAGAGAGAGAGAAAGAAGAAGTGTTTTATTTTATTTTTATTTAGTTGTTCACCCTCATTTACCCCCAGACCGGGGACTTGAAACCAGATGCATGTGGCCTACACTCCTTTGGAGGAGATTGACCTAACTGCTACTCCCACTGGTGAACACCACTACCTTCTTAATACACTAATTAGTTAAAACAGGAGTGTAAGTTAGTATCAGATTATTTCCATGTTCAGAATCAGAATGGGACCAAGAACATGTAAGTGCTAAAGGAAGGGTGAAAGAAAAGTATGAAAAGTTGGCTCCTGGGGGCGTTGCCCATCAGGAAATACATGAGTGAAAAATTAGCAAGCTGAAGGAAGTTGTACTGAGAGGCCAAAATTGGAGAGAATGGAGAGAGGATTTTCTGAGTACTTTCACCATACTAGGTAGCTTAATGATAAAAGAAGTGAAACAGACTTTGGACCTCAGTGCCTTCTGAGAAAGCGAAATCTGTGGTGAGTTCTGGTGAGAAAAGATGATCACATTTAATAGATAAGGCACAAATATTGCATTCTGCCATATATCCCCAGTCTCCTTGGCCCAAATTGGTTTATATGTCTATTTTATAAACAAATGTAGTTAGCCTTAGGGCTTGTACAAAATTCACTAAAATGTACAACTATAAAAGTAAATGTTACTCTGTTGATTAGGAATGGACTCTGGCAAAAATTCTCAAACGAAGATACAAGTACGTTCTTTGTTCATTTCTATGAATGGCCTTTTTATGACTTTTGAGACCGAGTCTAAATCAGTAAACCTAAGAATTAGTGTTTTTGATAGGTGTTGGCCTTATAAAATTGGAAAAAAGGAATCACATTTTCTGTAATATATGAATTCACAAGTGATTCATTCTTTGGCTCAGGATGGAAACATTTATTTTTGGCATTCTTGATTCTTCTTTCAGCATTAGCTTCACAGATTTTTCTCAATAAGATGTAGACACTGGATGGAATTCATTCACAAGGAAATATCAAGCTAAATGGAGTGACTAATGTCCAACAATTTGAAACTTGTAAATATTTATGAGAATATTATATCTATCTGTGTGAGAATTTCTCTCTTGGATGTAACTTGGATGTAACTATTATGTACTCTTTAAACTGTGGAGTCTAGTGTTAGTACTGCAATGCTACAGGGCAAAATTAGTATTAAACTTTTCCATAAAAGAGTTACATTGAATCTTGAATGGAAGGGATAATGCTGCTTCTTTACTCATGACTCCTCCTCCAGTTGAGCCTAGACCAACACATTTTGGAATCAGTGACCTAAGCCTCAGATCAGCTAGAAAATATCCAGGGTCCAGTACAAAATGAAAATGTGGGGATCCTGTTTAAAGATGAAAAATTTCAAGATGGCAGCAGCAGAACACTAACCAAGCGTGGGTCTGTGCCTGTACTGATCTGGAGCCCAGGAGGCTGGCCCTGCCTAACTCTTTGTTTATTTAGATCTTAGTATGACTTGTCCAGGTAAACTAACCACTATGAAGCTATGTTTTCTTAGTTGCAGAATAAGTAATAATAATATTCTCTCAATTAGTAATGCTGATTTCCTGAAATAAATAAGGGAGGAAATCAAGTTGTTTATGTAATTGTGAACTTCAAGTAAGAGAAAATAATATTTTAAAACAATTTCCCAGTGTAAGAGTTTTTCCTGACAAGATTCTTCTAAGTTAAATGTGCAAAATTTTTAGTAAGAGCTTCAAGATCTTTCGAGAATATTAGTCCCAAATATTTCCAAATATTTACTAGCCCGTGCAAATATTTTAATGTTTTCTGTCTGGTGGTTTCCATGTCTGGTTGATCACCATAAATACTTGGGAAGTATTTAAAATTATAGATTCCAGGCCCACTGCAGACCTACGCAACCAGAATATCCTAGGCCCAGGTTCCCAATGAGACAGAATATAGAAAAAAATAAACAATGTTATTTTTGGCCTACGTGTTTCCTCCAGCTATCCAAGGTAGAACAACCCTATTTGGAAGGTTTTTTTTGGGTGTCTGTCAATGCTATTAACATACAATTATATGAAAAAAATTTGAGCATTCCCAGACCCCCAAAATAGCTTGCCGAATTATATCCAATAGGAACATTTGTGTTTTCAGGTAGTAAAGGAAATCTTACTTAGCTTGACTTTTTATTATAACCAGTTAGATAAGTGAAAGGCTTTGTAATTCAGTATCGGGAACTGTCATGCTAAACTCAACATACTGGGTTTGCACAGTCATTCCCAAGTGGAATACTCAAGAAGACGGAGGTGCAAAGTGTCAGAAGACCAGGAAGAGTCATATAGTCTTTAAAGTTGTTTTATTACATATGTATTATGTTAAAAAGAATGGTATAAGCTGGAAAGTCATCATAGCTATACTTCAATCAGCAAAAATTTTTAATTTGAATATTTTAAATATTAGTGTTTGATGTTTGTTTGTTTGTTTTTTTAATTTAAAGAAATAGGTTTTAAGTTGTACCTTGGTGGAGTGGAGGTTTGGTTCACCACCTTTAGTCTATTGCAGTCCACACACATCCCAATGACCCAGGTTTGTGCCCTAGGTTCGGGCAGTATGACCAAGATGAACAACTAAGTAAAAATAAATAAAAAGCTTCTTCCTCCTTTTTCTTCCAGGATGCCTGCCTGCTCATCTTCATGCCTTCCTACCCCTCAACATTAAAATGAATAGGTTACACAAATTTTTCATTGTAGTAAAATATACATAAATTTATCATCATAACCATTTTAGGTTTATAGCTCAGTATTGGTAAGTATGTTCGCATTGCTCTTCAACCAAGTTCCAGAACATTTTTATCTTATAACACTGAAACTTTATACCCAGAAGACAAATTATTTCCCACATTCTCAGTCCCTAGATGCCACCATTCTACTTTGTCTCAATGTATTTGATTACTCTAGATACCTTATATAAACTGAATTGTGTAGTATTTGCCTTCTTTTGACTAACTTATTTAGCTTAGCATAATGTCCTCGGGGTTCACCTATGTTACAGCATGTGTCAGAATTTCTTTTTTTTAAGCTGAATAATGTTCCATCGTGTGTAATCACTGCATTTTATTTATTCATTCATCTGTCAGTGGAAATTTAGTTTGCTAGTCTTTTGTTGTATTCTCTTCAAAGGATTTATTAATTCCTTTGAAGTAAACCTAGTATTCTCTCTGAAAGGAATACTACTGAATACAATTTCTCCATTGTTGCAAATAGCAAATTGGTTTTGCCTCCAGATTTTAAAGAGCAAGTAACGCCATCATTAGGTCAAAAACTAGCATCATCTATCTGAGAGTTCCGGGATCCCTACTGGTAAATGCTGGCTGAGTAGTGATCTTTGCAGCTCATTTGCATAAGATAGCTTGAACCTAAGAGAATCAATGGAAGGTTCAGAAAGGACTTGACCTTGAAGACCATTTTTCTTGCCAGTATGACTTAATGGAGAAATGAAGTTCATCAAATTCATGTAAACTCAGCTGGAACCTTTATATACATGTGGTAGAGTTAAGGAAATCCATGAACTTTCTATAAACATCCTGAATATGCTGTGTTCCAGAGCTCCCAAACTTCCAGTCAGTTCCGTTGGTTCCTTTTCCCTTCATCTTAGCCTTTTGATCAGAATTACATGTGACTTCAGTCATTGTATGTGGCTTCTGCTTACCGTGTATGAGAGAAATACATCAGACCTGTCCTATATGGACCGATCCTAAATACAGAGAGAATGCGTGGCTCATTGCGGGTAGAGGGACAAGGAAGGGGATGTCTCAGATCAGTGATCCACAAGGATCTTAAGTCTTAGAGACCTCATAGATATGTTCAAGGTGATAAGTGTATTCGAGACTGGCAAAGGGAACTGGCAGAAGTTGGAAACAAAATGGGATATAGAACAGGTAATTAGCTCTTTGCTTCTGTTTCTTGAACTGAGCTAATCTGGGCAAAATTCATTTTCAAATCCTGTAAACCCAAGTGACCTCTCTCCCCTTTCAGCTCCTAGAATCTGTCAGGTTTGACCTTCAAGCTTAAGATTGGAAAACTCTTCTTGGGGGGATTTCTGATCAGCTGGGCTAAGGAGGAGGAAAGTCAGCAACCCCACACCACTCTGAATCAAAAGTGAAGATCAAAGTCAATAAACTTCATTCCCGAACTTCCAGTGAGTTTTTAGTCTCTCTCTCTCTCTCTCTCTCTCTCTCTCTCTCTCTCTCTCTCTCTCTCTCTCTCTCTCTCTCTCTCTCTCTCTCTCTCTCACACACACACACACACACTGTCTCTTGGAAAGTTACAGGCAGGAAGAAAGGTAAGCAGAGGCAGGCAGACAGGAAGAGAGAGAAGGAAGTAGCAGCTCTTTGTTGATTTTATTCTGTTGTTCGTCTTGATCGTTCGCTCTGGCCCCAGGATGCGAACCTAGGTCCTTGGGGTATAAGTAGACGGCACTCTGGTCCTCAGGCAGCTGACCAAACTGCTACTTCACTAGAGTACGCCCTGTCTCTCATTCTTAATCAGGGGTGCTAGTTCTGATCTCTATGAGAACTGCATTCTAATAAACTACACAGGTGCCTAGAAAATCTGGTCTTTTATATGAGTGGATTTCATTCTGACAGCACCAGTGAGGTCTTACTAGGTCATTATCACGAGGTTGGGGAGCAAGTTTAGTCTATGACAGTGTACAACCTCAGTAAGAAACAGGATCTCTGCAACAACATTCTAATGTGTAGAAGGTTGTTCTACAGTACAAACATTCAAAGCCTCCAGTTCATGAATCTATAGTCCCTTGAATAACAAAACACACTTCAGAGTATTACAGGAATACACTTTCCCTTGCTTAGTAAACAGAGGAAGAAACTGATTTTATGACTATACAACATAGAATCATATAGAGTCAACTTAAATGTAAAGATAACGGGTGTGTAAATGTTCTCTAAGCCACCTCTGCCTTTTTTAAAACAGAGGACGTGGAACTCATTTTGAATCAAACAGACTCCATCTTGCCTTTAGCTGCCACTTTGAGACAGTCTGACTCAGCTGTTGGTGACTATAAAAGAAGCAGAACATATTTAAGGATGATCATAACAGACCCCACATTGCAGCTCCCCATCTGAAGACTTGTCAACATTTCAAAGCAAATGCCCTAAGATCAAATCACTTCTTTGCTTGATCCTTTAAAATTCCCCTATGCTCTGCTCCTGGTGGAACACACCCTGGGACTGCGCCTTGATTGCTGACCCAAACAGGATTCTTTTCCTGTATAAAGTCTTTCTTGTTTATGTTGCAGCCTGATCATTTCTTGGTTGACAAGAGTAATGACTAACCCAAAGTTGTGGGAAGTTAAAAGCACTTTGTCACAAGTCAGAGTTTCCCATTAAGCACTACTGAAATGCCTTTGGTCTCAGCTACAATTTTAAATGAGGATGATTTAAAAAAATGGAACTTATGATACTTTTATTTCACACTATCTTATTTTAGTTGCCATTCCTCCAGGAAGCTTTCCCTGATTCCCCAAGAAGGAAATTGCAAACTCTACTCCCCCACCCCCCATTACTTACTTATCACACAGTAACTGCCTTTGCTTATTTCCTCTTCTAAAATAGTCCAGTAGATGGGACACTACTGAGAGCAGCAACTAAGTTTATATCTTTTGTTCAATTTAATTTCTAGGACGACGGGCAGTGGCCAGTCCTCAGTAGGCACAAAACAAACATTTGTTGAGCAAATGAATAAATACATAAATGACAAAAAGTTGGACATCATAATCAAGTTTATATGTTTTATCTCTAGCAATTGTTCACTGCTGTTAAGATGCTCATTTAAATTTAAGATACCATCTTACAATACTAGATTATATGTTGAACTCTGTTCAGATATCACTTTCTTCCTGGTGACTTTTCTGACCATCTTAGTCTAATTTAATACTCAAGAACTCACCCTACTATTTCTCCTTTTCATGGTGTTTTATAGAACTTCCTGATGCTGTATATCCTGTCTCCCTGCTGCAGGGGATTCTCTGAGAACAGGGATCTCATTTTATTACCCAAATCCTCAGTGCCTAGAACACTGCCTACCACATGGTAGCAGCAAATGAATAATCCTCTATAAAATAAACTTGTTATTAAAGACTGATGTTGATAGATTGTGATTATTGGGGTGAGAATGGAGTTAATTTAGGATATTTTAAAAATAAGAGCACTTTTTATTTTCTAGCGTCCAGTTCTTTCAAACATTTTAGTTGACACCTCATAGTGGAGATATACTTAACATAGTAATCTGGCATATCAGATGAAGTGATGCTCTTTTCTCATTGTATTCATTTCTTTCCTCTTCCATTCGATTTCACTAAAAAAAAATCACCACAAATCTAACCCACTTAACTGATTTTAATGACCCATTCAATTAGAAAAACACTGATCTAAAGTATTTTTACTTAATATAATATTCAATTCATGAAAAGAAACTAACGACTGCCTTCACTGTGGCACAAGCTTGTACTAGAAATTCCACGACAACCCAATTGATTGCTGAAAATAGACCACAAATGAGTCCCCACTCAGTAAGCTTAATTTATTTTTCAGGTCTGTGCAATGATTGCATTTAGGTCTGACACAATGCAATTTTTTTCCAAACAATTTTACTTATTCAATGTTATTTGCGAGGAATTTTATACCATGCAAATAAAATGTCTTAAAGCAACAGCCCAACATATTAGTTAAAATTACTTTTCGAGGTACACTTAGAGATGAACAAAGAGGAAATTTAAAAGTCATTATATCAGAAGTCTAGAGCATAGATAAAAAACATCTTTGGCAATGAATGATTAAAAAAATTGTACAGCATTTTATGTTCTTTAGATAGCTTAAAGATATTCATTTTATGATCTTCGTTTTAGGTGAGAGAAGATTTTAGTCTGAGTTTTGAGATGAGATTACATAATAATACATTCTAGGAGTGAAAATTTTTTGTTACAGTAACCATCATGTAAAGTTAAAGTTCATTATGATGCTAAAGGAAATGGTGTAGGCAGAAAGCATTTATAACAATACATAAAGGAGGAAATATAAATGACTAACATCTGGGAACCACACTAAAAATAGAAGAAACACAAGTTAAAACAAAAGTGAAAAATTTTAAACTATCAACAAGAGTAAATACTCTAATTTTTTATATCTATTCATTTTTCAAATTAAAGTTAAATATGAATAAAGAAGTGGCCATTCATACTCTGTTAGAGGTAAGAAAATTACTTTGACACTTTTAGAAAATAATTTCACTTTGTAACCTTACAAATGTTTATTATGGTAATTCCACTTTTAAGAATTATACCAAAGGCAACATCTGAAATTAGGAAAAGATTTTTTTCATAAAGTTAGTAATCATAATTTTATTTATAATAGCAAAAACTTGGGAATAAGGTTTTAGGCTATAAACAAATGGGCTATAACCTCTAATATATTGAAATTTATCTATCCACATTTTATTTTCTGCCTATATAAGCATATATATTTTTTGTTCTTTCAGAATAGACCTATGAATGGGGTAGTTCTGACAAATTTTTCAGTTACTAATATATTTCAACATATTTCCATGCCAATAAATATAATTCTACCACATTATTTTTAATAGCAGCATTTTGACTATATTGTAATATATTCAGCTGTTGCCCATTTTGATGTAGTTTTGTCCTTTTCTTTCTCTTTTTAAAGGAAAGATTCAGGTAAGAATGAAGGCAGATAAGCAAGCAGGTTGGAAGAGAAAGGAGGAAGAATAATTTTATTTATTTTTATTTTTAGTTGTAGAACTTTGTTGTTTACCCCTGTCCTGGGTCCTTGGGATGCAGGGGCGTGTGCTCGGCTGGAGGTGGTGGGTCCACGGGCTGCTCCCCCAGAGAGCACCTAAAGCAGTGTCTCTCAAACGGTAGCTCATGACCCTTTGTAGGCCATAAAATAAATTTAGGGGTCATAAGTAGCACTCTTATTTATTGTTATTTAAGTATTATGCCTTTATAATATGTCTTGGTAAATAATTGATAGGACAAGTCCTTAACTATATTTTCTGTGTTTTATAGATTATATTTGCTATTCTTTAGTCTAAAAAGTTGAAGTTTAAAATTATTTTGAACAGTTCCAGAAATACCACTGTGGAATAATTCATATTCAATTTACAAATTAATTTGGGAATTGACACCTTTACAATAATCAGACTTTGAGTCAGAAATAAAGTGTTTCTTCATTTAATTAAAGGTTTATGCTCCTAAGTAATGTCATTGAGTCTGCCTCATATAGGCCTTCCTATTTCTTGCTCAGTTTATTCATTGGTGTTTAATATTTAGTTTTGCTTTTGCAAAAATATTTCCATTATTTTTTTCCAACTGAACACAACCATCTGTAGGAAAGATACCAATGTTTATATACTTATTCTGTAATCGAGCATACTGAATTCTAAAAATACTTTCCCACCCAAGTTGCATAAGTCAAAGGAGAATGAGAGCTATGGAAAGTAGCTGAAAAGTTTTGCTCCAGTACCTTTATTCTTCAATCACATTTGAGTCATTTTCATTTATTAACTGTAAATGGCCAGTCAGAGAGAACAAAAATAAGAATGTAAGGACATCTGCCCAAACCTCCTTCTCAGAGCAAATTTCCAAGTAAACAGGGTTAAACAACCCATAACAAGACCACCTGCAGTTGCTTTTTCATTCCCCATTTGTCCACAGCTGCACATCCTGAAACCATGTTCTCCTGAAGAGGAAGACATAAAACCTCTTGAATAGGTAAACTCTGCCCCTGCCTTTTGATGCTCATTGTTACTTTTATCTATCATCTATCTGTTTGTCTATCTATCTATCATCTATCTGTCTGTCTATCTATCTATCTCTCTATCATCTAGCAATCTATTATATTGAGTGCTCTTATTATCCTCATTCACAAGTGAGAAAACAGGTTAACTGTGTCATTCATTCATTCAATTAGTAAGTATTGAGCACCTATTCTGTACTTAGCTCTCTTCTTTGATCGTGAATGAAAGAAGATCCCACCTTTGTGAAAGTTATATTTTAATAGAGCAGACACACCTTAAGCAAAAATGTACCACATCCAAGTTCATGCAGTTGAATTCTAATTCTGGCCTCTGAGCCCCAGGTCTTGACCCCTACATTATGCCATATGGAGAGAGAATATAGGCCTTCGAGATGACTGACCATTTCCTGAAAACCCTTTGAGGATGGAATGACCTAATAACCTGGGTGAGTGGATGACCTTCCAGAGGTGGTCTCATCCTACAGGTTCTACTAGGGAGTGACAGTTGCTCTTTTGTGTGTGCGCGTGTGTGTGTATGTGTGTGTGTGTGTGTGTGTGTCTATGTGATTTTATGCGTTCATCTGATTTAGGAAACCATTTGTGTGTTCATCTTCTTGATCCTTACTAGCTCACCTACCTTCTCAGAATTCTAATTTTTTTATTCCTTGCTAGCTCAAATGCCCATTCAAATTAAGGTATTCATGACCAGTAAAAAGCTTTATGGCAGATCCCAATGGTGTAGATGTTCACATGCATGATAGATCAGTTTAATGAGAAATAGCTGAGCATTGGGCAAAAGCTTTCAGCATTATTCCAAATTACTCTTAGCCATAGAGCAATTGGTTATCACCTGAAGCTACATGGATTAAATTATTATTTTTAGATGAATTAAATTGTATTGAATAAAATTCATTTACTGGTTCCTTTTATGCCTTTATTAGTGAAACCAAGGTCTTATAAACATAGGATTTTGACAGATACGGATATTTTCCAAATACCCAGAATTAATCTTCATTTCCTAGTTTCAGGATTCTAGGTTAAGCTTTTTCTAAAAAATATTTACATACTATTTAACGCCTTTGAAATCTTTGGAGTTCAGTAGGTTTCTATCTTAATCTCGGGCTTATTTGGTGTCATCGAAATGTTATAAAGGACTTAAGTTGTTTATTAAACACTGTTGGTATTTTAAATCCTGGAAGAAAATATTTTCTGTGTTTTTAATTTAGCATGATGTCCCACATTGTTAATCCCTTGGAAATAAACATCAAATGTTTATCTGTGACTCAGGAGTAATTTGAAGTCATTGTTGCTGCTCTTGGACCTGTGAACACCAGAAAGGAAAGAGGAAAACACACCCAGACCGCTTACAAGATGCTCTCTGTTAGCCCTGAACAGAAGTGAGGTTTATCCCTGCAGATTCTTAGCAATTAAGTAGTTCAGGCAAATTTGGTGAGTACACGTGCTATGGAAAGCTTTATACTCCTTTAAAAAAATTGTTTTTAGTGCATCATGTGAAATCCTTGCAAACACAAGGACCCTTTATTTATTGACAAAGGGAACAGTGATGCTAGACAAGCAGTTCTCTTGTCTTTCTCAAAAATAAGAAAGAGAATCTGTTCCATATTTCAGTGCAGAGTAAACAGAATGAAAACTGCATAGTGTGTGTTATTTCTCCTTTATTTTATGAATGTTTTCTATCCAACAATTTAAAGCATTTCTGTAAACTAGCTCAGGCTCTCGGCAAATGACCTGGAAAAAAAAAAAACAGCAACAACAAAAACCAGAAATATCCTTAAGGTGTTCAGGGTCAAGCATTGTATTACTGATCACATGGAATGAAGTATTAACTTACCTGTCCTTGGAAATTTGAACTAAAATAAAGAAATAGGTGGAATGGTTTTCTTTCTTTCAGACATTCCTGGATGGACAATTATGTATTCATCTCACAAGGTGGATCAAGAGTTTTCTGTGTGCTGGGCTGTGGGTTAGCATATAAATAAGACAGGTCCCTGCCCTGGCACATCTCCTTCTTGGTAAGGGAGACAGGCAGGTAAACAAATCATTACAAGGCTGGGAGGCTGGAGCTCTAATCAGGAGCACCTGCTAACCAAGGCACCCCCTCAGTCCAGACCCAGAGCCAGCAAAGGAAGAGAAGATGCAGTCAAACAAAGTCCATATTTCCATCTTTGCTGATTTCAACCAACACTGCACAGACATTTGAGCATGGGTGGCCTGAAACCAAAAACAAGGTTCTGGAGTGAAGGCTCTCTCCGTTTTTCTATATTCATTTACATGTGTTCACAATGTTTGTATAAAAATATAAATTTATATGAATGCACAATTATTTGATCATATCTATTGTTTTATTGTTGTCACTAATGGCATTTTTTCTTTTTCTTTTTTACTTGGTTAGCTAGTCCCCTTCTTCTGCTCTCCACTTTGATCATCTCCTAACCCTATCACTTAACAACTTAACATATCTTTTTATATATTTCCTGTATATTTATGTAATAATATATAAATATATTCATATGCATGCACAAATGTCTTGTATCTAGCTATAAATGCACATATGAATTCATTATTATTGTCCCAAATGAGATCATCTTACATGTTTTTCTTCACTGGTTTATTTTTACCCAAAGTGTTATGAATATTCATCAAGTTACTTGGTAAAACTTTAATTTTTTAATAATGAACTACATATTATTCCAGAATGTGAATATATTTAGTCAACCATTTTTCTCTTGATTGATATTAAACTTTTCCTTTTACGTTTTACCACCCTGAACAATATTCCAATTAATATTATTACAGTTATATCCTTATATATTAAAGCTTTCTTTTTCATGAGATAGATTCCCAGGAAGGCTATTTCTAAGGTTAAGAGTGTATTTATTTTAGATTTTAAAAGTAGACATTTCCACTATGAGGGAAAATAATATTCTTTTTCTAGGGTTCTTACTACAAGAGATATATCCCTTTCTATTTAGAAAATGTCAGCACATCTAATAAATATAATTGATAGAGGTTTTCCCCCAATTGATAATAATCCAAAAAAGTCACATAAATTTTTACCAGATAGCAAGTTGTGAAGCTGAAAGAAACTTAAAAGTAATCAATACCAAATAGTATTTAGGGAAAAATATTGTAGAAGTATGTCAGGCACTTAATGAATTTAAATGTTATTTATTTTTCTGGACTTTGTGATGTCTGAGGCAATTGTTAACTTGTATTATGTGTCATTTGTTGTCATGCGTATACCAGTTTTGTATTCATGATTTTGTGTTCTTTTACTAGAGAAAATCTCCAAGTTGCAAGCTTCAAGTTCCACAAAATCTGAATCACACGTTTAACAGCTATCCTTTCTGAAGTGGTCATACCGTCTCTCTCATGTCACCAAATGTTCCTTCTCTCCTCATTGCCACCACTCTGTGGCTTTCTCTTTGTTGATGCTCTGCCCAGAGCCCCTTTACCTATAGCCACATCCGGTGAATGACACACCTGACAACTGAGGCCTGGGAGCCTCTCTGCAGACTTGCTCTTGACTGGGGAGAGAGTCGACCCGGAACCACAAGAACTGACAGAGACAGAGGTACAAAAACCTCACCCTCTTGTGAGGACAACTCCAAGGTGTGTTTGACACACCAGAGTTGCTGGTAATCAAGCAAGGTCAGACAACCTGAACACACTCTTGCCCAGTATCTTCTCCCTCTCATAGCTGGTTCCCCTACCTTTACAGATTTTTCCTGAATAAATCAGATGCACTCAACTCCTTTCTCAACTGGCAATGTATTTATCTGCAAATAGCTCATCTCCCCTCCTCACCTGAATGTGCTGTCAAGAGAGCAAAAGTTGCTTTTTCCTTGCATATTACAGATGGGAAATAGAGACAGGGCTTTGGTTAAAGTCTCCTCAAAGTAGTAGGGAGTGTCTTGGTTGCTGCAGAGTCCGCTTATTCTGTCTGACCTCAAAGATGGAGACCTAGAATTTCTCTGTATCACAGACCCAAGTGCGGGTGTGAATCCCTTTCTGATCCAGTGTGCAAGACAGGCTGGCTGTGTGATGAAAGGACTTGCAGCACAGAGAATGATTTAGAGACACAGCAGTTAGGACCCCAGCTGAACCCCTTTCATCAGCACTTTCTCTGCCTGCCTTCCTCCCAGCTTACCTGCCTGTGACAAGGCACAGCCTCCCTCCACCCACAGAAGTGCTTTAAGCTTTAGCTCTAAGCTAAAGCTAACCCTCATGCTGAGACTGGTCAGGGGTTAGACCCAGACCAAAGAAAATATTCTTCTTGTGCTCCACAGATGCTCCTCCCAGGAGTCTGTTCACTACTCTCAAACTAACCTCTTCCCGGGGTAACTGACAAGTAGCATTTCTGTGACACTCTCCCCTTGCGACCAACAAGATAGGTTCATAATGGTAGTATATTTCCAAAATCCATGTTATTTACTCTTCATTATTTAAAAAAATTATTGAGATATAATTGACATATTAAAGTTTGAGGTGTGCGGCATGTTGGTTTATACATTTATGCATAGCAGTATGATTACCACTGCAGTGTTAGTTCACTATCAAGTCACATCATTATCATTTCTTTTTTCGTGCTGAGAATAATTAGGATCTAGTCTCTCAGCAACTTTGAAGTGCATAATATAATATAGTGGACTATAATCACCTTGCTATGCATTAGATCTCCAGAACTTATTTATCTACTAGTTGCAAGTTTATATCCTTAAACAATAACACCCCAATTTTCCCTCCCCTGCACCCCAACCTCTGGCAATGACCCTTCTAGTTTTTGTGGTTTCTGCCTTTCTTGATTTTGTATGTAAGATTATACAGCATTTGTCTTTCTTTGTCTGACTTCTCATACTTAGCATAATGGCCTTAGGGTTCATCCATGTTGCCATAAATGGCACTTTTCTTCTTTCTCATGGCTGGATGATATTCCATTATCTATCTATATATAATATCTTCTTTATCCAGTCATCCATTGATGACTACTTAGGTTGTCTCAATATCTTGATTATTGTGAATAATGCTGCAATGAACTCAAGGTATCTTGAGTTTAATCTTTGAGATACTAATTTCATTTCTTCAGATATGTACCCAAGAGCGGGATTGCTAGATTATATGGTAGTCCCATTTTTAATATTTTGAGTAACTGCCTTATTGTTTCCCATAAGGGCTATGATATTTTATATTCCCATCAACAGTATATAAGAATTCTCTTTTCTCCACATCCTTGCCAACCTTTGTTATTTCTCTCTCTCTTTTTTTTTTTTTTTTTTATAATAGTCATCCTAACAGGCATCAGGGGACATTTCATTGTGGGTTTGATTTGTATTTTCCTGATGATTAGTGATTTTGAACATTTATTCATGTTCCTATTAGTCATTTTGTATGTATTCTTTGGGAAAATGTCTATTCAGGTTCCTTGTGCAATATTTAATCGGATTACTCTTTCCTTTCTTTTTTTTTCCTATTGAATTGTATGAGTTTTTAAATATACTTTGGATAATAAGTAACCCCTTATCAGATATATAACTTGAAAATACTTTCTCACATTCTATAGGTTGCCTTTTTAATTTAATTTTGTTTCCTTTTCTATACACAAGCTTTTTAGATGAATGCAGTCCCATTTGTTTAGTTTTTGTTACCTATGCTTCGATGTCATATCCAATAATTCATTGCCAAAACCTACGTCAAGAATCTTTTCCACTGTTTTCTTCTAGGAGTTTTAAGATTTCAGTTCTTACATTTAAGTCTTTAATTCATTTTCAGTTAATTTTTGTAAATGTAGTAAGATAGGGGCCCAGTTTTTTTCAAACTCTTTTCCATATGTATATCTAGTTTTTCCAGCGCTATTTATTAAAGAGACAGTCTTTCCTCCTTGGGCTTCTTGGCAGCCTTGTCAAAATTAGTTGATTGTATATGCATAGGTTACGCCTGTGCTCTCTAATCTGTTCTGTGTTTTATAATCATAAAATAACTCTCTCTAACCCTAGTGTTTTTCAGTTTCTTCTTAGAAAGGATGTGTGAAATTCAGTAGTGTGTTTTCTTCTGTGACCACTGCCTTATGGAAGAGGAAACCAAAGTACCTGCACGTGGCGTTTTATAGTATGATTATGGGGATGAGATGAATGCAGATGAGACAATGCTTGGATAGTAGAAAATTAAATTATAAATAAGACAGAATTAAATTATATACAGAAGGCTAAAGTACTTTTATCTGAGACTCTCAGGGGGTGGGAGAGATTATTAGTTGCTAGCTGAAATTATTGGTAAGTCACGGAAGCGATGCGTTTCCGTTAGTGCTAGTTCACACCTCACCTAAGGGCTCAGGGATCTGGCTCTCCGCTGGCCACTGCTGCAGATAAACTGGTGGAGTAATGCTCCCAGTTTCCTCCTGACGATCTTTTATCCCTCCTTCAACATCTGACCTTCCTACTTATCTCCAATCTTCCTATCTTTCTTTTTCTTCTCTTTCCTATTCATTTAGCCCTGCTCTTTCCTCCCTTTCCTTGAGAATTTAAGAATTGATTATATATTCTACTTTTGAGGCACAGCATTTGATAGAAGAGAAAGGGCTTCCAAGTCACAAAGAAGTAGGTGCAAACTCATATCTGTACCTTTTGGGCAAGTTGTATAATCCTCACAGCTCTGTCTCCCTCCGTAAAAGTGGCAATACTAATCTCTCTTGTTATTTGGAGAAATAAATAAGGTGACATATATAAAGCACCTGGCACATAAATGACTCTAAATAGATGCTTATTTATTCCATTTTTTTGCAATAGTATGCATGCAGTAATCATTAAATATATGCTTATTAAATTAATATTTAAGTTTAATTTAGTAGACCCTCATATACTTAGATTGGTTAAAATTAGGATTGATTTAATAGTCATGATTATAATTCCTTTTTTTGTTTTGTGCTGGGCACTGGGGTTGGGGATGTACTTTTTATATAGTGTCTGGCTTGACCCTCCCCAAATGCATTATTTTCACTGTCCGAGATAGACAGCAAATAATATCATCTTGGTCAAACTCATTTTGTTGCAATGGTTATGAAAAAAAAATAACCCAGGCTTATGTTGAACAAAATGATTTATTTCAGGACCTGCTTTCGTAATGTTATTTGATTTAAAGTTGCAGTTTCCATGACTTTATTGATGACTTAAGTGAGTACTTACTGTATAGCCCATATTACTTAGGTCCCACACTTAATGTTATATATTAAGAAGGTGAAGCTTAGAGGGGTTGAATAATTTGCATGAGTTTAATTACACAAGCAATCTCATGAGTAATTTATATGAGCAGAATCTTAACTCCAGAACTCAAACCCTAAACCACTAGGTTAGACTGCAGGTTGGTTGTTATTCATGATCCCTAATAACCCCTTAAGAAAGATAGAGCCTGGAAACTGGGGGTTCATTGTTTCATGGCTGCAAAGTGAAATCATCCTTCTTAAACAGAGTGTTAAGTAATGTGCACTTACACAAACTGGAAAGATTTGAGACAAAGCCACAATGTTCTTCTTAGGAAAAGATGAATATTAAAGGATGAAGGAGACAGAAAAGTTAGGGATATGAGAAGAGAATGTCATGTGAGAGACAGGGTACCCCAGTGCTGGTGGATAAGAGAAAGATCTAATGGGAAATTTTATTAATTTTATTAGATTGTTTGTAGTTTAAAATACAACACTTAAAAAATAAATTAAAAAAAATCAATAGAAGGCATTCCCCAGTGGAGCAGGGTTTGGGCACAGTCCACATCCATCCCAAGGTCCCAGGTTTATGCCCTGGGACTGGTGGGAACAATGAAGATGAACAACTAAAAATAAAAATAAATAAAGGGCTTCTTCCTCCTCTCTCTTCTTGCATGCCTCTGCTCACTTTCATTCCTGCCTCCACCTGTCCTTTAAAAAAAAAGGTAAAAATACGCATTTTCCACATTTTCTCCAAAATTTCTAGTAAGATTGACATTGTTTTCTAAAGTTTTGTGAATGACCTGTGCTTGGATGTGATATATACTGAGCCATTTTTAAATCTGAAGGAGAGGTTGCTCACAAGAATCCATGAGACCTGGGCTACAAATAAATAAAATCCAACTATCTTTTTTCACCGTTTTCCTACTTTCCTACATCTGTTGTCTTGTCTTCCAGGTTTATGGCCTTACTAATTCAATTCTGTTACAAGGTATTTTAATAGGCTCTAGAAAGGATCTAGATGTCAATATGACAAAGTTCCTTGGGAGTTCATTGATAAGTAGAGGTTCTACTATATGGACAACCCTTAAGGAGCTTGACATCTTGCTCATTACAATGCTATCAACTTAGTTTTGGTCTTTAACTGAGTGTGTCCAAAATAGTTCCTAATTGAACTGCTTTCTAAAAGACAGACCACAAGTGCAACCTCCAAAAAATACGCCGGTGGTATCTGGGCTCAGATCCAGTTTGCAGTGGCATGGTCAAACCCACCAAGAAGATCAAGATTGTCAATAAATATGGAACCCATTGTGGTACCTCCCTCAAGAAAACAGTGAAGAAAAGTTGAAATCAGCCTGCATGCCAAGGACAGTTGCTCCTTCTGTGTTGAAGCCAAGATGAAGAGACAAGCTGTGGGGATCTGACACTCTTCCTGCATAAAGACAGCAGCTGGTGGTGCCTAGACTTACAACACTACTTCTGTCATCAGAAGACTGAAGGAATGGAGAGACCAGGAGAGGTTCCTCCGTTTGAAATATTGCTAGTCTGTAATAGAGGGGGTGAATCTATGTCACAAAAAAAGTTGACAAACCCCTAATATTGTGCTTTCTCACCTCTATAAAAACTGCTACTAGATCAGATTGCATGTTGTCAGCAGAGTGAAAGAATGGTCAGAGCAGTGATTTTGGATCAAACGCCCTGGGTGATGGGGTGCTGAAAGTGGTTGAAGACGGTCAAAGGATACCGTTATACGATGAATGGGCTCTGGGTATGAAGGATATAGCATGGTGACCACAGTTAACAGTACTCAGCTATTATTTGAAAGTTGCTAAGAGAATAGTTTATTGTTTTAAAAAATATTAATTTTATTGAAGAAAAGCTTTATCATAACAAGAGAGAAGAATCTTAAGGTTCTCACCACAGATACACCAATGTAAGTGATGGGAGGGGATGGATGTGATAACTAACCTTGTTGTGGGAATCATTCTACAATCTATGTGTATATCATATCATTATGCCCTTTAACTTACACAGTTATGTGTCAGTTATATCTCAATAAACCTGGAAAACAAACAAATAAATAGTAGAATTGCAACGACAACCACAAAAAGATAGTAAAATGCTCAATTCCTGCAAAACAGAGACCAACTGATAAGAGGCTGGATATCCCCAGCTATTTGGTGAGGGCTAAGGTACATTGCTCTTTAGTTTAGCAAAGGCTTATTAAATTTTAATGCACATGTGTCTAACCTGGAGATTTGTTCAAATTCAATACTGATTCAACAGGTCTGACGTACAGCCCAAGAATCTGCATTTTTAACAAACACTCAGACAAGGTTAATATATTAGTTCACTGACCATATTTTGAGTTAGCAAGGGTTTAGTGGTTGACATCCATTTCCTCTCCAGAATATTCTTCTTGATACCAGAAAAACCAACTACTAAGAAAGGATTAAAGCAGAGCCTGTGGGCATGAGCTGCTGAATTAGCATTTCCTATATTTAGAGAAGAGTTCAGAGAAATTGCACTGCATTTACTTCACAAATATTTGCTTTTCTGATCCCAACAGTGTTCCATATACCTCTACAGTCGCATTTTTAGCAATGCTAGGGTTCACATAATGATATTAAAATAATGTTGTTTGTTTCTTTAGGTGAGCCATTTTATCAAACTCAAAGGAGTTAAGACGTTAGGGCTCACCTGTCTGAGGGTATTGCCATCCTATTTGTCCATGTAAGTCAGATGTATTTCGATGAGTTGTGAGTTAACCAAGTGCAAGCTTGAGAGATATTTTCTACCTGAGATTTGAAGAAGGCAGAAATAGGGTGGTAGAGACATAGACTGTGTCAGAAGATGTTCTGGAATAACTTTGTCCATGAAGTCAGGTGTAAACAATGTCACAGTTGTTTAATAATTTATAATTAAATAGCAACCTGGTATCTGAGTTATGTCACTGGATCTTCAAGAAAATTCTAGGAGACAGCTTTCTCTTTTTTAACAGATAAAGAAATAAGGTCTGGGTGTCTTCTTGTGGCAACTGAGATAGTTGTGAGCCAGGTAAAGTCCAGGGGTCTGGGTTTGTGAGTTGGATCTAGTTGGAACAACCAAAATAAATAAAAATAAAAATTGATTCTTACTTTTCTCCCTTCCTACCTCCTCTCCCCTCCTGCCTTTCTTAAAAAAAAAAAAAAAAAAGAAGAAGAAGAAAGAAAGAAACAAGAGTTGAGAGGCAGTGACTTGTTGAGAATCACCTAGAGGAGAGTTGGGACTGGAATAGTCTCCTGGTCTGGTCCTCCTTTCACGCAGCATTGGCGACTACATCAGTTAAACTTAACTAGGTGTTCATAATTAAGACTAAGTTCTAAGTTTTCTTTAATGAGACTTTCTAGTACAACAAAGGCTTAGAAATACATCTATTCCTTTAATTAGCATTGATTGTGGGTCCTGGGCAGTGAGAATAGAAATGTGATTAAGATAGGGCACTAGCCCTCAAGGTGGTAAAGATAAGCAAGGGAATCAATAATTACAGCCCAAATATAGCCCATAAATGAACAGAATGGTGGGTGAGTGAGAATCAGGAGTCCGCAAGAACAAATTATCTCTCTAAATCACTGTACTGAAGTTTACTGTTTACTTGTCTCTCCAAAGATAAAGGCTGCTACCTCTTCTTGCTCTCATTCCTTTTGATATTCTGGATGCTTAGCAGTGTCTGCACAGCACATCATAAGCATTGTACTTCAATGAAACTAATTAATTAAATGAAACTGACATTAAGATCATATCATTATTTTATGTCCCTCCGAAAGGAAAAAAAATGCTGCCAATTAAATTATAATGAGCCAAGATCATAAATGGATTCTGACTTTAAAGATGTTAAACTTTGGGGATATTGCTCCTCTTAGGATGAACTTATAGCAAATAATCACTATTTTGATGAATTTCTAAAGTGATAATGGGAGTAAATGAGATTTCAGAGTGGATTTCAAAGATGAAATGAAATGTACATTCTTAGTGTGTTATCCAGTGCTACACACTGTACTTAAACCAGGTTTTCAGAAGAATGACCTCAAGTTCTTGACTGCAAAACAAAACTGTGAGACACAGTATCTTTAAAGATCTACGAATTGTAAAGTCCTGAGTCTATAAAATAATACCAGACCCCACAAAGTTTAAAATAATTTTAATTGTTAGAAATAAAATATATTTGCTTATCTTAGCATCCCATTTAGTTCAAAGGGTTTTAGAGCTAGACAACCACCCCACCCCAGAAAAAAGAAAACACCTGCTATAGATTGAACCATGTTATCTGCCCTCCCCCACCCTTCTCTATTCATGTTGACTGTCCTAACCCCCAGTACTAGAGAATATGATCTTGGAAATAGGGTTATTATAGATGTAGTTAGTTAAGATGAGGTTATTCTAGAGTAGGGTAGGTCCCTATTTCAGTATGCCTAATATCCTAATAAAAAGGAAAATTGTGGACATCGACAGGTATATGAGGATAATGCCATGTGAACAGAAGGCAGAGATCAGGATGATGTATTCACAGGCCAAGTGATGTCAAAGGCTGCCAGCAAACCACCAGAAGTTAAGGGAAAGGCCAGGACAGACACTCCCTCATGGAGCTCAGAAGGAACCAGCCTTGCCCACAGCTTGATCTCAGACTTCGAGCCTCCAGAGTGTGAGAAAATAAATTTCTGTTGTTTAAACCATCCAGTCTGTGGGACTTTGTTCTGACACCCCAGCAAACTATATTAAGAACTAAAGAAATACCATGTCCAATCATACAACGAGCCTGAGCGGAAGTTGCAGACTTCTGTAAGTAGGCAGAATTAAACAGTGAGTCAGGAAACCAAAAACCCTTTCAACAGTTTGAAATCTATGACACAATGCCTATAAAAAGATAGTCTGACAGTGAGAAGAATTGCTCTGGACGTCTCCAGCTTCAGGTCTCACATCCGACCAAAATCTCTGATCATTAGAAGCCACTCATAGAGCAGCGACTGCCATCTTTAGTAGCTGGAGCCAACAATAGTGGGGATGATAACACTTTTCTCAATCTTCCCATCCCAAGAAGATTAATTATCAGTGCACCCTTGTGGCTCTGATTGCTCAGGTAGCTAAGGTACAGGTCATGTAAAGTCCATGGGGGAAAAAATAGTATAAAGGATTTAAGAAAATCCAAACCAAGATATGAGTATATTTTTTTTAAAGGAAGGATCTGTATATATTTGATATGCACCAGGTATCCTTAGTCCTTTCAAAGAATTTACTATCATCTAAATCAGAGAGTTGCTGAGCTTGTGTTGAATTCATGATGACAGCACATTATTACATTTTCAGAAGTTTTGTAAGTGATTAATAAACAATGTTCCTGGCATGCCCTGGTGGCTGAGGCATCAAGTCTGCAGCTCTGACATAGTTCATGTAAAGCCCAAGGACCTAGGTTTGAGACCCAGGTCTGTGGGGAACAACCAAAATGAACAACTAAATAAATAAAAAATATTTCTTCCTCTTCTCTCTTCTTCCCTGTGGCTTACTTGCCTTCATTATGTCTGCTTCCTTTCCTCTAAAAAATAAACAAGCAAACAAACACATACATAAATGAATGAGTAATGCTCCAATCCTTAAAACAAACTACACAAACCTCTAAAAGAACTGCTAGTTCTGTTATAACCAGTAACACTGAGGCTGCAAGAAGTGCCAGTTTGGTGAATACAATTTATATGAGGATGAAAAATAGTCTAATAACAGACGACACAGCATGTTTTGCGACAATAGTTTTATTGGGAAGAGAGATTGGGAGAGCAGACAAGTCAAATAATGGTTGAACTACTATCATAATTCATACACAAGAGTTGGGCAAAAATCCTCAAAGGGATTGGTTCCAAAATGGTGCACTCCTCCTCACAGCTAAACAAAAAATCCCACTGATATGACAATTATGATCTTTGGAAAGAAACAGAACCAATACTCAAAGAGGGGCATGCGCCTCCCTAAAAGATAAAAGATGCTGATCTGTCTCAGTGCCTTTTCAGAATTGCAAGGAGAGACTAGTGAAATCAACACTCTCCTGGAGTGAAAGGGTTTTCTCCCACAGCAAATGCCCCTGTACCTGGAAATGGCTTTCAGTTACTGAGCCTGTAACTTTGGTGTGGAGTGTAAAGAGGGCTAGCATCTGTTCTTGCAAAATGAGACATCATTTCTTCACAGTGTTAGTGCTGGAGGCTGGCATTGTAGGAAAGTCCGTGGGGTGGACAGGAAGCACATGACCTTTCACCATTAGCAGAATGGTATAAAACTGTTGGCACTCATTGCTTCCTCCATGGGCAGCCAAAGACAGACAGCCAGGTTAGCACCACCTCTGTGGATAACTGACTGTTTCCTAGCAAGGAGCATTCCATTCTACTCTTCTGAGGAAAATAATTGGAAGGGTTCCATCAAAACTATATAGCTCCTGACAGCCTGTGGTTACAGCCTAACAGTTTCCTATCTGCTTGGTAACTCCTGAAATTCCACCCCCAGGCCTAAGGGCATGGATACCACCCACTGCTGGCACTGCCACTCCTCTGGAGGACTGAAGCACGCTCACAAGGGCATGTACTCCACTATGAACAATTCCCAGCTCTTCTCTTCTGTGAACCACGTTGGGACTGCAGACTGCTATTGGAATGTACCTGAAACTCTTGCATCTCTTTCCTTGGGCTTTGATGTTCATGCCTGTGACTCTGGGGGAAACCTCTGCATTCCTTATGCCAACTCCAGCCCTGTAGGCTGGACTCCCAAACCTCAACACAGAGCTTCCCCTAGAGCTTTAACAAATCAACAAGTGTTGAGACTATACAACTAAAGGAAATTCAGCTTTCCAAACACCCTGGTCTATACTATGTAGTTTGATAACTTAACACAAGGCCTTTATATCAGGGAAGCCTAACCCATAGAAATAAACACAGAATGGCAAATAGGTAGAAGAAACAGATAAATATATGTGAAAAGATGAACCAAAACAAAAATCTGAATGTAACAGACTTAAGTGAACTAACTAATAAAGACTTTACAGCAACAGTTTTAACAAGACTCACTGAAATCAGGAAAACATAGAGGAACAAAAAACTATAACAAAAATAGAGAAAATGTGAAGCAGTTTCAAACAGAATTCATGGAGATGAAGAACACAATAACTGAGCTAAAGAACATAGTAGAGGAGTAAAGCAGTAGGCTGGAAGAAGTCTGGAATAGAATCAGTGAGCTAGAATATAGGGCAGAGAAATGCACCCAAGCAGATAAGCAAAAAGAAAAAAAGAATGAAAAGAAACAAAGACAGCATAAAAGACCTATGGGATAACATCAAAAAGGAACATTTATATCATATGGGTCCCAGAATGAAGAGAGAGAAAAGGAAACAGAAACTGTATGTGAAGACATAGTAGCTAAAAATTTCCCTAACCCGAGGAATGAAGCAACCCTCCAGACCCAAGAAGCATAAAGAATTCCAAAGATAAGAAACTCAAACACATATACAAAAAGACACTTAGTCATTAATATGTCAAGAACACAAGATAAAAAGAGAATCATAAAAGCAACTAGAGAAAAACAAGTTATATAAAAAAAGTCCCTCTAAGTTTGTCAGTGGATTTCTTAGCTGAAACTTCACAAGCCAGAGGGGAATGACATGATATACTGAAAGAAAAGAACTACCAATCAAGGATATTCTTCTCTGCTAGATTACCACTTATAATTGATAAAGGAATGATAAAGAACTTTACAAATAAGAAAAGTTAAAGGAATATATCATAAAACCAGATTTACAAGAAATACTAAAGGAAGTTCTAAAAAATGAAAAGAAATGCCACTTAAAAACATCAAGATCAAAGCATAGTGTGTGGAGAGGAGGAGAGTAAAAATCTAGACTGTTAGAATAAGCTTAAGACTAACATGCTTTCAAGTAAAAACAGATTAGAAGCACAGAAACTTTTATATAAACTCCAGGGTAACCTCAAAGCGTAACTCCAAGGAAGAAACAAAGAAGAAAATATATAGGGAAATAATCAAACACATCATGATTGCTTTCAAATCACCTAAGAGAAAGAGAAGAACAAAGGTACTATCTGGAACAATACCCAGAAAACAATTAATAAACAGAAATAAGTAGTTTCATATCAGTAATCACCCTGTGTTAATGGATTGAACTCACGAATCAAATAGCATAGAATAGTCAAATGGGTTAAAAAACATAACGCAAACTTTCTGTTTTATTCAGTAAACTCATCTGTATTTGAAATATAAACATAGGCTCAAAGTCAGTGACTGGAAGACAGCCCTATAGTCAAATGGTAACCAAAAAAACCCCAACCCAAAACCCAAAAATGCAGGAACAGACATACCTATATCAGATAAAATAGCCTTCTAAAGAAGAAGATAACAAAAGACAGGGATGATCATTATAAAATGATTAAGGGTCCATTTATCAAGAAGCTATATCTCTTAATAACATATATTCACCAAATGAAGGGGCATCAAAATACGTAAAGCAATTATTAACAGAACTAAAAAAGAGACATTGACAGTAATACAATATTAGTAGGAGACTTCAACACCCCACTTAGGTCAACCAAGTAGAAAATTAACAGAGAAACAACAGCTTTAAATGACAAATTAGAACAGATGGGTTTAATAGATACATACTGAACACTTAATCCAACAACTACAAAATTTACATTCTTTCAAGTGCTCTGGAACATTCTTAAGGATAGACCATATGTTGGGAAACAAAACATATCTCAACAAATATACAAAGATTGAAATCATACCAAGCATCTTTTCTGATATTAATAGCATAAAACTAGAAATCACCACACAAAAATAACCGTTTCCCTTAGGATCAGAAATGAGATAAGGTTGTCCACTTTCACCACTGCTATTTAAATCATACTTGATGCCTTAGTCAGAGGAATTAGTCAAAAAGAATAAATAACGGATTAAATAGAGGAAGATACAAAGAGATGTATTAGTGTCCCCTGCTCATGGTTGGGAAGAATTAACATTGTTAAAATGGCCATCTTACCTAAAGCAGTGTACAGGTTTAATGCAATTCCCATCAAAATCTCACTGAAAATATTCAAGGATATAGAACAAAAAAATTTTAAATTTGTATAGAATAACAAAAGACCCAAAACAGCCAAACCAATCATGAGAAACCCACCCTTCCCCCACCCCCAAAATTGGAGGTATCACACTCCCATATCTTGAGCTATACTACAAAGCAATATTGATCAAAATTGTATGATACAGGAATAAAAACAGACTCAGATCAGTGGTCTAGAACTCAATTACCAGGAATAGATTCATCCACATATGGTCAGTTAATCTATGACAAAGGAATCGAAGCATACAATGGATAAAGCAAAGTCTTTTCAATAAACGATGTTAAGAAAACTGGACAAACACATACAAAACAATGAGGCTAAGCCACTCTCTAACACCATACACAAAAATTAAATCAAAATGGATTAGAGACTTGGATGTAAGACTGCAAATCATAAAACACTTAGACAATCACATAGGCAAATCATTCCATGACATCAGTCTTAGAGAGGTCTTTAGGGACTTAACTCCAGCATCAAGGAAAACAAAAAAAAACAAAAACAAATGGGACTACATCAAACTAAAAAGCTTCTGCATTGCAAAAGAAATTATCACCAAAACAAAAAGGCAACCTAGTGACTCAGAGAAGATATCTGCACATCATACATCTGACAAGGGCTTAATATTCAAAATATACAAAGAACTTGTAAAACTCAATAACAGATAAGCAATCTGATTGAATAATGGGTAGAATTGGATAGACATTTCTCCAAAGAAGATATACAGATGGTCAACAGATATATGAAAAGATATTCTTCCTCTCTTGTTGTTAGGGAAATGCAAACCAAAACAATAATGAGATATTACATTGCACCCAGGAGAGTAGTTATTATTCAAAACTCTGGGAACAACCAAATCTGGTAGAGAAAGGGAGACATTTTTACACTGTTGATAGGAGGGCAAATTGGTGCAGTCCTAATGGAAAGCAGTATAAAGAGTTCTCAAAATACAGAAAATGGAAATTCTATATGATCCCATCATCCCACTTCTGGGTATTTACCCAAAGATACAAAAACACTAATTTTCAGAGATCTATGTACCTCTATGTATAAACATTATAATGTAGATATATTATACGCATAACATTATTTACAATAGCCAAGAATTAGAAACTACCAAAGTGCCCATAGTTAGATAAACAGATAAAAAGACAGACAAATACACACGTAATGGAATACTATATAGCCCTAAAAATGAAGTCTTGTCATTTGTGACTACATGGTTGGAACTAGAAGGATTATGTGAAGTAGAAAGAGAAAGACAAATACCAGGTGATCTCACTCATAAGTGAAATATAATGAAGCAAAGCAAGAGAATAGACAAAACAAAACAAAACTCTTGCTAACTAACAATAGAACTGAGGTTACCATTGGGGAATGGAGCTGGTCAGGGTGTGGGAACAAGGGGTGGTGGGGCCCAGTAGACAGTGGTGAAGGACTTTGGGTAACATGGTGGCAGGCAAGGTGTGTTTTCAAATATTTGAGGAATAGTGAATGAGCACATATGAGCTTATTTTTTACCTCAATAAATACCAAATTAAAAACAATCCTCAAAGGTATTATGAGACAATCATTGACTATCTTTAATTTACAATAAAGAATATTGCTAATTCGGAAATTCTGTGTTATGCATAATACACAGTTGTTAAACATTTATCATCACTGGGGAGACAAACCATTCACAACTATTCAGATAATAAATATGATACATTCAGGTAGTGGTAAAAGTTATGAAGGTACTAAGGAAGACGGATAAGGTAGAGAGTGTCTGGTGGAAAATTGAAAGCTCATGGTACAGAGCTAGAAGTAACTGGCTACCTGAAAATGGGTGCATGTTTTAGGAAGAAGGAATGTCACATACTGTAAAGCAAGAAATAATTTGTGTGTTTTTATTATTGCTGTTCTTAGCAGAATCTGGCCCCGCGACCCCAAATCTGAGGCTTCCCGTCACCCCTTCTTGCTCATCTGTATCTGGAAGCCATGCATTGTCCCCTTGACCACATGGAAACATCTGTGGTCCCTGGTTTCCTTTACAAAGTACTGTACAGTTTAGATAATAAGTGTACTAGACATCTCTTTTTTGTTTCTCTTCTTTGGTGGAATTCAAAGTCATGGAACCTATGTTTTTCCATTTTCCTTCTTCCCGAATTAACTTCCTGACACAAGTTTAAACTAGACTCCATTTGAAGCTTCAGATCCGCCTCCCCACTTTCCCTAATAGTAGTTGTTGATACCTCCAGGTGCCTCATTGCTGGGTTTAATGAGGTGGTTAAGGGGAAGCTCACCCTTTTCCATGCCTTTTTAAAAATGCTTATTCTACAGTTTGGCTTTGGGAACTCACAGCTCCTAAAGATAAAGCAGAGTTTGGGGCGGATGTTTGGATTTCCGTATCTTTGGTAATCCTATTTTTTTTATTCAATCCTAGGTCCTGAAATCCAGGGGCCTGCCTGGGTACTGAGGAAACGTGCAACGGATGTTTCTTTTTAATGTAACAACACATTTAGCTCTTAAATGCCAGTGTTCTAATTCATTTCTTAATGATAGTGCAAATAAGTTGAACATTTCACATTGTAGGTTTTTAACTTCCCAAACATCATTACACAAAGCTATTACAGTGATACATTCAGTCCAACAGATAAATGCTTTGGCGGCAGCATGAAATAGCTAATTAGTAATTTAAAACATGATGCTTTGCCATTTTCCCCTTTTAGTTTACAAAAAGAGAAGCTTTCTCCTCTGTAGGCTGTGGGATGGGTCCTTCTCCCCTGACTGTTAGTCTTGGGGAGTACTTCCCTCACTGCCAGTGCTTATGAGCAAGCCTACAGTGTTTAACTTAGCTTTTGAAAATAATAATTTCAGGTCGATTGTTGACATTAGAGTCAGCTGCTTGAAGTGTCTGCACAGCTGCTGGGGCAGATGAGAATGAAATCTTCCATTGGTCCTTGTTCGAAGACTAGGCAACAAGAAAATGCTGATTATGAACCAAGGCGCTCGTGACATACTCACATTTGCCCATTTTATCACCATGAAACTTAAGTTTGGGAAATGGAAAGTAAAAGCAAGAAATGTAGCTCTCATTTGCAACAGTGCTCTATTATTCATGGATTTCAGCATCTGCTTTTTCATTTTTGATTGTATGACTCATGGAGTGTTTAGGGAACCACCCATGAGAACCCCATTGACTTGGATGATAAAAGTTCCTCGTGGGTAGAGAAAAACAATTTCTGCTTCCAGAAGGGATGAGGCCTGAACAACCCTGTTCCACTGTGAGGTTTTGCTTAACCTTATTCTGACCTTGATGGACACAGACTGGGAGAAAAAAGATGCTTAAAGTGAAACAAAAGTGGGACTTGAGTAGGCCTAGACAAAGCCCCCTCAGGGAAGGTGAGGCAGAATGAAGATGGAAGACACGGCGCAGTCCACAGTTTCTGTCATCCTTTTCTGCTTGGACTCTGACCAGTCATTGTTTCTTTAGCATCCTCATTAAGCTTTTGATGCACACATAATGCCTGTAGGCAAGAGAATACAGATATATGTCAAACACGCAATTGAAAAAAAAGCTAATATATGAGGAGAGTCACAATCTCTTCTCTTCTTTTTCCTCTCTCCTTTCTTGTTTTTTCAAAATAGTAATTTAAAAAATCCCACCAAAACCAACAATCTACTTTCACCAATTCTCCACTGCTCCGGTCTATATCAGCTGTCAATCAAAGCCAAAGAACAGAGGTTGGCTGCAATTAAAAAAGGGAGCATGCCTTTACTGGCACACTGTGGCATGTGCTGTATTATTAAATAAGATTATGCCCCCCCATTCCCAACCTTCTATTTTCCATCATTTTTATTAATATTTTCTTCTAATGGCCAAATGTTATCTAGGCTCATCTCAAGTGTGCCTCTCTTAGTTGAATAACTCTGGCCAGTAAGTCTTTAAATAAGAAAATGAGAAAAAAAAATTAAAGAGAAAACTGTTATAAAAGGGATGAGAGCTCTACCAAGGCATGTTTCTCAAGCTGTGCATGAATGCGCCCTGGGGTGCTGTAGCAAACTGAGAGAGATGCCAAACTTAAAATTTCAGTGGATGTACAGCAATACTTTGCAGCTATCAGATCCCACGCCAATTGTAAGCATTAGATTGTGCAGTATTCCTTTCCATGACATCTTATACTTGTGATTTATTGTGCTGACATGCAAAGGAGTGTGGAAGAGTGAACAAGGATAGTGTCATTCAGTCTATTGAAATAAATTTCTAGGCCTAAGATGGAGCCACTCCTGTCATGGTTACCATGTCGGAAAATCAAAACTTAGATAATTTTTGTGTCCCTGTACATGCTCCTGTTGACCTGCCAATGTAAAAATTCAGGAGGCCATTAATAAAGACAGATTGTGTTTATTTGGGATCAAGTAATTACAATTTAGGGTACACAGATTTAGATAGAAAACCTAGAATGAACCCCAAGGAGGGACAAAGTCAGGATTTTTATGAGAGTAGAAGAGGAAGATGAGGTAAATGGTTAAAGAAAAGAGTTGATTAGTATCAACAGGCTAAACTATTCTTGGCTATACATAATTGGTTAGTGAGTATCTAGAAAGTAGGAAATGAAAACTGACTGATTTTACACTCTGGCTAAAAGTTCATGACCAACAATTCTCAAACAAATGTTTGCTTGATTACTTCCAAAACCAGCTGCCTTGGAAATCCTAAAACCTCTGTCAAAAAAACTGCTAGAACTAATCAATGTATACAGTAAAGTGGCAGGCTACAAAATCAATGCACAAAAATTTACTGTATTCTTGTATGCAAACAACACACTAGAAGAAAATGAAATCAAGAAAACCACATCACTTAAAATAGAAATAAAAAGAATCTAATATCTTGGAATATATTTAACAAGGGAGATGAAAGACTGTACAATGAAAATTACAAGTCCTCCTTAAATAGAGGAAGATACAAAGAGTTGGAAAGATATCTCCTACTCCTTGATGAGAAGAATCAAAATCATTAAAATAGTCATCTTAACTAAAGCACTATACAGATTCAATACAATCCCCATTAAAACCCCATCGGCTTATTTCAGGAAACAGAACAAAAATTCTTAAAATTTGTATGGAACAACAAAAGACCCTGAATAGCCAAAGCAATTATGAGAAAGAAGAATGAATCTGGAGGGATTATACTCCTAGGCATTGAGCTATACTACAAAGCAATAGTGATCAATCAGTATAGTACTGGAATATAACAGAGGCACAGACCACTGGAATAGAACTGAATTGCCAGAACTGACCCCCTAATATACATTCTATTAATCTATGGCAAAGGAGCCAAAGGCATACGATGGAGAAAGGAGAGTCTCTTTAATAAATGGTGTTGGACTAACTGGACAGTCACATGCAAAAGAATGAAGCTAGATCACTCTGTAATACATTCACAAAAATTAACTCAGGACTAGAGATTGGACACAAGACCAAAAACAATAAAATTATTGGACAACAGGAAAACCATCCCATGACATCAGTTTAGAGAGACCTCAGGTCACTCAACTCTAGCATCAAAGGAAACAAAGAAAAATAAACAACTGGGACTACATCAAACTTAAAAGCTTTTTCACAGCAAAAGAAAACATCACCAAAACAAAAAGACAACCTACTAACTGGGAGAAGATATTTACATTTCATTTTTTTGACAAGGGCTTAACGTCTAAAATATACAAAGAACGCATAAAACTCAATAACAGAAAAACAGGCAATACAATCAAAAAGTAGGAAGAGGAATTAGAGAGACATTTTTTTCTGAAGAGAATATACAGCTATCCAAAAGGCATATGAAAAGATGTTCCTACTCACTGGCTATTAGGGAAATATAAATCAAAACAATAATGAGATATCACCTTATATCTAAGAGACTGATTATTATACAAAAGTCTTGAAACAATAAATGTTGGTGAGGATGTGGAGACAAGAGAACACCTTTTACACTCTTGGTGGGAGTGCAAATTGGTGCCACTCCTATGGAAAACAGTGTGGAGATTCCTCAAAAACTTGGATATGGAAATTCCATATGCTCTCATCATCCCACTTCTGGGTGTTTACCCAAAAGATATGATAATTCACAGAGATTTATGCACCTCCATGCTTATTGCAGTCCTATTCATAATAGCTAAGAACTGGAAACTACCTATATATGCAATGCAATACTACACAGCCCTTAGATGAAATTCTATCATTTGAATCAGCATGGATATAACTAGAAGGGATTATGCTAAGAGATATAAGTCAAAAGAAGAAAGATAGATACCAGATGACCTCACTCATAGGTGGAAAGTGAATAAACAACACAAAGGAACAGATGAATCAAAATCAATCCTTGAATACTTGCAGCAACCAATGGGGAATGGGATAGGGTGGGGAGGTAGGGCAAATGTGGTGGAGCCCACTGGACAGTGGTGAACACCTGGTGATTGGATGGAGGGCTGGTTGTGTTGACATATATCTAAGGAATGGGGAAGCTGCACATATGGGGGAGCTATACATATGAAATTATTCTAATGCGTAAAATCAAAGCTACTGCAATAAAAAAAAACTGCTTTGGGCTCAGTTCAGGGACAGAGGGAATATAGTGTCTCTATAGTCCTTCCAATCCTATTTTAAAATGACTTCACAGTTGTCAGCTTTTCATGACCTGAAAAGTAGGATATCCAGTCAGCCAATCTCCCATGGCTAACCAAATCTGGGCTCTGTAATAAAAGCTATGTGAATGTGGTCTCTCTTTCCCTTTCAAAAGATTGTACATAATATTTTCAAGACCTTGTGTGACCACAGAGAACTAAAACTACAGAGAATATAACTACAGATAAGGAGGACTAGAGGGCAGTTTCCACCACTTGCTTTAAGAGCCAGGCTTTTGGCACACCGCTGTGGCTGAGGAAGTGGCCGGGGTGTGGACCACATAAAGCCTAAGGAACTAAGTTCAAGACATACCAAAATAAACAACTAACTGTATAAACACTGCTTCTTCGTCTCCTTCCTCTCCTCCTTCTTTCCCTCCCTTCCTCTTTTCCCTCCTCTTTTAAAAAAAAATAGTGACGCCTTTTTGAACTTCCTCTTTCATGCCAATTACTGTATGGTGAGGAAAGAGGAAGAGTGACAGGCTTCTTTGGCTAGCACCCCCGCCCCCCCCACCCCCGAACCAAAAAGAGAGCAAACTGAAGCTTAACGTAGGAAAGGAGAACTTCTGAGAACCAGAGGCTGCTCGGAGTGCTTTGTTCAGCGCTTGGCGGCACGTGTGTCAGGGCCGTCGCGGGGCGGGGAGGGGACTGCGCAGCCAGCTTGAGGTCCAGATCCTCGGCGCTTTAGGCCTTCATTTCTGCAGCTCTGATAAGTGTTTTAATCATTATTTGATAGGTCTCTGAACTGAAGACAGGTCAATCTGACTTGAATGCTTCTCACTCATGATTTCCTTCTAATTTGGCAGATCATTGAGTGACCCTGAAATATTAAAACTTATGAGGATGTTATACAAAATGTACCTTTTTTTTGTTTAGTAATTAATCTTTGTAAAAGACTGAAAAATGAAGAAAAGACAAAATTACCATTAGAATCACCTATAGTTATCACTGGCAAAGACCATATCTACGCATGTGTGCGGTCATACTGCCCCCGAACCGTTAAAAAAATTTTTTTTTACAAAATTGGGATAATTTTCTCATAATTTTCTCTTTTTAAAGTAAAAATAGCTTTTCCCTCAACTAGAAAAAAGACCTATGCACATTGTATATAAACCAAAAAAACACAGGAGCGTATGAAAAGAAAGTATTCCTGTTTTGTCTGGGTCCGAAAGGCCAGTTCTGGAAGACTTCCTTTTTGTGTAGGATTCAGGGATGGAGGCAGGCTAAAAGAGAAAACTCTGTTTCTCTCTTTATTCACAGCACTTATGGCACTGTTTTCCTTACCTGGTTATGCTCCAGTTCTCAGTGGATGCCCATTAAATTTCCTGCAATTCACTTCAGCTGACACCAAATGAGAACAGAAAAGACCACACCAAAGTATACCTTTTTGGGACGTGGATTGTTTTAAGAAGACCACACAGATCTAGCAGACTTAAGAAAAGCATGTCCCTCCCTTACTTTCCTAAAAGAGTAAGATAGGGGGTGAAACCAAAAAAACAAACAAACTATTAACAGAAAGGACTTTTAATCAGAATGATGTTGCTGTATGGCAGGACAAACACTGATTACCAAACATCTGCTCTTCATAAAACCCTGTGTATTACCCTCTTGTCTTTTGAAGCCCTGGGTCCCTAACCCATTCCTCAAGAGGACATCTAAACCTGCTTTTGTCCAATTTACTCTTGGTTCCCATATCTTTGAGACTCCTATATTTTCACAAACAGAAATCAAAATTGATTTTCTCTTGTTCATCTGTCTTATGTCAAGTTAATTAATAGAACAGTCAAAGAACCTAGAAAGGTAGAAGGAAAATCCCAGCCCCCCACTCCCCGCTTCAACACTACCTGCCTGGAGAGTGTGCCCCAGGATTTACAGGTTAATGGCTCAATCCCACAAGACTCCTCCCACTTCAGATGCCAAAGCTAAGTAGGGGTCCCTAGGTCACTAGACTTCAGATCAAAGTTTCTCAGGACTCCTTCCTCAGGTTTCATAATTTTCTGGACCAGCTTACAGGAATCAGGGAAATACGTGTTTACCAGCTCATTATAAAGGACACAACCCAGAAAAAATAAAATGGAAGAGACGCATAGTATGAGGTATGTAGAAAGGGGCAGAGAGCTTTCCTGCTCTCTCCAGGTGTGCCCTCCTCCCAGCATGCGAATATGTTCACCAGTCTGGAAGCTCCCCAGACCCCTTCAGTTTGGATTTTTATGGCAGTTTCATTACAAGTACAAATGATTAAAGCACTGGTTATTAGTAATTAACTCAATCTCTAGGCCCTCACCTTGGGCAGGAGGGTAGAAAAAAGTTAGAAAACTCCAAACACCTGATTAGTTCTTTGGGCAACCAGTTACCCCTCAAGATCCTCAGGGGCTTTTAAAAAGTCATCTCATTAACATAAAGTCAGGTGTCGTTGAAAGGGACTTGTTATGAATAACAAATGACTTCTTTCATCTTTTGCACTCTAGAGCTATTTCAGGAACTGGGGAGGAAAGCTAAATATTATAATGAAAGATTCCTTTTTACTTATCATTTAGAAAATTATAAGAATTTTAGGAGCTCCATGCTGGGAACTGGAGAGGAAGACCAAAAATACATTTCCTATTATATCACAATATCACAAGGATACAGTTGGGGAAGGATGTCTTTTCAGATGAGGAGAGTTGGAACACTGGTTCAGGAAGGCTGTCCTTCCACTCTGGGTGTGCACATCACTGCTTTCCTCTCTGCCAGAGTTGAGATCATTCTCAGAACTGAAAGAGGAACCTGGGGGGTAGCTCAGTTAGTGCACAGCTTATAAACAAAAAGTGGAAAAGTCTGCCAGGAAGAGAAGCAGAAGAGAGGCTGACAGACCTCATGTGGCAGTTTCAAAGTGGCCAGGTGATCATCATGGTGACCAGAGGTCCCAGACTCAGGAGTTTATGATGGAGAGGAATCAGATCCCAGCAGCCCTGCTGAAGATCTTCTGTGGTCCCAAATAACCTAAAATCAATAACTTTTGACACAAGTCATAGAGGCTGGAGTCAGCTAAAACAGCACAATTAGCTGTGAAAAGGCCTTATAGGCTGCTCCCCAAACTCAGCATATCAGAATTTCATACTGTGCTGCAGCTGTCAGAAGGATAAACTACATGGAATGTTTGACCAGGCCCATTGTCTTCAGAGACATCCCTTAGGATAATATTTAATGACCCTAGAAATTGCATTTTCCCACACATAGATTATACCTGACCACAGAGATAATGAGCCCTTTGAATGCAAATAATGCACTCCCCCACCAGTTATCTTTACCTAAAGATGTTAGAAAATAATCAGATAACCTACTTCTAAAACAAACACTTAATTGTAGAGCTGTTGCATGCACAACGGTATATCCGCTGTAAGCAAACCCTGCGAGGAGGGTACAGTTAATCAGAACTTCTCTCTGATGACTGCCACTCCCGGCTAGTCCTCAGTTTGAAATAAAGCTATTTGGTTGACTTTCTTCACTTTTTTTTTCTTAAAGAAAGTATTATTTCGGTCGATGTTGTTTGGGCTGGTGGTTCTCTAACCTGAACTTCATTAGAAATACCTGAGAGTTTAGATTTGTTAAAATACACAATGCTGGTTCCACCCTAGAGTTTCTGACTCAGCAGATTGGGGGTGGGAGTGAGACTGCATTTCTAAGGTGTTTCCAGATGATATCGAAGTTGTTGCTCAAGGGGCTGCGCTTTGAAAATCACTGCTGTGGGTCAGAAAAAGAACCCAAGAAAATATTAGGTAAATCTAAGGAGGTGACAGTTCAGGATGACATGAGATCTCAGAATGTATTTGGAGGTAAAGGACTAAGAAATACAAACTTTTTTCTTGGGATGCCCCCTATCTGGAGGGAGAGTTTGTACACGATATAATTTTGCCAGACCTCGGTCCATGGTGCCCAGACTCACTTGGCAATCATCTGAGTGCCCAGCCTGGCCTCTCATCCAAACACACTGGATGGGACTAATTAACTGATTGGCAAGACAAGAACTAAGAAAACTAGAAGGCTGTGCAATGGACCAGAAATAGCAGGAATGAGCATGAAATAAAATTTATATACCTAATATGTTCCAAATTTTGCCATTTTATTAATAACCAGGGAGAAAAGCTGTGATAATTAATATATATAAACCTTATTTAAGTGAGATCAGGAGGTTCGAAGAGAGTTCTCAACATGTGTAATCAGAGCGCGCTGCAGAATCCCACCAGAAGAGACATGTCTTGCATCTCACATAGGAAGAAGGAGGATTCACTTGCTCAGCAACTGCTCACCAAATGAAAGAATTCCGTGATGCAGCAAATGAGAAGCCACCACACTTCGAATTTCTGGTTTCCTCCAATGGATCCTACAATAGACCTTTGAAAATACATTATGAGGGTTTCTTCTTTTGTCCTCGGGAAGTTGCTCATATTTTACCATAAGATTACATTTCTTAATTGTGTTTTGTTGTTGTTTGCAACTAAACCCATTTTGCTGGTGAAATAACTGGCTGCTTATTTGTTTGAGGTCAACAAATAAAATGGATTAAATGAGTTGGTCAGAAAAGACAGGGCCATAAGATGAGAAAATCTGGGGCAGAGAGAGTGCTGGGAATCCAAATTTAGGCATCTTTAAATATTTGAAAAAGACAGCCCTTTAGGATTATTTTCATTAGCTCTTGAGGTAGAAATAGGATAAATAGGTGAAAGTATAGAGATGCTTATTTTGAATTAGTAGTTGCAGTACATTTTAATAATTAGAGCTGTCTAACCACAAAATAAACTACGTGAAATAAGGAGATTCCCTAAAGAATATTAATAATATTTAACTAAGTATGGCTAAAGGATAATTTTCAAAACAGATAGAACTATGACTGTGGATATAAAATGAGCATAGTAACTCATTTACTGAGGGAATCAGCTGTCACAAATGGTGTAAGGAACAATCTAAAAAGTAGACATATATCTAGTTAAGGAATACTGAAATGAATTTGCAAATAAATGCAGAAATGTTGGTGAATTAATTCAAGGAGGAGCTGGAATGGAGAAAGGGGAAACACCTTGGTAGACCTGACCCTGCAATGGTCAGATAAAACTGTGGGAGCACAGCACAAACATTCCCGCAGTTGCCTTACAGTCAAAAACAGAGTAAGAAGGTAGTTTGGCCAAGTCAACTTAACCTGGTTGACTGCACAGGTGCACTAACCAGTCTGACCAACCCAGAGTAACCTCTACCTCATTATAATCGACTTCACAGAATTGTATATGAACCCATATATTAACTTTATTGTAACAGACTGAATTATGAGTAGTAAGCATGCCCATTTAAGGGAACACCTTTTCCTGGAAAAGGCAGCATTTTTACTGGAAATCTATGCCCAGAAACCCTCCTGGAGCAGAGAAAAGGAAGGACCATGGAAACTGCCCCCTCCCTTAGAAATATGTGCACCCCAAGTAAAATAGGGGTCAATGTCTACTTGAGCCCAACCTGCTTCTCATCACCTTCAGAAGTGTATTATCGCTTTCATACTTGCTTTAATACATTTCTTGCTTTACCTTGTCTGCTCTCTTATATGCTAATTTTGCACATGGGATACAAGAACCTGGAGTGAGTCTTCAGTCTCTCCGGGAGCTCTCCCACTAACAGAAAAGGCTTTTTGTTCTTCTATCGGCTGATAGAATTTATGATTAGATACACAACAGACTTTTGCACAGTCAAGGGGATGTTGTTCTTCTACCAGGTAGAATTTGTTTGCATGTCTACAGTCAAGAATTACTTGCATTGCTATCACTTTTGCTACAATCTACAAAGTTGTAAAATACATAGTTACTTCCCCAAGGCTCCATCATTCTACTGAAAGGATATCCAGTAGGTTTTTTGCTTATTCAAAGTCTTACATGTTTCCTTATTGTCTTATTGACTCAATTCTTCAACAATCTGTGAAAAGTTGCCATCTGTGTAGCCATTTTAAAAATGAAGCCGGGGAATCATTAGAGAAATTGCACTACCTGACTAATTTGAATTAAGTCAAAGATCTTGGAACTGGGCCATAGACTTTTGCACTAGTTCCAAAACCATCAAGAAAACAATTGTTTGAGACACTGTCATCAGACACTATGATTATGGACTTTTTTTTTAAAAAAGGAAAGGTACAGGTGGGAATGAAGGTTAAGTAGGCAAACAGGAAGGAAGGAAGAGAGAAGAGAAGGAAGAGCTTTATATATTTTTTTCATTTAGTTGTTGACATTGTATGTGGGACTGTTCCGAGGTATGGTAGACCACCGGGTCGGCAGGGTGCACCCTCATGTGGGCTTTCACATGAAGCTCCTTTTTCATCTTTTCTAGACAATCAGTAATCAATTATGTATAGTCAAGAATAGTTTGAGTTTGTTAATCTTAATCTACCCTTTTCTTTAGTCACTTAATCATTTAATTCATCTTCCTCTTTCAAATCTCATAAAAAAAAAAAAAACAAAAAAAAAAAACCCAAACTTATCCCGACTTGGGGCACATTGTAGGTTTCTAGTTAAGTCTGTATATCTTGAATAGCAATTCTTTGATCTCCAAAAAAATGTGCCTTGGTTTTTAAAGGCCTCCTTAATTTTTAGGTCACTTAATCATACATTTTTACAAATTGAGAGATTAATATAGTTTAGATGTACAGATTCCAGAGTCGCATTGCCTGGGTGAAAGGCTGGATCTACCATTTTTAGCACCGTGGCCTTGGAAAAGTGATTACCGCTGGGATCAGCAAATAATGTCCCAAGAGCCAAATGTAGCCCTCTGCTTGTTCTGTACAGCCCTTGAGCTCAGAATGATTTTCGTAGTTTTAAATGATTTTTAAAATCAGGGCACACCTCAGTGGAGTAGTGCCCCGCAGTTCACATACATCCTGTATTCTCATTCTGGGTTTGGGGCAGCAACCAATGTAAACAGCTAAATACAAATAAAACAAAATGCTTCTTCCTCCTTTCTCTTCCTGCCTACCTGTTTCTGCTCATCTTCATTCCTAACCTTTCCTTTTAAAAAAAAAAAAAATCAAAAGAAGAATATGCAATGACAATGAAAATTATGTGAAAACCAAGTTTTGTTATTCATGAAAAAAGTTTTATTAAAATGCAATCATGTTCATTTGTTTACCTTCTGTCTACTACTGCTTTTACGCTATAACATGGAATTGAGCAGTGGTAACAAAGAACAAAAGACCTATTGTCTAAAATATTTACTAATTGGTTCTTTACAGAAAAAGTTGTTCTGTATCCACTGAACCAAGCTTCTCTAAGTGTAGGTTTAGGCCCCTGTAAAATAAAGATTAAAATGGCACACCGTAAGAGTTGTGGTAAAATTTAAATAATAAAATGCATGGTAAACACCTACCACAGGGCCTAGCATATATTCAACTCTCAATAAGACTAAGCTAACTAGTCTCTCCTCCAAATTGTTTACATAGATGTTGGAATATAAATCTTTCTTTGGAGTCACAAAGGTAGGATGTTACAGCCTAGAACTGACAGTAGCCACACCTATTTCCCTAACTTCTTTGAAAAACAAAAAATAATAAACCAACACTAATATAGTTTACATTTATTAAGCACATTCTATGAGTCAGACACTGTTATAAGTTTCATATATATATATACGTATATATATACATACATATATATATATGTATATATATAATCTCATTTACTTTTAGGATAGCCTAATAAGCAGTTATTATTCTTTCCCTCATTTTGCTGATAAAGAAACTGATACTCAAAGCAGTGTGAGGGCAGAGGGGAAAATCCCCCACTACCCATCTCGGTTCTTCTAAGCTAACCAAATTAACATCAAACAGATTGACAAGAGAAGTTCAATAAGCCTAAACAACTCACCAAAAAGACTTATATCACCTTAAATAACTAGTTGAAAACAAAGGTTGCTAAGGAGCAGAAGAGGCAGGTCAGTTGTGGAAGATTATGAGGAAGGGCACAGGAAAGAAAGGTATGACTGCTATGCAGCATGAGCTGCTGCTTTCTTTTGGTAAGAGTTAGACATTAGGTCTTTCCAGCACAATAAGGAAGATACCCTTACAAAGGCAGATTTTCCTTTATACATGTAAATTTCTCTTAAAGGGCAAAAATTACCAAGTCTTCAGAGCCACTCCCACGAAATAATCCTATGCCAAAGAGACAAACAGATATGCTCCGTTTTACAATGTCTTCACAGATATCAACTTTTCATGCCTGAATTCTTTAACTGTTGGATCTTTTATTTGTGCCTCGCCTGTGTTGACTATAGCGCAATTACATGGTCTGGACTGGCTCTATGGTTGGTCCATCTGTGATGTGGCATTTCTTCCTTATAGTTTAATTATGATTGTGCTATGCCAATGATGCTGCAATGAAGGCCACAAATGGGCTAGGGAAAGCCCTTGTTAAAATATAAAAATGTAATTTAAAAAAAGTCCTGGGTGTCTTTCCACTAATCAAATTATATACTTACTTAGATTTAAAACACTGACTTATTAAAAGGGGTCCCCAATTATACTTCCTTTTCACAATGTATGTAGTTCTTTAGCCACAATTATCTGTTGCTACAAAATTGCACACACAAATAATTGTACCCACAATTGTCTAATTGTAGGCTGAAAACGAAGGGCAAGCAGTTCATTATTTCTCAGATGTCTGATGTTGCTTGTCATTAGCTGTTTGTGGCACAAGTCATTGCCGGGCTGTTTTGCCCGCATGACACCATCCATTGGGTGTGGACTTCAAGAGCAAAACCCTCTTCTTAATCTCTGCAAGTTTATGAGGTAAAAAGAGCTCACTGAAGAGAGCTTTTATTTTCCCTCAACTTTTCATTTAGAACCAGTTTATTGTTCTTCTTTTTTTTATTCCTTCATCTTTTTCCTGCTCAAATTTCTTCAAGAATCATATTATCAGCTTTTAGGATGTGGATGTATGTTTTACTTTATCCCATTTTAAATTATTTTCTTCATTTCTCTATCCCAAGTTTTTTCACAGAGAATAGGCCTAGAAATGTTTCCTTGTGATGAGGTGAACATGGAAGAAATATATGCTTTTGATGGAACCGGTAATGGACCCCATTAGTCTTAAAGGAATCGAGTCAGGAAGCAAATGGAGAGCTCTTTAATAATAGAGAAATAAATCAAATAGGAAAATAACCAAGGATCTGAAAATCACTAGCATTCTTGGAGCAGAGTTCGCATAAGTAGTTTTGTTGTATGGTGATGTCACTATTACTCACCCACATGGCTGCGTGGGAAAATTGTCTGTGCATAAATAACCAGAAAACAAACATTCTAATTTGAGTACTTTGTTTTTTCAACAATGTGATCTTTGGCTGGAAGAACTGAGAGCAGCTCTGAATGAGGTGACTTACTCAGCATGCAAGTAGAATAACTGAAATATTGGCCCTTTCCTTACCTGTTCATCTCTATCATCTCCAAGATATATTAACTTCCATGACAAAAAGTTACTTTCGTGATAAACAATCTTTCTTTTTTAAGATTTCTCCTCTAGAAAGTTAGAATTCTGGGACTTACTTTTTTTTTCCCCCTCTGTTCTCAAAAGTTTATCTCTCTCTCTTTTTTTTTTTTTTTTTTTTTAGTTGCAATGAAATCAAAGTGGCCTGAGAATGAAGTTTCTACAAATAGATTTGATATTTTAATTATGATTGCTCATTCAGAGTCTTACTTTTGGAGACCTAAATTTTGTTGCTATTTCTTTGATCAGCTCCATTATATTCCTCCCATGATTTATAAATTTCATTATATTAGTCTACAGACATTGGAAAGTTATGAACAATGACATTTAGAAGCAAAGTCACAGTTAAGAGTTTCTCATAAAACACTATTCTACCTTTTAAGGAAATATCACTAAGTAAAATGTAATTGTCTTTACTGATGTATCTGTTAGGGCTCTTGGCTGTAGACAACAGAGGTTATGCTGGCTGTTAAAGCAGGAAGAGATATATTAAAAGGATATCAGATAGGTGCGCCCTGGTGGCCTAGTGGTTTAACCCTTCAGGCATAGTCCACAGGCATCAGAAGGTCCCTGGTTCAAGACTCCCAGGGACACAGGGAAACAACCAAGATGAACAACTAAATAAAATAAATAAATGTTTCCTCTCTATTCCAGCTTGTCTTCCTACCCACCTTCATTCCTTCTGCCTGTACCTTTCCTTTAAAATTTTTTTTTAAGATAGCTCACGAATTCTATAAAGTAGACAGGAAACTAGGATTTAATGACTTCATAGTCAGGAACAATGAAGCCAGGTAAAACACAGCCAGAAAAGTACCCAACACAGCATAGGCTGTTTCTAGAGGGACGCCATGACAGCCATCTTCAGCCACTCTGTACTTGAATGCTAGGAATCAGATGCCAGAACCCTCTGACAGGTTCAGTGGAAGAACTGAATGCCCCAGTGCTTTACTTAGCAGGAAATTTGAACTCCCTGCAGGTGGCTGCTTCTTGTGAGTCATTTCCACGAGCAAATCTGGGTGCATAAATCTGATTTGCAGAAACTGGGTTCCTTGACTCTTAATTGTGAGAGAGTCTGGGAAATGCATTTTATAGTATTTCATCCTCTAAGTAGAACAGAATTTGGCAAACATCTTCTTTAAGGGACCAAATAGCAAGTATATCAAGATTTGCACTACTATAGTCTCTGGTACAGCTATCCAAATCTGCTGCGAGAGTGCAAAGGCAGCCATAGATGACACAGTAACAGTAAAACACTTCTTATGAAAAATGGAATTCAAATTTCATAAAACATTTATATGCCACAAAATATTATTCTTCTGATTTTTTCAATCATTTAAATATGTGAAGATCCCAGAAATAAACCTTTATGTATGTGATCAATTGATTTTCAGTAAGACCATTTGATGGGGAATGGATAGTCTTTTCAACAAATGGCACTAAGAAAAAGGATATCTGCATGTAAAAGGAACGAATTTGGACCCTTACCTGACATCATTTTCAAAAAATTAATTCAAAATGAATTAAAGATATGTGAACATTAATATTCTGAACCCTATTGAAATGAGGGTGGGTGATTATAAAGTATATATGCATGTAAATTAGTAAACTACAGGACCCAACAGGCTTTGTATCTCCCATTGTTTTCTACTCCAGTGGAATGGAGGGAGTGAACTTCCAGAAGTAATATAAGGGGGTTGCTAGTATTTGATTCTGAGAAGTGCACATGGGTCTCGCCATGAATGTTCTATCTAATCTGTCCTCTCTTCTGTTGTTTTCAAAGAAAGCCTATTTGTTGTAAGCAATTTAAGCATAAGAGCTATAACTAGAAAACTCATAGTTGAACCTGTCTTCATGACATTGGACTTGATAATAACTTCTTAGATATGACATACTTAGATATGAGCAACAAAAGAAAAAATACTTGAATTGGACTTCCTCAAAATTAAGATCCTTTGTCCTTCCAAGGACACCATGAACAAAGTAAAATGGAAGCCTTCAGAATAAGAGAAAACAATTGCCAGTCATGCTAAGTAATTAGTATAATTTCCTATGTAATTAAAACTCAACAATAACACAAAAAACAACTAAACTGATTGTTGGACAAAGGATTTGAATAGACATTTTCTCCAGAGAAAATATACAAATAGCCAACAAGCACATGAAAAGATGTTTAACATTACCAGCTATTGGGAAAATGCAAAGCTAAACGACAATGACATACTACCCCCCACTTATTAGGATGTATGTTATAAAAAGTAAAACAAAACCCAGAAATTAAGAAATGTTTGAGAGAAGTTAGAACCCTTGTACATTGTTGGGAATGGAAAATGGTGGCCCTCATATGGAAAACAATATGGCAGCTTCTCAAAAAATTAAAAGTAGAATTAATATATAACTAGCAATCCCACTTCTGGGAATATATTCAAAATATATTCAAAATTGAAAGCAGGGAATGGAACAGATATTTGTACATCCCTATCCATATCAACATTATTCATAATAGCCCATAGATAAAAGCAACCTAAGTGTCCCTGACAGGTGAATGGATAAGCAGAAAGTGGTACATATATACAATGCGATATTACTCAGCTTTAAAAAGGAAGGAATTTCTGACACATGCTATAACATGGATGAACCTCAAGAACATTACCTTAAGTGACATAAATCAAGATAAAGTTATATGATTTCCACACACCCTGGTGGCTCAGGCATTTCGTGCGCAGCTCTGGTATAGTTCACAAAAAGCCTAGAGACCCGGGTTTGAGACCCAGGGTCAACAGGGAAAAGACCAAAATAAACAACTAAAGAAATAAATAAATACTTAAAAAGACTAATATGATTTCATTTATAAGGAGATACTAGGATACTGTAATTTATAATAAAATATAAATATTCAGTCTTCATCTGAGTTTCTGAAGCAGATCTAAAATCCTTAGAATTTCCTAAGTGATGAGAACATCAATAACGTCTTTTGCTATGTTAAACAGATGACTTTTGGAAAGCACTTCTGAGAGGGAGAAGGTCTGGAAGTTGACTCAATTACCAGCAGCCAATGATTTAATCAATCTTGCCTATGTACTGAGTCTCTATAAATGGCCCAAAGGAGAAGGTTCAGAGAGATTCCGAATTGGTGAACACATGGACGGGCTGGGAGAACGGTGTACCCAGAGAGGACTTGGTTGCTCCTCACGCTTGCCCCACAACTGCCCTATGCAGCTCTCTCACTGACTGTTGCTGACATTTATCTGTTTACAGCAAACTGGAAATTTAAGGAAAATGTTTCTCCAAGTTCTGTGAGCTGCTCTCGCAAATTGGAGTCCTGGGAACCTCTGATTTCTAGTTGGTTGGTCAGAAGTCCAGTAATAAACTGGACTTGCAACTGGCATCTGCAGTATGGGAGTGGAAGCTTGGTGGGTAGTGGTGGTGAAGCCATCTTATAGGACTGAATTGTCAACCTCTCTAGGTAGTGTTTAAACTGAGTTAAATTGTAGGAAGTCCTGCTGATGTCTGAGAATTGATTGAATGTGTGTGGAAAATACCTCCACATAGTAGAATTTGTGATTAGATCTCTTTAGCTACCTAGCGCAGTCAAATGATAGAGACAGAAAAGCAGAATGGTGTTGCCAGGGGTTGAAGGAAGGAGGAACTGGGGAGTTGTTGCTTCAGTTTCAGGGGTACAGGGTTTCAGTTTTATAAGATGAAAAGAGTTCTGGAGATAAATGTGGTGATAGATATACAGCGATGTGAATCTGCCTAACGCTATTTAATACATTTAAAAATGCTTAAGATGGAAAATTTTATGTTGTATTTTACCACAATTAAAATAACACACAATAAGATACCACTTCATATGTATTAAGATGGTTTGTGTGTGTGTGTATCCATGAAAAACAACAAATGCTATGGTGGTGATGATGTGGCGGAATTTAAATCCTGTGCACTGCTGGTGGGAATTTACATTAGGCAAACATTGGGAAACTGTTTAGTGGTTCCTCAAAAAGTCTAACATAGAATTACCTTATGATCTGGCAATTCCACTCCTAGATATATACCCAAAAGAATTGAAAGCAGGGACTTAACATATATTTGTACACTAATATTCAAGGCAACATTATTTCCAATAGCCAAAAGATAGGAAAAAAATCAAATGTTCTTCAATAGGTGAACAGATCAGCAAAAGGGATTATATGGAATGCAATATTATTTACCATAAAAAGGAATGAAATTTTGATACATGCTACTAAAGATGAATGAATCTCGAAAACATTATGTAAACTGAAAAAAGTCAAAGACAGAAGGTGATTCCACTTATACGGGGTTCCTAGAACAGGGAAATTCAGAGACAAAGTAGAACAGAGACTGGCAGGCTGGGAGGAAGGGGGTCACGGGGAGTTATTATTTAATGGCTACCAAATTTCTCTTCAGGATGATGAAAACATTCTGGAAATGGATCTTAGCAATTGTTGCACAACACTGTGAAAGTACTTAATGCCACTGAAATATATACTTAACATAGTTAAAATATTAAATTGTATATAATGTACATTTTACTATACTTCAAAAAGTGTAAAAATCATCTCTAGTTCTCGAGCTGTACAAAATTAGACAGTAGGCGAAATCTGGCCCCTGTCATACAGTGAACTGTATAACTTGCCACTCATTGCTCTAGAGTGTAAGGAAACAAGCTAACATGGGGCTAGAATGAATGAGCCTTGATGGAGAAAGTAAAATGCTTCCTAAGAGACAATTTGTTTATTTGCTCTTCTGAGAATTCAAATTCCCCTGCAGGGACATCAGGAGCTTTTTCAATTTATCACCTCTCAAAATTTCTCTACATTCTTGTTGATTAGCCTGTTTCCTTTCACTACAGGCAAAACATTCTTTCGTAAAAGTGACCCCATGTCTTTTTCTCTTGATTCTATCTCCTCTCAGCCTTCTCCTACATGCATTCTTGCTCCATTAATCATCCCTACCTTTCCACTACTTTCTTGGTTTTAGCAACACATCTGCTGCTGACTTTTCCTCTAACAGAAAGGAAACTTTCAAACTCACATCCCTTCTGGGTACTGTTTTACCTATTTCATTCTCTATACTAATTTCTAAAAAGAGTCATTTCTACTAGAGTTACTAAGTTAAACTAAAAAGAGAAATAATTGACCCACTCATTCTTTAATTGACTGTAATCTGATTTATTGTGGATTGAAAGCTCCTTGAAAAGGTATTTCCTGACTCTGAATCCAGTGGGCTCTGATCAGTACGCCCCTCTTGGATCTTTCTGATGCGTGTGGTGTGTTACGTCCTTCTCAATCTCCTTTCTGGGATCCTTTTCAAAGCCATTCACGTTCGCTGAATCGTTATCCCTTCCGGGCCCTGCCCTGAGTGCTGGGATGCTCTCTCCCCGCTGTGTAACTCTAAACTTCCTTTCCAGGGTTAACCAAAGAACTTCTCTTCTTGCTCTGTCTTCCTTCCCAGGTAATTTAGTGACTCCCTAGGTATTGAGAGCAGACCCTATGCCAACATTATTCTGGACACTTTATGAATGAGTTCATTTCAACAAATATATTAATAAAACAAAAAGAGGGGAAATTTCAGAAATTAAACATTCTTGAAAGTAGGTGTACAAACAATGAACCTAGGCAATCGCCACTACCTTTGTAATTTTGGGATATTCCATGGCCAGAACTAAGAAACAAGTATAAACGAAATAGAATTCTCCCTACTAGATGCCTATACACACACATTGAGCAACGCTTCTCATATTGATATTGAAGAGTTTTAATATGACAAACGAACTTCCTTGTTCAATCTCCAGTCTTGGTTGTATTGATGATGATACACAATTTATAGGGAATAATGAACAGATAAACTATTTCCATGCTTTGTTTTGGTAACACTAAGTAGAGAAACCAGTCTCATGGGGGCATTTTGACCAACTGGCAGCAGATTTTTCAGAGTAATTTGAGCAAGTTTAGTTTTTACGTTTTTATGTAAAATGCAGCAACATTCGTCTTCAATAGCCAGTGCCAGCAACTTATCCTCTGAAATCATAATGAAATTTAAATGATCTTACTCTGAAAGAAAGGAATTTCAAATCCACAAACTTCCTGTTTAGTACAGCTGACTTTTGCAGGGAAACTTGCTTGATGCAGGAAGCGAGTGATATGTTGATTTACATTCTGGCACAAGTTCCTTAAACCGAGTAACTAATCCAGAATGTTTCCCAGTCATTGCAGCTGTGCCATCAGAATATAATCCTATACAAAATCCTAACTCCAGACAGATTTATGGACAATGCAATCCTTTATAATTTTATATAGTTCACAGTTGTGTTTATTGGCCATGACCCTGAGAAAATAAAAGGAATACTTCTTCTATCGCAGTCATGTTTGAGTCATACACACACAAACAAGATGGTCATCTTAAAAGTATTTGTGCTTTCATCTAGTCACAATGAGAAAAATTGCCAGTTTCATTTTTTTTTCTGAGTTAACCTTCCATATTATTAGTTCCCAAATCTTTTGAACTGGAGTGTCACTGGAAACTGACATTTGAGCTATGTTTTTGTCACAGTATCACCAAACATTTCTACGCGACATCTTTGAGAACTCTTACATTCATGTCTTGGCAGCTGTACACAGGCTTGAGTTCCGCACTCCCGAGTGCTGCTTTTTAAGAAGTCTATAAAACTGTTTACCTGCGAAATTGTTACTCTGCTCCTATCAGGTTTCTCATTCACACCCTTGTTTCAAAGAAGTTCTTCCCTGATTTCTTACATTTGGTAGGCAAAGGCACTTTAGTTTTGATGGCGTCATTGCTCCGTTATTGATAATTTTCTAGGATAATACACTGGCGCTCAGGGATTAAATCTGGGGGCACAACGAACATGAACTCTTTTGTTCTTCCGTTCTTCAGAATCACTTCCATTATCTTCACTGGTTTACCCCTACTACCATCTTTTTAGAAAGTCCTTTAAAATGTTTTCCTAATCCATAAACTTGGGTTAAACATAAATAAAGTTTATGTCCTTACTTTAGTTATTGGGTTAAATTATCCACCAATCCCTCATAAATATCCAGGGACTGGATCTGTGATACTCACTTGTATATAAAGTATATATCTAATTGTGTCACATATCATTCTTATTTAGTTTTAATCAAGCCTCTATTAAGAAGTAAAGTGCTTTCACTTATCTATGTTTTACTCACTTTTGGATTATAACTGACTTAAAGTATCATAAATTAAAGAGAGACCATGCTGCCCAGGACAATATGCACTATACACAATGTGTGACTCACTGCTCAATTTCAGACATACTCTCTCAGACCTCTATTACCCTGAAATGATGCGCCGGTGCTAAATTGGCACAGATATTTCTAAATATTTGCTCTCCATCTCTGTACTTAGGCCCTGGGGTCCAGTAAAGGTGTGTGGATAGGCTGGTGTGGACCATCTCCTGATCAACAGCACTGCACTCCAACACCCAGGCCCAGAAGGGGTCTAAGTGATGCAAGCTCTTGAATCATAAACTTTAATTTTTAGCTGCTTTCTGGATATACTGATACGGATAATGACAATAGTAGACTATTACTAAATTTTCATTTAAAACGACCTAGTACTTGGAACTTATGCCAGGAATATTGCAATGAGTAAGAAAGAAGTACGTAATCTTGCTGACCTTAAAATCTAGTGAGATAAATAAATATTTAACAACATTCCATTTTACAACTAAGGAAACTGATGGTTAACTAACATGCCCAAGATCTCAGAGCTATAAGTAACATATCAGAGACTCAAAACCCGGTCCTACAGGCTCCACAGAGCTGCGGTGTTTTGCCTAGATTCCTATAGTAGCTTCTGTGTCTTCATTCTCATATTCCCTTTTGCTTCACATTACTAAAAACGTCCTAGTCCGAAAACATGAGTCGCAATAAGTGATCTTTCTCTTAGAAAACCCAGACTTCATAAGTAGAACATTAGCTAAAGATGAATTCTCATCAAGTAGTCACTGATCTGGTAACATTTTCTGTCTGGAAATAGAAATCACTGTCTTCCTTAAAAACACAGCAGTTCACTTTGACAAACATTAGCACATTGTAGATAATCTTAAGTTATAAAAAGCTGTGAAAATGTGGTGCATCAGAAATTAAGTGGTAAAGGTATATGAACGACTTTGTTTCTCCAGCTGCCGTATGATATCATATATAATAAAATTCTGCCAGCTTTGTTTTAGCCACATCAATTTGTATTTTGATTATAATTTTGTCTTTGATGTAATTACTACTGAAAGATTTTTTTGTATAAAAATGTATTAGTTTACCAATTATTAGCCATGCATAATTTCCATCTATCCTCTAATGCCTAAGGGAATATCATGGATTCATTCAGCCTGCCTGTCCTTCGTTCCCAAATTCAACCAGAAAAATGTACTCACATTAAACTTGGGAAGTTGAGTTACTTGATTTAGTTTTCTTGAATAACATGGAGATTAAATATTAAGCTAGAGCTATGACACTATGTAACAGAAATTGGCTAACTGCTCACTACACTGTTTCTGTTTTCGTCTCTGGTCCAGCAGATGCCCTTTCAGGAAAGTGAGACCATATGATTGCGTTCTGGCCAATAGGATGAAGACAGAAGTCAGGAAGTCCTCTTTTGGGCCAGATCCTATAAAACCTCTCCCAGATTTCTCCATGTATGCTCCCGGTCCCCATTTGCTGGCTGAAGGATTTGATAGAGGTCTCTGTATGTAAGAAACTTGGGTCCCCAAATAACATGTGAAGAAGATCCCAGCCCTTCCCCAACCTCTACTGAACTACTCAGTGAAATGTCTTTGAATTAAACCTGTACTGAGACACTAATTACTTCAGGTAAGTATATTAACTAATATACATATATATATATGTATGTATATATATATATATATGTAGAGGAATACAATGAATGAGTATCTATTAACTGTTTAAAATATATACTTTATAATAAAATCAGCCTATGGTGAAAAAACAGAATATTCTGTACTCTAGTGTCTTGGATTTTCTAATAACATCTCAGAGAACTTTTCTGTTTGGATTTAACGAGACACAGGTAAAAAAGTTATACATTTATATGACTAAATATTTAACAGTGTTGACAAAATTAAGTTCTGGTAACTGATGGCACATCCAGAATAAACATTGTTTCCTCCATGACTCTGTTATGTCCTTAAAGCTATTTAGGCTCAGAGAATTTCCTTAAGATTGTATTTGACTCCACAGCTTTATTGAAATGACTTTACATTTCATTATGTTTAGTTTTCTAAAACTTTTCCTTGCTTTTTTGTCATTAGCATGCTTTCATTCATGACAAATTAGATAAACCCTCAAGATAAGCAGCATTAAATAAAATGACATATATATCTTAGAAGTGTCAAAGAAATGTAAGAGTTATAATTTTACTGGAGATATAGATTTCCAATAACAGGGAAAAATTAGAAAATAGGATTTAAACTTAAGAACTGGGTCTATCACACTTATTAATTTTGAAGGTTGTGAACCCTATCATGACCAGTATTAATAGGGCTCAGTCTCCAGGTTACCTATTAGAATTAAGCAAAAGAATGAAGTCCTACAATCTGGACAGAAGTTTTCACAATACAGTAGGAAGCCTCAGTGTACTAAGGTATTAGCTATGACTTGGGTCGACATAATTATTTTCTCATTGAAAAGGTGTATAATTTAATATAGAAATGATCAAGTAAATAAAACTCCAATTCTTTATACATTTATGTTGAGTTTAGATAATCTGTGTATATTTGGTATTTTAATTAACTGGAATATTTGAGAATTTGACATAAAGGTATCTGGTAAATTGTGATTCCATTTTGGAATTATCAGGGTTAAATGATTTAGACATCAGAGAAATAAGATAACTATACTTGGATTATGGACAACAATTGGACAATTAAAACAACTTAAGTTTAACAATTTTTGTAAAATTATATTAGTACAAGAATTATGTAAGTATATGACAAAGTTTGTCTGATAAAGACAGTTAAACTATTAAGCATATTTAAATTATGAATGCAATTTTAAATGCTTAAAAGATTAAGTTGTAAAAGCTCTATTAAAAGTGATTTTTAACTCTTCTAGACTTCCAAATTGAAAAATAAGATTCATAAGTTGACACCTTAAAGAAAATTTTTTTTGTTTTTTAAAGGAAGGGTACAGGCAGGAATGAAGGTGAGCAGAGGCAGGCAGGAAGAGAGAGGAAGAAACATTCCATTTATTTTATTTGTTCATCTTAGTTGTTTCCCTGGTCCTGGGTCTTGAACTAGGGACCTTGGAATGTATATGGACTACACCAGGTTTAACCTGCTAGGCCAGTCTGCTAGGGCAGGCCTTAAAGAGCAAACCTTTTAAAGTTGTAATTTAAAATGTGAAGGAAAACAAACTGAGGTTACCAGTAGGGACTGCAATGGGGGTGGCAGGAGGTGGGCAAGTGGTGGCATAGCCCCTGGACAATGGTGAAGAACTCTTGGTGATTTGGTGGAGGGCAGGGTGTTTTGCCGTATGTCTTAGAAATGGGGAAACTGCACATGTGGAGAACCTACATATATATGTTTTTTTAATGTGTAAATTAAAGTTACTGCAGTAAAAAAAATTTTTTTTTAATGTGAAAAATAATAGCGAAGGCCTTGAAGGACACTTGGTGGACCAGCAGTAGAATTCTCACCTGCTATAAAAGGCTTTGAACACTCTCTTTAGGGCATGAAAGTCACTTCCGAAAACACTACAGAATTGCTAACACCATTTTTCTTTTCTCTCTTATGTTTCTTTTGTCCTGTAGTTGGTCTTGACCTCTTTCTTTTTTTCTTCTTCTACCAAAATGTTATACATTTTAAAATAAAATACCAAAGGGGACTAAGTACTAATTTGTAAAATGCTTTGTAAATTGAAAATGAGCTCTTTGCTTTTTTTCTCAGTCTTTCCTGTGGTTATTCACTGTCCTGATGGACATTTGTCTGTCCATGTACAGAAGTTGCCCCCTCATAAAGGCAGCAGCAACTGCCCACTGAAATGACACAGAAGCTGCACAGAATTTGTTCTCCTGCATAAGCTTAGCAGAAGATGTGGATGAATGATTCTTTTTCATCTTGGTTTCCTTGAACTTGCTTTGTCTTTGAGATAATGATTTTCAATGTTCTTTACACACACTTTTTCAAGTGACAGATGGTAATCTTCCCTAAGCCTTGACGTTGAAATGTCTAGTATGCAGTTTCCAGTGAATCCATCTGGAGTTGGGAAGCCCTAACTGATGTAAAGCCCTCAAGTTTCCTTAGAGACCCCAAGGGGCCAGACTGGAGACTCTCCTCCAACTGAGCAACTTCACTCCTATCTCTTTTAACTGGGCTTTCTGTTGGATTTCATTCTAAGAGGGGCTTTCGTGCTTTTCAGGTTTTTGAAAACCTCTGGGCGATGGTGCGGTCTTCCAGAAGTAGCTGCAGCACTTTGTGTGCACACATTATCCTAAAGATGATGAAGTTTGTGGGGTAGAGCAGAAATTGCTCAAAGGAATGATTGAGGGACCATGGGTCTACTTTTCTAAAAAGCAAAGGACTTCACAAATGCTGATCTGTTTTGTTTCATTTAAAAGAAGATGCAGGGAAGAAGGAAGGCAAGCAGAGACAGCCGTCAAGGAAGAAAGCAGAAGAAGAAGCATTATTTATTTATTTATTTGTATTAAGTTGTTCATCTTGGTTGTTCTTCCTGGCCTGGAACACAAACCCAGGTCCTTGGGATGTATGTGGATGGCCTTGGGCTAGAGGTGAGGAACCAAACCTACTCCACCAGGGTATGTCTGACTTGGGAGGTTTTGAGCCCTTGAATTAAACTGTGGGGCAACCACCTTGCTTTTAATGTATTTAGAAATGGGATCACTGCTGTTTGCTTGGATAATTTAAGACTCCCCATGCTTCTATTCAGAAATCTTTCTCATTAGATTTAGCAGTGAGCACGCAGCTTACCGCTATGAACCTGTGGGTTAGAGGGTTGCTAACGTGGCAGAACAAGTCTTTCTGTGCCTTCTTTCCTAGAGCCCAACTACGAGTGAGGCGCAAGTAAAATAAGCGAGTTTTATAATGTTAAACTCAAGACTAGGAAGGGGACTAACACTCTGAGCTTAATAGGCACTAGCAGGAAGATTTATTTTTCTGATTGCTTTTTAGTTGCTTTATTCTGTGATTCTGTAGTCAGGCTGCCATTGTGGGTGACTGTCCTGGTCCACTTGCAGAGGCATTAAGGACCTGCCTACCCCATCCCACAGCACCCTAACCCTTATTCCTCAGTGGAGCCTGAAATGGCTAAGAACAGCCAGTAACTCAAGCCAGAGTGTGGAAATAAGGGAAGCAAGAGAGGGAGTAGAATAGAAAGGGCTAAAGAAAGCTAAGGGAATATGTTGGGGCAGGGCGGGTGGGGGGGTAAGAGGATGTAGGGAGAGAGTCACACTGCAATACATGTGATCTGAGTCAGATAAGGTTACCCAGGCTCTACGGTCAGGACCCTGCTCTGTGGTGAGTACAGAATCTCTTTCCCCTTAATTGAAACAGAAGCTTTGACCCTTCGCCTGGGAACTGAGTGAATATTCGTCAGGATTCCAAGTGTGTGCTTGACTTACTGCCTAACAGACTGAGGCACCATTTTAATATCTTAAAATACTTACAGCAATGTAAAAAAAAAAAAAAGAAAAGAAATAATAAAACTTAAAAAATAAAATAAAATGAGAAATAAATTTAAAAAATTGTATTTGGAAGAGGTTCAAGTCATTATCTTCAGACAGATATAATTCCCCTCTCTGGACTAGCTCATACTTTATTTTAAAAAGTCCACAATGACATGGCAGTTCTGGGACAGTAAGAGTTTTTGATGAAAGGATTTTAACTGTCTCATATGTTCCCTTTTGAAATTCAAAATAAACCTATTTTAGTAACTTCCATTACTTACAGCCTTCTCCTGAAAATGGGACTTCTCACTCGTGAGAATGGATGTGGCCCCAAACTGACAGTAACCTCAGGAGCAGCAATCGAACTTTCTAGAATGTTGGAAATAGTCCATGTTTGCATTGTCTGCTATACTTGCCACTAGACATATGTGACTACTGAGCACTGGAAATGTGACTAATGCAACTGAAGAACTGAAATTTGAATTTTGTTACTGAGGGCAGACCAGATAGGAAACACCCGTGCATTGCAGATGAGCTCAGGGGGCCTGGTGAGCTACTACTCCCCAGAGGGAGCGGTTCTAACCCATTTTATCACTCTCTTTCAGGGAGTAAATTATAGACCCTGGGTGGCCGTCACTTGTAATTTTCCTGTCTCACTTGGGAGACTGAAGGGCAAGCTTCAACATATTTCTAATAGAAATGTAAAACAACAAGCACACATAAGCTCCCAGAAGACTCAGAACCATCTGGAGCTGGCCTTTGGGAAGGGGAACTCAGAGAACTGGGTGCTTTAAGAACCAGAACCAATATAGTCCAGTTTCTTAACTCCACATGCTTTCTGTGAGAAGGAAACATTGTTATCTGGTGGTGTCAGATGACCATCAGTCATTCTTGGCTGGAAAAAACAGAACTTGTGTTATGGAATTTCCTGAGATCCTCTATCAAAATTTGCTCCCTGTGATGATATGGGGTTTGCTGCAGGAGAGAAGAGTAACTTCCTCTGCAGTAGAGCACTCCATTAGAATCCAATTATTAGCACAGTATAACTGATTATTGGGCAACTTTTATATGACAGGTGCAAGAACTATCTCCTATAATCCTTACAACAAAATAAATACCATATTAGCCAATTACACAGCTGAACAAACTGAGTCTCAGAAAGGTTAACTAATTTGCCCAAGGTTAAAGAGAGTGGTAGAGCTGGCAGGTAAACCCATGTATTGTATGTCTGAGACTCCAACTCAAGCTCAAATCACTTGATAATAATTTATTTTCCATATATACACTATCAAGAGATTTTTGGTTTTGCTTTTTTTATAGTACAGAAGTGCTGATTGCTTTTTAGTTGCCTCATTTTGTGGTTCGACAGTCAGACTATATAACTATACATACACACATATACACACATATTTGTCTATATATACATAGACATATGTGTGTGTATACATACACACATACATGCATATGGAAAGCATGGGCTTTCTGCAATACTTAGTTTACCATTAATCTGTGTATGGATTCTGAACTATTATTTCCTTACCCTCCCCAAGTGTCATGGGAAATGGAGCATAAATATCCAAAGGACAAGGAAAAGGCAATATTCAGAATTCAATTCCAGAATGTCTGCTCCTTCCGAACCTATGCTCCCACAGTCAGCCATTCTTGCTCAGCTTGCATGCCACATCAGCTAGCTTCCCTGACAAAGAAAGCCTCCATTCACTCAATGAGCTCCCACCCTGAGCCAGCAGTGGGTGGTTGCTGTCTGTGTAAAATCCATTGCTCAATATTCTTCTTGGCATTCCAGATGGCACTTCACGTCTCTCAAAGCCCACACAGCCTTACTGCATGTCTGGGTGTCTTGATAGTAGCCATATTTTCGAAAAAAATATGTAAGCATCATTTTGTTTTCTTTTATTAGCTGTCTTATGTTTCGGTCATAGTAGATTGCATAATGGTTCTATTTAGTTCAAAACTAATGCTATTGTGTTTTCTCTGTGAAGCTATTATCTGTTTACCCTGATTGTGATTTGCTAAGAAGGATGGTGTAGAAAAACAAGTCCAGCAGACCTGACTCAGAATTCCAACTTTATCATTCATTCATTCAAAAAACAAAAACAAAAACAAAAAATGGCAAGACTCTACTATGTGCCAGGAATTAAGTGCTGGGGCAAAGCAGTGAGTAAAACGAAAGCACCTGCCTTCATGGAACTGACACTCAACTGGAATGAGATACACATTGAGCAGATAAATGGTGAGAGGTGCTGAGGACTTAACCAGGGAAGAGGAATAGAAGATGTTAAATTTGGCAGGCCAGGAAGGACTGACTTGAGAAAGTGTCATTTGAGAGAAGAAAGGAGGCGAGAGAGTGGACATGAATACATTAGTTGTGTGATAGTAGGTAAAAGTTACCTGAATTTCTAGATACTTGATTTCTTTAATTCTGAAAGAATGGGGGGGTGGGTGGGGAGTCACCTGACTGATTTCTTCTGAAGGAACATATTCAGTTTCTGGCCCAGGCATTGAATGGGAGGATGATGACAGCTATTTTACTGTCTTCTTCATCATCACCAGCATAGTCATTATAAATAGCCATTTGCTGGAACTGGAGATAGTTTACTTTTATGTTTATTATCCCCAAATGACCCCGCTAGGGAAGCTCAGGTAATAGTTCAATTGTAAAGACTGAAGTATACTAGCCTAAGAGAGGGACATATGGTTTAAATATTTCCATCAGTCATTCTTGGCTGGAAAAACAGAAGGCCCCCTCAAATTGAGAAATTTGAGGAGGGTTTAATAAGAGGACTACTTAAAAGATGGGCAGAGTGTAGGGAAACCTCACGGAGTACTGACTTCAGTACCCAATAATTAGTGACAATGGGACACTGTTAACCCTACCCCTCAACGCAGGTCTGAAGGGAAAGGAGTGTCTGCTTACCAGAAGCCAGAGACAGGGAGAGCCCGGCCTTTACAGGGAGCTGTGGCCTTCACTGCAGGGATGCAACCAGCTGCAATGACTCCCTGAGGACGGAACTAGGGAATGAATGTTCCAGTGTCACTGTCCTTTTCCTCCCATCTCCCATCTTTGACTAAATCCAACTGGGCTAGAGAGCCTGGGAGCAGTGCATTGGGACAGTCCCCGGGGAAAAGAGCAGATGGAGAAGGGTTGACAGGAGCAGGCCTTGGAAGACACTCAGCATAATCCTGAAGGTCAGGTTCAACATAATTCTCTAGTTCCAGTGGGAACCTCATAGACACTGTTGTCTGTGTTCAGGGAAAGCAAACCCTGTTTTCTCCTTCATTGGATGTCTTGTAATAACATTTGTTACTTTCCTCTGGGCTCTCCTTTTGCTTCTCATAAAGTCCAAGATTTTGGTTAAGGAATTTGAAAGAAAACCAGATATGGTACAACACTGTGACTCAGTGACTAAGGTATAGATCATGCTAAAAAACAAACAAACAAACAAACAAACAAAAAGCCCAAGGACCTGTGTTTGAAAGCCCGAATCAAGGGGATGGAAAATAATAATAAAAATAAGTAAATAAGAAAGATGCAGATATATTTCACGAGAGAGAGAGAGAGGAGAGATAAAGAGGTGTATCTGCTTTGGTGGTTTAGCAGTTATGTCTGCTGCCTTGGGAAGGTGCAGACAACAACATCCCAAGGATGCAGGTTGGCATCCTGGGGCTGGGGATAACATTCAAGATGAACAGCTAAAAACAAATGAATAAATGTTTCTTCCCCCTTTCTCTTTCTGCCTGTCTACCTACTGATCTTCACTCCTGACTGCACCCTTCCTTAAATAAATAAATAAGAAAGAAAAGCAGATGAATAAAAACTAAGGCCCAAATATGTGTAAAACTAGAGACTGTACTGCTAACCCAGTAACTCTACCCAGGCAGCACACTGGTGAAAGCGACAAACTATTCAACTTGTCACTCACTGTCACGGAAAAGCAAGGCCAGAGGGGTCCCTGACCAAAAGCACAACAGTGTCATTATCTCATTTTTTAATGAGTTTTAAGCTATGGCATTAAGTAGAAAAGAACCAAATATGAAAACATAAATAATACTATCTCAGCCATATAGGGAAACTGTGTATATGCACAGAAGTAAGACTAAAAAGAACTAATCAAACTATTTATATTCATAAGTTATAAACTATAAGCAATGGTGACTTTGTCATAACTCTTCTCCATGTTTTTCTAGGTTTCATCTATATATGCCTATTCCATTTAAAATAAAAAATACAAGTTTTTTAATCAATGGAATATTATTTATTGACTAATTTACATCTCTATTTAAAATTATAGTAATAGTCCTAACTTTTTTTGTGGAAGACTTTTAATCCAGGATCATTAAAAAAAGACTCACTAAACTAAGTACCTTGTTGGTTTTTTTAAAAAATGAATATGTGGATAATTTCCAAAAGGAAAATACTGAGTAATATAAGACTATTTCCTCTATACTGGTTTAGTTTTGATCCATGCTTATATGTAACAGTAAAAGTATGCTTTGAGAGCTTCAGTCTACGGGTGTCAAATTCATTCTCACTAGCTACTAAAATTCTTCAGACTGAAAATATATAATTGCAAGGCATTAAATATAATTAATTACTAATCATGTTCTTAAGTTGGATTCACCAAGTAGTAGATTCACAGGGATTGCTGCTTCAGCTCAGTGCAGTAACTTCCCTTGACTTCATGCTAAGACCAGGTCTGTTTAGCTCGACAAATCTTTTTTGAATGCATGGCAGGTGTACCTGGTACTGGGTTAGGTGCTGGGGACACAGAAGAATGAGTCAAGCTTTTTGCCCTTAAAGAGACAGAACAGAGACTGACAAATGAGATGATTTCAGTCCAACGTGGTGATGGCATACATAGCCGAAAGGGCTCTGAAAACCCAGATCAGGGGCTTAAAGGAGCAGCTACTGAAGTTTGTTTTGTTTTTGCTTTTTTAAAAAAGGACAACCACAAACCTGCTTGCGGCTGAGCTGGCTGACTCTTTGGTAACTGGAATGCCTTGTTTTTGAACTTTTATTGGGCTGATCAGGATGGAGACCAGCGCTACCAGACTTGTGGTGGTGAATGACATCCCACAGGCCTGATCCTGCTCACTGCTCACATCCCCCGACACCCTCTCAATGGTGGGGACAGCGCAGACAAGAAGGATGGGAATAGTCATTCATGGGGACCAGCTGCCTCCTTCAAAAAAACATCTCTATGAGGAGTGTGCTGGGCTCGCTTGGGGTGCGCGTGTGCGGGCTGCCCTTCTTGCTCATTGCCAAGAAATTACAACTTGTCTTTGGAAGTGGAATGAAGAAGGTGGACAGTGAAGAGTAAAATAATCCTAAAGAAGTTACATCCTTGCGGTTCAGGCCGCTGAAATACCAGCGTGTGAACCATGTAAAGTCCAAGGGAAAAACATATTAAGATTAAAAAAATATGTTAAAAATAAAAAAGATTCTTCCTACCTTACTTCCTTCATTGAAAAAAAAGGTTTCTTCCTTCTCTCCTTTCTTCTCCTCCCTTCTTTAAAAAAAAAATTCAAAGAATTTGGGTTTCATTTTGGAAAATGTGAAATGCTTTGAATGGTGGGTGGTTTTGCTCCAACCTGAGGAGTCACTGTAGGTGATGGGCCAGACCTGGTGTCTGGTGCCTGAGTGTAGATGGAACCGGCTCTCGGGTGGGATGTACTGGTTCGGCCACGTGGCAGATAATGGTGGGGTCTCTTTCTTTGGTTGGTTATTAATTTTTTTGCCCATATTCCCAATAGGGAAGGTATATATGTATCCTAAACAGCTTGCCAGGGGACTGACGCCTTTTTCATTGTTGTCTTAAGCCTAATCACGTTTAGGCACCGAGGTATAAATTCTTAACATATGTTATCATCTTTAGTTCAGTTCTAACTTGCTTTGGGGCTTAAAAATGACTCTGTTTAGATCTGTGATGCTTGTTTATATTAGAAGAAATCATCTTCTATTTTTCAAATAGTGTCCTGGAGAAATTGAGTAAATTTTTTGCAGAATCTTATAGCTAAATCTTAATCTTCCAACACATTTAAATCATTCTCTGTAAACCTATAAATTCTTTTAAAACTTTAATCTTTTATAATTATATGAAGCTTCCCTTCTTTAAAAGGCCTTTCATTATTGCTTGTAATTAGAGCCCCCTAAAGATTTTTAAAACTTCTTTGTCTGGTAAAATGGAAACCCAGGATTCAAAACCTATTAAAACTCTGCCAGGCTGCCCAGCTGTCCCGGCCACTCTTTTAGGTAAAAGTCCAAAAAGCTGTCTGAGATCTGGAACAACTGGGACACAAAGAGCCGTGGAAATCAACAAATTGGCCACACTTTACTCTGGTTTCATTCTGTCACAATTACTCTAAACTGTCTATTCCTGCCCAGGGCCAAAATCTCCATTGACTATCCACAGACACAAACCACAGTAATGACTTTTTCTGCCAATTCTCCATCCCAAGTTAATAAGTGAGAAATTTTAGGGCCCCTGGGATACTGCTCTTTACTTGGGAGTGACAATGACTCTTTATGATCCACCTCTGCTTGTCTCTCCCCCTACTCCCCATTCCCCTTTCATTGGGACAAAGATTTAGACCACCAGGATTGAAGTATTTGTTAAGATATCCATTTGCTACTGATAAGGTATTTAAGTAGTGGAAGGAAAAATATAATAGTAAAGATAAATGGAAAGCATGCCAAGATTTAGCTATGCTAATATTTGTAAAACTGCCTACAGTTTACTCAGCCGTTTTACACGCATGATCTTATTTAATCCTTGCACCAATCCTGACGGGTGGTTACTATTCTCTTTACAGGTGAGAAACTGAAATTCTGCCTGGAACTGCAAATCCTGTCTGTAGGACCCTTGATATACCATGGACACTGGTCCTGAGGAAGCTGACCCAACTTCCACCAAAGGAAGAAAGTCTGACTAGGTAGTGGAGCACAGGATGTGGAAATTGTGGTGCTGTGAAGAGGTGCTGATATGGTGGGCAGATGGTCTCAAGAAGTCCTAACAACCACACTCTGTCCTGGCACACTCATTAACTGGTACCCTCACAAAGGTAAAGATGGCAATGCTCTCAGCGAGTAGGGAAGCCATTAATATGACTGGCCCTGAAGGGGCAAGAGAAGGAGCAGTTATCAGACCCCAGTGAGAGATGTAACAGGTGCTCTGACATGGGTATTGACATTAGGTAAGAGAAGTAACTATGGTGAACCATGGCCTGGAACAGAAGAAACAGACAGAATAAATAACCTGACATCTAATCCCTTGCCTTCTGATCTTTCGCAGGTGACTCCCCCGAGCTAAGCCTAACCAGAAGTCAGGGGGCACAGGAACCCAGGTGAAGCCATCTCTAGAGGTCAGTCTCCCAGGGTTCAGGGACACAAAGCAGGGTGGAAATGAGTGGAAAGTGGACCTGAGGGAAGAAAATGGAGAAAATCTAGAACAGGCAGTTATAAGGCTAAGATCACTGCTGTTGAAAATGCTGTTTCCTGGTGGGGACTTTCAAGAAGCATGCAGGACTTCCTAATTCTCTGTATTTTCTCACCAACTCCACACTCATCATCTCAAACAATTGACTACACAGAAATTGTTAGCTGTGTTGGGGGATGGGACATAAAGGTAGATCCAAATGGCTTGTAATTCAGTGGAAGAGAAAACACACTATGATATTATAGATTATACTCAACACCCATACCATTTTCTTTTGAATGTGACTTTTTATGCTACAAAGCCTGGAGAGCTAAACATAAAACATACAAACGACATCTCTCAGATTCTATTGCAATGAGGTTCTGATTGTGATTTGAGTTCAACCACTCACATGCACTTGAGGGAAATTAAGAAAGTCATAGTAAACTAAGACATAGCATCTTCTGTTCTTTCTGCTTGTGACCATGGTTATCGAGATGTTGGTTGTGAGTGTTCAGAGATGACGTTCAAGGGCATCTATTCTGCTGGTGCAGATTGCAATCAAAGTAGTATGGTTCTGGAACTGGCACTATTACCGAGTCCTCGTGACTTCTTGACCCTGGTACTTGTGATTCAAGAGCTAGTGGTTTTTGATGAGAGAAGAAGCAATGTTATTTGTTTGCCTCCGTTATATGGTTCAACCTAGATTCTGTTTCTTTAACCCACCCAACAATTAGCCTGTTATTTGTTCCTGTTTAAAAAAAAAAAAAAAAACATTCCATCTTTGCAATTATAACTCAATTACTAGAGAAATAAACAAATACCTAAAATGCAAAATAGAAAGCGGTAAGCAGTTGCTAGAGCTATAGACTAAGTATTCTATGACTCTCGTGAAAACTTGATATTGGATTTATGTTATGGGAGATATAGAGATAAATCCCCTTCATGGTGTCTGAGCCCTCCTGACAGTCTCTTGGAATGAATTGCCCTTTTCTGGGAAAGCAGATGGGATTAGCATACACTATGACTATTGTCTGCTACATTTAAGTAAACACACAAATCTATGTGTCCATTCTCAGAGATGGACTGCAAGTTTGCAATAAGGAAAGAGAACAAACTACATTTTCAAACCCCTTGAAAATAATCCCTGTAAATTTTAAAAATCATACTTGCTTGCTTTTTAAGTTACTATAAAAATATTTAAAGAGCTACGTCCTAGTGGCCTAGTGGATTAATTCACTGTGGCATAGTCCATGTACATCCCAAGGTCTCCTGATCAAGACCTGGGGACAGGGAAAACAACCAGGATGAACAAATGAATAAAATGAACAAAATGCTTCCTCCTTCTCTCTCTTCTTCCCTGTCTGCCTACTCGCCTTCATCCCTGCCTGTACCTTTCCTTTAAAAAAAAAAATTAAAGAAAAAGATGGTTCTCAGTATCCTCAATAATGCTATAGAAACTCAATGTCACTCCAGAGGGAAGCAATGAAAGGTAATTGGGTATTTCATTGTCTGCCTCTGATCTCATGATCTGTTGCATGATAAATTATCCCCAAATTTAGTGGTTTAAAATGACAACTATTTTATTATATATCATGGTTATATTGGTCATATATGTAGACAGGGCTCAGCTAAGATTTTTCTGTTTTAAATGACATCGACTACAATTATTTGGTAGTCTTCAGCAGGTAGGTAGATTGGTCTAGAAGAACTAAAATGGTGCCTAGCAGGGATGGCTGGAAGGTTAGACTCTCTACAAGAGAGAGAGGCCTCTGCAGCATGGTGGATTCAGAGTAGCCATACTTCTTACATAGCAGCTTAGGTTCCCAAGAGCAGTCTTCCAGTGAACAAGGAGGAAGCTGCATGGGCTTTTATGATCTAACCTCAGAAGTCACACGGCAACACTTTTGTCGTACTCTTATTGGCCAAAGTAGTCACATCTCCACCCAGATTCAAGGAATAGGGAACTAGTGGGAACTAACAGGAGTGTCAGAACATGTGTAGCAATTATCTGAAACCATCGCAGCCTCCTACACCACTGCCCTAGACTTATGTCTCCAGGAAGAGTCCTCATTGCTCCATGAGCCATGCTCAGAATCATTTAGATACTTGAAGAATTTCATGTTTAGGTCAAAGACTAGAATCAATACAGATATTAGCATTGTGCTTAATAGAGAATTAAAGATGATATTTTTTGGCTAGCTTTTTGATGTCTTGCAATTTTTACTGCATTGCAAGAGGGAGGAATCTCATTCTTAGTAGCCTTTGGGACAGCATGTTGTCAAAACAGAAACTTGTACACAAGGAGTAAAATGTGGATCTAGTGCTAAGGTGAGAGCATGTTCTCAAGAATAAGGACAAAGCACAAGTTCTATAACTGGAGTAGAAGTCCTGAGCAGACTGAAGATTAACATTCATTTGATTGTGTCACCTTAGAAAGATTATCTTCATTTTCCCCCAGGTAACTATGAGGTTGGTCTCAGAACCTAGCACTAGGCTTGCCTGTGATTTGCTTTTGGGTCAGAAAAAGAGGGGTTGTTCAGCAAATTGTTGATCCTCAATAGCCATTTGTTGAGTAAATACTTTGTGCCAGGCATTGTTAGACCCAGGACAGATGTAGAGAATGAGATATTGTCTTTGCCCTAAAGGAGCTCAAGTCTAATAGCAGAGTCAGATGAGTAAACACATAATCACAGTATCATGTGATTAAAAAAAAAAAGCATAACTTAATTATTTCAGGAGCATAGGGAGTGGAGTGACCAGTTTTAAAGCCATTCTTAGAAATGACTTTTGAGCTGGGTTTTTTTTTTTTTAGAATGAGAACATAGGAAGAGCATTCTAGATAGAACCTTATGGATGTAGACAAGACTGTTATATACAGGGAATGGTGGGTAGTCCTACATGATTTGAGTGAAGATTTTAGTGGGTGGGGGGCAGGAATATAAAGCTAGAGAGAGGAGTCGAGCTTTATTATTAAGGTCTTTATATTTCAGGCTAAAGAGTTTTGAGTTTTACTTATAGAAAATAGTGAAGAATGTTAAATGGCTAGAAAATGTGGCAAGACAGTACTTCATTAGTTCTTTTTAATCAGGAAACCAAAAATGTCCTGTGACTCAGAATTTTGTCATCTTTGATATTTTGCAAACCTCTACTGGAGCCAGATTCCTTTAACATTTCTCCTTGTATTTCTAACCTTGTGTTTTTTTGAAAAGTTTAAAATTTTGCCTGGCTGTCATGCTCTATATAGTTGAGACCAAATGACCTACCAAAAATAATCTGAAAGACAAATAGTGTAGTTTTATCTGCTTGTCATCTCCTTCACTACCAAGAGATTAGATCAACAGACAAACTCTCTTTTGTTCTGAGCAGAAAAATTAAATGGTCAGTTTCAAATATGCTGATTGATTATTCTTTTCTATGTGAGGAACAAACCATCTCCCTGAGGCAAATTGTTTAAATTGGCTCCCGAAACCACACGTTAGTAATTGTGCAGCCAGCAGTGGGAGACAGTGGGAGACGTGGGTGGCAGGAGTTCCAGGTGACTCAGCACTTTTGGCATCTGGGTCAGGTATTCTAATTAATGATAGAGGTGTTGTTACTGTATTAGTTGCTGCATACGAATAGCCACCAAGTCATTGCATGCAGTATGGGCCACATGAGGCAGTGGCAGATCTGCTTTGCAGTTACTTAACCCTTAAAATGATACAGCTTCCTGCGTGTTTTTCCAGCTCATCCAACAGGGAGGGACTTGAGAAATTGTTCCCTTGTTGGCTTTTTGGATATGTAATTCCTGGTGAGTTCTAGTATGGAGTCATATCTTCCCAATATTGACATGAATTATAGTACATTTTGAAATTTTAAGTGGTTCAACCATATATATAGCAAGATGATCAACATGAGAGAAGATGCATTTTCTTCCCCCATCCGCTGTAAGTGAAACTGCCAGGCAAAAATTAGCTGTGGACACTATTCTAGTAAATACTGTTTCTCTTTCCAGTTGGGGCTATATCTAGTTGCTTTACACAGGTCTTCTTTGTCCTGGGAAACTCTGTCTGCTTCACTCTTCTTAGTAAAGGAGCATGGATATTGCTGGGAAGAATGGGCAAAGTGGTACCAGGACCAAGGAGATTCCAAATGAAGGGACAGGAACACCCATCCTTATCCTTAATGTTAATGACACATCTCTAGCGGATTGTGTTGGCCCCAGCTGGAGGCCACCATTTTGGAGGAGCCTCATGGGCACCATTCAGCCAGAGGAGAGGGTCACCACTGAAGAGGACAGTTTAGTTCAGTGGTTCATTTTCTCCCTAGAGCTTAAATTGTCAGGAGAGATCGCTCGACCTGAGGCCGAGTTTTGAGAACCTCTTCTTCCAGCCATTCTGTCACTGCTAGTGGCCTTTTGGGAAATGACTAAGATTGCATGTAAGTAGAAAGAGTGGTATCTCTAAAGAGCTATCATATGGAAGTCAAGCCCATTTCTTCATTTTGCATTTATTTCCATGTCCCCTTCAAAGAAGCCACTGCCTATGTCTCTATTATCAAAGTCAGAGGTTCTGGGTAGTGCTGGACCATACATTTTCCCTCCCTCCCTTTCTTTCCCACTCTTACAAACATCTTTATTACAGGTGCTTGCAAACACTTCTCGACATGCAGTGTGTGATGGCCATCACATTAGATAATCTCTTTTTGATGGGATCTCAGGAACAGCCACAATGACTGCAGAACGCTGGTGCACCAAGCAGACTGTGTGTGAGGCAGCAGGTCAGGTGTTAGACTGAATAACCTCCTGGGGATTTTGGCTTATATAGAAAAAAACTCCGCAGAGAAAGAAATCATTCTTGTAATAAGCGAGGCTTTTCAGTTATTATTTTGAATGGTAAAAGAGTACATTCTTATTTTACATGCAGATGGTGACAAGAGTGGGTATGCTAACATATATGAGGCATATGGAACCTATACATATGAGTTTATTTTAATGTGTAAAAATAAAAAAAATAATTATAAAAAGATGCATTAGTTATAACATAAAGCTAACATAGTTAAAAATAAACTCTGATAGATATTGAAGGGGTCAAATGAGAGGGAATGAGATTATTGGAGCAAAGATCATGACACGTCACGTCTTCGAGGAGGATATGAACAGGGATTAAGAATGGATCTTTTCTAAGACGTGGAACTGTTCAAATTCAACCATTGTACGGATGGTTCTGTTCTCTAAGGGATGTATTTATTTTTCATCTCTGAGACAAATGGCTGGATTTTCTCCATGGCTGAACCAAGAGGAATGTGACAGTTTTGAATGGTAATTAGAGAAAAGAATGAGTTCTAGGATGATTAGCTCATATATACTCATCAACTGCATGGAGCTCAACGGGATTAAATGGATTTAAAATATTTATTAAAGTGTTAAACTGAAACCCAACAGAGATGCTCAAATCTTAAGGAAGGAAGAAAGAGGAGGAAGAACCATCTTTATTTCTTTTAGTTGTTCATTTTGGTTTTTCACCTTGTCCCTGGGACCTTGAGCTGTATGTGGTCAGCACGCCAGCAAGGCTGAACCTTAAATCCACCTCTTTTTCTTTATGTAGGTGAAAGGTTATCTAATGATAATAATAGTAAATGCTAGCATTTAGAAAGCACTTACAGTGTGCCAAGCACTACAATAAGTTCTTTTCACTGGCTATCTCACTTAGTCCTCTTATTATTATTATTCCCAGTTTATAGGTTTAAGAAGTAAGGCTCCTAATAGATTGTTCCTATTATTTAAAAAAAATATAAAGTAATAACAATAAATTCATAAGTGTATGGACTACATAAAGTTCTTTTCACATACAATATGTTAAAATGGAACTACTTCACACTCATTTTTGGCTATGACACTGAGATAACAGCTACTAAACACTCCTCCACTTTGAAATGAGAGTCCAAAACACCTTTCCACCCTCTACAGTTTTGTTGTTACTTCGGGACTAGAGAGAAGAACTTCAAGAAGAGGATGATATCTGGCTCGACCAGACCTGATGACTATTAAGGGCTAGAGGCTCACGCATGTCATACCTGGAAGTGGCGCTGGGGCTAGGGTGTCCGAAGTGACTGTATTCCCAGGACAGAGTGTCCTAGAGCACCGAGCTGGAGAAGCAGGTAGCTCCTTTATTTCTGACTCAGAGGGTCACGGGGACTGCAGAGGTGTCCTGAGCTGCACAGGCCCACGGCCTCTGAGTGAGGAGTCCTGTGCGGCCAGTGGTCAAGTACGGTGTCCACGTCGCAAAAGCACAGGTGAGAGATCTCTCATGGTTGGCGGTGAAGGTGAATCTCCGAAGAACACTTGAAGACACCCACAAGAGAGTAAGCTTTAAATGCCACCCAAACTGGAGAAAACCTGCCTCTTTTCCATGGCATGCTTCCTGCCTGCTGCAGGCCCTAGGTGGGGGAGTATAGTGGCTTTAACTTGAATTGACATTTGTTTGTCGACTTGCTGTAAGTATACTAACTTGTTAAAACTAAATGACCAAAGACTTTTTTTTCGGCAAAGGATGGATGACTTACCTAAGAATGACCAGCCAAGTTATACATCCTGTCCTACATTTTATCCAAGAGGTACAGAAGAGCCAACCCACAGGACCAGTTTTCAGGGATGATAATAATTATAAAAGTTGAGTGGAAAGTCTCTCTTTTTAACCCAGTGTTTGCACATATAGACCATATCTACAGCTGAAGTCTATAATATTGTAGCTTGTTTCTTTCAAGTTGCAAAGTTGAGACTTGGCGTGCCCTGGTGGAACAGCGGCTAGGTCAGTTGCCTCCAAAGGACACAGGCCACATACTCCTGGTTTCGAGTCCTGGAGGAGGGGCAGGGAAACTACCAGTCTGAACAATTTAAAAAAATAAAATAAAATGTTTCTTTCTCCTCTCTCTTCCTGCTTGTCTACTTGCCTTCATTTCTACCTGTACCTTTCCTAAAAACAAACAAACAAACAAAATGAGATCTGCTGTTATATCCTGAGATGATATGAGCTTATTGTTATAAGACACATGGAATTAGGGAAATTATGGAATAATCTGAGCAAGTATAGAGCCCTTTAGAAGGCCAACATTGAAACAATGCTGGAATCAGACATAGTATCTCCTAATTGTTTGGGACACAATGGTAGCACCACGTGTCCCAGGCATCCTGCTTCACTCTAGGGATTGATAGATCATAGCTTCTCCCTCACTTCTGTGGGCTTCTCACATCTGATAGGCAGACTTTGTCCCCATTCATATGAGGCACCCCATTGGGGAGTTTCACACCATGCCTTTTCCTAAGCACCTAACCTAACCTCTCCTCGCTCCAGATCTAATCACTGATCCAATATTTTGGGACTAACGTAGAAGATCCTGGCATATAGGCAGGGCAAAGAGAGGAAGAAAGAACTGCTAGTCCTCATTTCATAAGATGAGGTCAGTGGGCATAGCAGGTTTCATGGAGATTTCCACTAAACACCTGCTCCCCATAACCAATTTCCACAAGTAAATCTTTTGGGCACTTTCCTTCTTCCTTCTAAGAGTAAGCATTTAATGAAGGCTTACTCTGTGGTAGGTGTTGTCCTAAGTCATTTGTGGGCACTTCATTTAATCCTTATTCACCTTATGAACAGCTGATTTACTTATTTTTTATTGTCGAGGTCTTCTTAAGTTGAAGTACAATTGACATACAACATTTATTAGTTTGGGACATGCAACACAGTGATCTTCACTTTTTTATGCCATTGTGCATGGTAGTATTTCAACTTTTAATTAACAAATATTAAGTATCGACTATGTACAAGTCATTATTACCCTATACTTTTTTTTCCCTGAGATTCCTTCTTTTTCTCTCCCCTTTCCTTTTTATAAGGTCCTGAAAACAAAACTGTAATAGCGGATAACTTTAATTTTCCTAGAAACAGAACTCCAAAAATCTTTTGCCCTAGTGCGTTTAGGGCTGGAGTATGACTCTGTTTCCCATACTTTCCTGGATCTTTTCTGCTGCAGGACTATTCAAGAGTTTTCATCTCTGACTTGTCATGTACAGTTCTTTATAGAAAGGCTACAATTTTGTTCTAATTCTCATTAGTCACTCGTAGAACCCAATCTTATAAGTTATTACTTGATGGTTGAATTATCTTGAATTACTTACATATCTCCTTTCATTTTCACTGTTTCCACTTACTCTGCTATCTATAGATTTGGACAGAATCTGACAGTTTTAGATTAAGTACAGTTGTGAGTTTTTTGTATTAAAAAGATCCTTCAAATACTCCAGGATAATAATTTACAAAGTGCTCATTCCTAGTCCTTACTTTTATTTTTTTATATGTAAGGAGATTATATATAAGGAGTTATAAAAGATATCCCATTTTTCCAACCAACACTCATAAAGGGCCTTGCATGTGTCAAGTGTTCTATAATGTCTTAGGATTAAGTGACTGTGACCATATCATTCCCTTGCTCAAAAACTTCCTGTAATGAGTAACTATCTAAAAAGTTAAATATAAACTATCGACTAAATATTGAAGGCCTACAAATCTGACCAACTTCTTTTCCAGATTTCCCCCCACATTTTTTCAAATAGAATTGAAATGTGCAAATTTCAGAGTGGTGACTTGATACACTTATGTATTATGGAATGATTACTATAGTACAGTTAATTAACACTTCCATTACCTGATATAATTACCATTTCTTTTTATGGTAAGAACATTTAAGATTTACTCTCAGCAAATCTCAGGTATAAAACACAATATTGTAAGCTAAAGTTACTATATTATACATTAGTTCTCAAAAGTTATTCATCTTATAATTGGAAGTGCATACACTCTGATAGACATCTCATTTCTCCTACCACCCAACACACATCTCGCTTCTTTCACCATCAAGGCCTGGGCAACTAACCAGCATTCTACTTGTTTCTAAAAGTTCAGCTTTTTTAGATCCCCCATGTAAGTGACGTTGTAAAGTATTTATCTTATTAGTCTACAACTTATTGTGTTTATCACACTACCCTCCTTAAGGCCCATCCAAGTTATTGCAAATGGCAGAATATCCTTCTTTGTCATTGTTGAATTATAAAATATATAGAATTACTTACTCATTCATCTGTTGATGAACACTTAGGCTGTTTCCCACAGCTTGGCCATTTGAATAGAATAATGCTGTAATAACCAGGGGAGTTTAGATATGTATTCCTCTGCCTTTTTAAGATTCAACTGTTTGTGGGGGTGCACCCCTTGTGGCTGAGGTGGCAGAGACCCTAGTGTGCAGACCACATGAAGTCCAAGGACCCAGATAGGCAAGCAATATAAATAAAGATACTCCTCCCTTACTTCCTTAAAAATGCTTCTTCTTCCTCTTTCTTCCTTCTCTCTTTCTTAACAAAAGAATAAATAAAATTGGACTATTGGTTTTTTTTACCATGAATTTGCATGAATTCCTTATATATTTTGGATATTAATTCCTTATCAGATATATGGTTTGTAAGAATTTTCTCCCATTCTTTTTATTTTGTAGATTGTTTTATTTCATTGTGCATGAGCCTTTTAGTCTGGTGTAGTCCCTCTTATTTTATTTTATGTTTTTGGTGTTAGGTCCAAAAAAAATCACTGTCAAGATCAATGTCATGTTTTCTTTTATGAATTTTATGGAAACTTATGTTAAAGTCTTCAATTCATTTTGAGTTAATTTTCATGAGCGGTGTAAGATAGTGGTCCATCTTCATTCTTCTGCATGTCATTACCAGTTTTCTAAACACAATTAATTGAAAAGACTATCCTTTCCCCATTAGTATTCTTGGCTCCATTCACAGATGTTAGTTGACTGTATAGGGAAAGTTTGCTTTTGGACTCTTGTTTCTGTGGTTTGGTCTATATGCCTATTTTTATGCCAGTACCTTCCTGTTTTGATTGCTATAGCATTGCAAAATAGATCAAAATCAGGAAGCATGATGCCTCTGACTTTGTTCTTTCTACTCAAAAATTCTTGGCTACTCGGGGCCTTTTGTAGTTCAGTATGATTTAGGACTGCTTTTTCTATTTCTGTGAAAAGTATCATTGGAATTTTGATAGGAATTGAATCTGTAGTTGCGTTTGATAGTTTAACAATACCAATTTAACATTTTAATAATATCAATTCTCCCAATCATGGGAAGGGAAGGGATATCTTTCCATTTATTTCTGTCTTCATAATTTCTTCCATCAATGTCATAGAGTTTTTAGTGTACAGGCTATTTACTCTCTTGGTTGAAGTTATCCCTAATTATTTTACTGGTTTTGGTGCCACTATGAAACAGATTGTTTCTTATCTTTTTCAGATATTTTATTGTTGGTATGTAGAAATACAACTTATTTCTCTGTGTCGATTTTATATTCTGCAATTGTACTGAATTTGTTTATGATAATCATTTTTGGTAGAATTTTTTGATTGTGTGTATATATATATATATATGCATACATATACATAATTTACAAACAGAAACAGTTTTACTTCTTTATTTCTAATTGTTCTGGCTAGGACTTCCAGTTCTGTGTTGAATAGAAACAATAAGAGTGACACACTTGCCCTTTTCCTGATCCCAGAGAAAAAGCTTTCAGCCATTCACTGCTGCATATGATTTTAGCTGTGGGCTTGCCATATACAATCTTTACTCTGTTGACATAATTTCCATGCCTACCCAGTTGGGTTTTATCATGAAAGGGTGGTGTATTTTAGCAAATTATTTTTCTGCATCTGTTGAGATCATGAGTTTTAGTTTTATTCTATTAATGCAGTATATCACATTTATTGATTTATATATGTTTTACTATCCTTGCATCCCAGGCATAAATTCCACTGGTCATGGTGTATGGTTCTCTTTATATGCTATTGAATTCAATTTGCCAATCTTTTTTGAGAATTTCTATATCTATATTAATCAGAGATATTGACCTGTAGTTTATCTTTCCTCGTAATGTTCTTATCTGACTTTGGTATCAAGGTAATTCTGGTCTCATAAAATGAGTTCGAGAGTGTCCCCTCAAATTTTTTGGAAGAGTTTGAGAAGGGTTAGACTAACGTTTCTTTAAATTACTTGTAAAATTTAGCAGGGAAAACATATGTTCTTGGGCTTTTCTTTGTTGAAAGGTTTTGGACTACTGATTCAATCTCCTTACTAGTCATTTGTGTGTTTCAGCTTTTCTAACTCTTCATGATTCATTTGTGGTAGGTTGTATAGTTCTAGGAATTTACCCATTCTTTTAGGTTATATAATTTATTGGTGTATAATTATTCATAGTGGCCTTGTGATTCTTTGTATTCCTGTGATATCATTTTAATGTCTCTCCTTTAATTTCTGATTTTATTTATTCAAGATTTTTTCTCTTAGTATAGCTAAAGGTTTGTCAACTAGATCTTTAAAAAAAACCCAATTTTTAGTTTTATTGATCTTTTGTATTATTTTTCTAGTCTCATTTCATTTATAGTTTCACTTTTCATTGTTAGTTCTTTCTTCTTGCTAATTTTGTACTTAGTTTGTTCTTTTTCTAATTCCTGAAGCTATAAAGTTATGTTGTCTGTTTGAGACCTTTCTTTTTTTTTAATGTAGAGATTTATCACTACAAAGTTCCCCTTATAACTGTTTTTGCCATAGTCCTTAAATTTGGGTTTCTTTTGCTGTGCATGACGTTTTGGTATATTTGGTATAGTGGTAAATGTTTTGGTATATTCTGTTTCCACTTTCATTTGTTTCAAGATATTGTTTTATATCTCTTTGATTTTTCCTTTGACCCCTTTGTTGTTCAGGAGTATGTTGTTTAATTTCCACATATTTGGGGCGCCCTGGTGGAGTAGGGTTGGGTGCAGTCCACATACATCCCAAGGTCCCAGACTTGCATCCCAAGACAGGTAGGAACAACCAAGATGAACAGCTAAATAATCAAATAAAATGTGTCTTCCTTCTTTCTCTTCTTGCCTGCCTGTCTCTGCTTGCCTTCTTTCCTGCCTGCATTTTTCCTTAAAATAATTTCTCCATATTTGTGAAATTTCCAGTTTACCTCCTGTTGACTTTTAGTTTCACATCAGTGTGGTCAGAAAGTTATTTGTTATGATTTCAGTCTTCTTAAATTTGCTAAAATTGTTTTGTGATCTAGCGGATGATTTGTCCTGGGAAAAGTTCATGTTCACTTGAATAGACTGCGCATTCAGCTACTGCTGGGTGGGATGTTCTCTACAGGTCAGTTAAGTTCATTTGATCTATAGTTCAAGCCCAACATTTCCTTATTAATTTTCTGTTTGAATAATCTGTCCATTTTTGAAAGTGGCATTTTAAAGTCCACTATTGTTGTATTGTTGTTTCCCTCTTCCTTCAGATCTGTTAGTATTTGCCTAATATTATTTAGTGGCTTTGATGTCAAGCACATATATGTTTATGGTTGCTATATCCATTCAGTAATTGACTTATCATTACATAATGATCTTCTTTGTTTCTTTTACAGATTTTAAGTTAACATCTACAGTTCTAATACAAATATAGCTATTCTTTTGTTTTTCTAAAGATGTAACAGAGAGCTGGAGGAGCCGGTGTCTTTGATGTGACCATCACGCCTGAAGCAGAGTGTTGGTAAGCGTTGGTAAGGTGCAAACTGTGAGGTACAAATTCTTCAAATCTAGGAAGTCCTGGGAAGGCTCCTGAGTCAGCCTTAGAGTTTCCTAACTTAAAAAAGAAAAAATAACGTGGTATTATCTGAACTCGCTGTTCTGAAACTATAAGGCTTTGAACGGTAGACTATCTATCTAGATAAAGGCCCTGGGGTCCAGGAGAACGGAGACCGTTTTTCAGATGGATAAAAGAGTTCTAGAAAACTGTCTCTGCCTTTATTTATCTTTACACCCCAACATCCCATAAATTAATTTTAACAAATGTCGTGAGTTAGATTCCTCTGAAACTCAGATTGTCATCTCTATAGCCCAATGTCCATGTTTGTGACCCAGTCACTTTGTTGTGGGCAAACCAGTGGGACCTGTTTCTTTCTCCAGTACCCAAGACAGAACTCACGGAACGCTGATTGGTGTTGTCAACAAAATAACTATTTTCTGTCAGGGTCAAGTATTTGGAAAATGATGCCAGAATCAAAAGAAAAACAATACTAGAGTTCTCTGTTTTTATTTATTTTTTCAATCTAAGAATCTGTGAAAGGTTTGTGAAAACTATTTACTATTTTTAATATTCTCCCTAGCTCCATCTCATACCTTGAAAGTTTAAGCAATCTTTGGCTGTCACAGGGTAATTAGAAGCAGAATTTTTTCTTCTCTGCCCAGTTTCCCAGATGTTCAGAGAGTGAAATGGGGCAATATTTTATATTTTAATGTATTGCTAAAGAATTGATACATTGTTTAACAGTTCCTCTGTGTGAATTCTATTCTCTGACTTCTCTTCCAAATGCCTTAAATAGTGCCGCAAGGTTTAAATCATTTTATGTCTTTTAGATCTGCTGCCCACATTAAACTTCTTACTTTCCTTAGTGTGATGATCATTTCCCCAGTAACACGTAGACTAAAGCTGATATGTCTGAGTCAAATTTTGGAGATGAGTCAACTTTTAGATTTATTTAGTTTGTTTACATTTGGCACCAAATACACACACATGAATACACACACACACACACACACACACACACACACACACACAATGAGCCAATGTCCAAAAATTACAGCCGTAAGTTTGTCACTAGAAGCTGCTTTTGGCCCTAAATTGCCCAGGGGAAAGACGCCAAACATAGGGTTTCCTGTTGAGGTCCCTGAACAATATTAGTTTCTGCCAAATGCATATTTTTGGGATTAAGTATTTGTTTTTGTTTTTTAAACCATCAACTAGGGTATATAGGGTGTGAATATTTTAAAACAACTCTAAATAGAACAAAGTTATAAATGAGTTGTCTGTTAACACATGTACCAGTCCTTGATCCAATAATATTTATTGAACACCTATTATCTGCCAGGAACTTTATATTGATTTAAGACTATTTAACTTGATGTTAACTTTGATTTGACTGCTGCTTTCTAAATAGTAAATATTACAGAAGCATAAACAAACACTGGGCTTTAAGAAAACTATCTCTTTATATTTTTATTCCAATAGCTCCCAAATCGACTGGTTCTGTCAAGGAAAAGCAAATTTTGAAAGAGAATTATAAAAGAAAATCAAGCCTTTCATTTTTAATACTTATAATTTTAAATTTATTTTCTCAATAGTCACTGAAGTAGATAAAAGAGGAAAGTAAGAAGATCTGATAGCATATCGAACTCTGAATTATACGTGTATTCTACAGGAAACCTTATCCGAAAGGATGCTTTCTTTTAAAAAAAAATTGATTTCAAAAGGATGTTTCTGACAGGAGACTAGGAAAGGAAAATCCTATAAGTAGCAGCATAGACTCGAGGGTAGCGTCCGTGTGAGAAATGTGTCTGCAGCAATCTTATTTTATATTATCGGAAGTATGTGTATCACACAAGCAGGTGTCTCATTTTTGGATAAGGACTTAATGTCTAAGACACAGATTCTCTCTTATTCCCTCTATGTAGTAATTCAGAGTATGTGGTGAAAGAAACTCTTTTTTCCCCCTGAAATATCTATTAAACAAATGCATTGGAGACATCTCATTCAGGAACACTGGGCTAACCCAATTTTTTGTTTCAGCTTGCTTTTTAGAAGTACTAGTTAAGCCACATAAAACTAGGTTATCAACTAAGAAATCACATCAAACCATTTAAACACGTATTTGTCCATAAAATATTGAGTAGCTGTGCATTAAAACACTATGCTTGGTAAATGGGATCCTGGTTCTGCCTTTGAGAAGCTTGCAAAGAAATCAGGCTGGCAAACTCATAAGATGTGCTAAGTAAGTTTACATAGGGGAGAATTGCCTCTGCTGGGAGTGGATGGAAGGAAAGGAGGTTGATAGATAGAAGGTGACTTCTAAGTTTGAGCTGATTCTAGAAAGTTAAGTAATTATTAGTCAAAAGGATTAGTGAGGCATGCCCTGGTGGCTCAGGTGTTACGCCAGTGTCTGAAGCGCAGTTCAGATACAGCCCAAGGACCTGGGTTTATAGCCTGGGACCAGGGAGAACAACTAAAATGAACAAATGAAATTCTTCTTCTTCTCCCTTCCTGCCCTCTGCATGCCTGCCTTTCTCTTCTTAAAAAAAAAAAAAAAAGAGGATTAGGTGAGAGAAGGTAAAGAGTGAAGTCAAAAAGCTGTAGTAGAAAATATAGACGTGTTGGTATAAAATCAAAAGTATATATCATAAAAGAAGCAATGAACAGATTGTTAGTTAAATTCTGTGTCTAAAACACAATTTTTTAATGCAAATTAGTGGGTAAAATTGTCAGCATTATTTTTTGCAAAGATTTATTTTAAAATGACTAGAAAAAGACTTTGGATAGAGCAATCAGGTAACATTAACATTAATGGGTCAAAGTTTACATTCTAAAGACACTTGTAGAATGTCTGTACACTTTGATCCAGAATCTTACCCCTGGAAATCTAGCCTACAGAAATAAAATCAAATGTACATCAAATTATAAAAACAATGTAATACATTGTTCTTGGTAGCAAAATTCTGGAAACAATGTCACTGTCCATCCATAGGGGATAGCCAAGTGAATGATAGTACTGCTTACACCTTGGAATGTTAAGAAACTTCGAACAAGGCTAAACTATAGCTATACATGTTAACTGACAGAAATTTCCACCAGAAAATGCTAGGTGAGGAAAACATGATACAGAAAAGTACATGCAATATAATCCCATCTTATTTATGACATGTACCTGTATAAAATACATGTATGAATGCTTGTGTGTGTATGTATTCATTTGTATAGAATTATATGATATGATATAGAATTATATGATTATATATGATAATGGAAGGATATAGGTTTTGAGATAACATAGTTTCCTTTAGAGGGTGGTTCATGTGTGGGAGAGAAATGGAGGAGTAAACCAAGAAAAAAAGGGAACGACAGTGACAAAAGACATTACATTGATGCATGTGTGTATATTTGTGTTCGCATATATGTTTATGTGTACGACATTCATAAATGATATATACATCAGTATGTCTTATGACATCTGTAGAGACAGAAAGAGAATGTTTTATAAGAAAAGAAAAAAGTACAAACTGAGGGTCATTCTAGTCAGATCATATACCTTGAATGAAATCATCAACATATTTTGGGAATTGCAAAGAAATGCCACATAGGGTATAGTTCAGACCCACCTTTTATTTTTTGGTAACTGATATTTCAATCAAATATTGAAAAAAATATACACATGTATATTTTTTTCTTTTTAAGCTGACCTGATGGTTCTTAAAAGAAATTTATGGCATGTCTCTTGGTCTAGTTTTTGGCAATAAGGAAGATTTCCTTTCCATAAAAAGATGTTAATCACAATCTAGAGTGTCTGGTTCATTGTATCTTTTGATATCAAAAGCAAAGGAAGCAGACTGCACAGGCCTGAGGACCAGCAGCAGAACCAGCAGTCAGAAGTATTGGTACACACCTGACCCTGCCTCAGGTAGCCCCACCTGACTCAGATCATGTAAGCTCTCCAAGTCTTAATAAGTCCACTTGCAAAACAGAGTGCATACTTTGTAGAGGAAGGGCATGCAAATAAGAAATTTTCATAAATAACCTTGATAGAAGAAGCTTGCCAAGTACAAAATGTATTTCCTGTTCTCTGTTTCCCTTAACATTCCAAGTAAGTCTTTTTGTTTACTTGATTAATGAAAATACCTTTCATGAATGTGCTTGCTAAATGATTTCTATTTATTTTCACCTGAACGTCACACCTGCCATGGTCACAGTCATAATGAAATATAACTGCAGTTACAATAGAGACAAACCTTTGAAAACTAGGCTGAGAGGCAGGAAAGAGATTGAGTCACCTTGATTCCACAGCTTTCTAAAACAACATCCAGACGAGGGAAGAAGAGACATGGTCTTAAATGGATGAATTAGATAGGAAATGAGAATAGAAAGCAGGAAGAAAAAATTTAGACAAAAGTAGAAAAATAATCCAGGAGCCAATGCAATTGAACACAACCCTCTCCACAAGTCGATGCTGATATTAATGAAAAATAAAGGCTGATTACAGGAGATCTCAGTTAGGAGAGAGCAGGAAACTATGGCTAGGTCTCGAGAGTTAGGCCTCAGCTCTGCCATGTACTTGTCATTAATTAACTTTGCTGTCTCTCAGTTTCTTCATCTACATAATGCAGATGATGATGACAATGGCAAAAATAAGATTATTATTGTTGGCCACAGCAGGCTACTATGAAGACAAAATCAGTCAACAGATGTACAGCATTTACTACACTGTGACTACATAGTAGGTACTGTATATGTTTTGTATTATTGTTCCCTTTCTTTCAAAAGAGAAGTAAAGCAGAATCTATGAATCCTTTTCCCTGAAGGAAAATAAGATATTTAGATACTTGGAACAAGAGAAGAAAACATATGTAAAGTTTGCAAAATTCCTGTGGGAAGTCCCTTCTTGTCCAGAGGTTTGTTTAATTGTCATTTAATGTTTTTCTTAGAGAACAGTTTCTCAGATGAGGAAAGATATTGAACCTGCCTTAGAAGGTCAAAAGTGCTATGCTTGGATGTCCCTGCCCTCTATGATTTTTGTCCCACATGAGATACCAAAGAGCTCAGAGTTTGGAATTCTTTCTGTCCACTTTATCCAGGTGCCCAGAGTTCATTCAGAAGTCCTGGGTGGCTCAGACATTCAAAATAATGCCACATTGGCTGAGAGCAGAGGGAATGTGTGTATGTTGTCAGCTCTGTCCTAAGTAGTAAATAAAAGGTCAAGAAAAATCCTTCAACTAGCTTCTGTTTCCTCCTATCTGATTCTTCCATCTCCTGGTATCTGAAACTTCTCATGATTAAAGTATCAAGTTCAGCAGAGAGATCAAAGAAGAAATTTTTGTTTCATCAAAGCATAAACAGGGCTCATTTCTGGTAGGTAAAATTGAACATTAAAACCATCTTTCTAGAGTTGGTTAAGCAATATATATATGAAATTCCTTAATATATTCCCTATTTTATTCAGCAATTCTATTTCTAAGAATTTATTCTAAGGAAATAGCGGATGTGCATAAATATTTAAGCATTCTTTAAGGATGTGCATTGCCATATTGTTTTTAATCATAAAAACTTGGAAACAACTTACAGGTCCAAAAGCAGGAAATTCATTAAATAAATTATGATTTATGTATTTTGTGTCCTCTTATGGAGAGACTGAAAATCGAGCTATAGAAATACGTTTATTGATACTAGAAAATGTCCATAATTTATTGGCAAGTGAATTTTGCAGAAAGCCTCAGTGATAAAGGAATCAAACCCTAACTAACCCTTGATCCAAGTATTTTAACCTAGGAAAAGGAGTGCTTTTAATGCTGAAAAGTGAATGAACCTACTTATTAGGTGTAGTGTAGTGAAGAGACAAAGGACAGCTCGGGTTCAGAACTCACAATGCAGGCATTCTCTCCCAGATGATATGTTTGGAAAGGAACATGATGTATATCTCCTCATAGACTCCCCTGGATTCCAAATGCCAGGACTGCCCCCATGGGGAAAGCAGAATTATGCAGCACAGTGATCCCATCTTTGATTAGACCTCAACTCTTCACCATGCATAGTGTCTACCTCACAACCAACTTGCTGCCCCATACTTCTCCCCATCTGAAATAATAGTGCCTAAATGATCAGTAATATATGGCACATGATGTATATAATATATATGCATATATATGTATAAATATATAAATGTATATATACACTCACAGGAAATATTTTAATTTTGGTCATTGCTAGGTGGTGGAATTCAGAATAATTTGTATGTTTTTAAAATATTTTTATATTCTTATATTTTTCATATCTCATATACCAATTACATATGTGTATAAAAGCATACACTTTCATAATATTATTTTAAATTTATGCCACAGGTTGGAAGATCTCAGAGTAAGATAATTGTCCCCAAGAGAAAAAGTGGCCTGATTTTGTTTCTGACTTATTGTGTGACCACGAGCAAGTTATTCATTTCATTTTCTGAGCCACACTTTTCTTATCTATAAAATGAGCCAGTTGAACCTTCCATTCAAGATGGTGAGATGGTAGGAGTGAGACTCATGTCCTCTCTATAGAGCAATTAGGAATTCATCTATTTTCCAGAAATAAACACCGAGGAACAGAGGCACAACGACTATACAGACACAGCAACAATCATGACCACGAAGGGTAGGCAAAAATGTCAGGGTTCAGAGCTACGCTAAAAATTTAGGACTCAAGACTGGGGCTGCATGGAAGGCATGAAACTGTGGGAAGAACTGACCCTTCCAGAAATCAGGAGGGCAGCAGAAATCCCTACCATCAGTATCAGGACACAGAGCCAATGGAGAGGATTATGGTACAGGACTAAGGGAGGAGCAGTGTCCCAGCATTTTAAATGGGAAGCCCAGCAAGAAAATTAAACTGGGCACTGCCATAACTGGAAGGCATTAGGGAAATCCCCTTCCCTAAACTACTCCCAAAATATTGCACCAAAGGCACAGGACCAGCCCACTGGAAATCCCACCCTCAGGTTTAAAGGAAGAAGCAAATCTGCCAAAGGGAGAAACCTGCAATGCTATCCACTAGTGCCATCCTGTGGGTGGAGGTGAAACTGCAGCCTGATTGCTAATTGTGGGCCAATTACAAGGTGGTCCTTACCATTCAGAGATGGAATGCTGGGGGAAGGCTCTGCACCCTCTACACCAACTCCAACCCTATAGGCTGAACTCTCAGACAGCAACAGAGGGTCCGCATAAGAACTTTGACATATCCAAGCAGTGGTGATGCCACTCAAGAAATCCCAGTGTTCAACCCAATATCCAGGATTACTTGGTACAATTTGAAACCTGACACAAGGCCATCACTACAGGGAAATCTAATCCACAGAAATGTAAACAGAATGCCAAACAGAACAAAGACACATAGAAATATATGTGAAATGATGGATCCAGTAAAAAACCCAGGAGAAGATCAGAATACAACAGACTTATGCAAACTACCTGAGGATGAACTTAGGGCAAATGAAATTCTACAGGTCAGGAGGGAATAGCGTGATAATTTCAAAGTGCCAGAAAAAAAAAAAAAAAAAAAAGAATTTTTTTATAGGATACTATACCCTGCAAGATTATCATTAAGAATTGAAGGAATGATGAAAAGCTTTTCTGATAAACAAAAGTTAAAGAACTTAATCACCACAAAACAAGCTCTACAAAAAACCCTAAAGAATGCTCTATAAAGTGTAAAGAAACCCTACTTAAAAATAGTAAGCCTATAAAAAAGTGGGAGAAGAGAACAAAAGAGTGAATGGTTAGAAGATGTGTAAGACTAGTTTATTTTCAAATGAAATAGGAAAGAAATTGAATTCTTAATGATAACTTCAGGGTAAATTCAAAATACATCCCCAGGGAAAAAAAACAAAGAAGAAAACAAAAAAGGAAACCAATCAAACATAACTATACCCAACCCACCTAAGATCAAAGGTACTGTCTGAGACAACACACAGCAGTCAAATTACAAAACTGACATGAAGCAGCTACATAGTAATAATCACCAAAAACCTTAATGGACTGAACTTACCAGTCAAATGACACAGAGTGGCCAAATGGATTAAAAAGCATAACTCAAACCTCTGCTGCATTCAGGAAACTCACCTTCTTTCAAAAGATAAACAAAGGCTCAAAGTCAATGGTTGAAAGACAATCCTCTAGTCCAACAGCAACCACAAAAAAAGCAGGAATGGCCATACTTATATCGGATAAAAAAGACTTCCAACCTAAAAGAACAACAAAAGACAGAGGTGGAAATTATATAATTATAAAGCGGTCAATTACCTAGAAGACATAGCACTTATTAATATATATGTGTCAGATTAAAGAGCATCAAAATATATTAAATATTAATAGAACTGATGAGAGATATCAACAACAACACAATAATAGGAGACTTTAACACCCCCTTACAATATGAACAGATCAACCAGAGAGAAAATTAGCAAGGAAACAGCAGCTTTAAATGACCATTTGGAACAGGTAGGTCTGATAGACATATAATAAACAGTTCATCCAATGACTATAGAGTTCACTTTCTTCTCAAGTGAGCATGAAACATTCTCAAGCATAGATCATATGTTGGGGCACAAAATATGTCTCAATAAATTTGCAAAGACTAAAATCATACCAAGCTTCTTCTCTGACCACAATGACTTAAAACTAGAAATCAACCACAAAAAGAAAGATGGAAGACCCAAATTGATTGAAGGCTAAACAGTATGCTTCTGGATGACTCTTGGGTCAAAGAGGAAATCAAAGAACTTTTAAAAAATACAGAGACAAATGAGATAAACGATAATGAAGACATGAGCTACCAGATTCTGGGATGCAGCAAAAGCAGGAATAAGAAGGAAATTCATTGCAATCTAGACCAACTCATGAAACAAGAAAAATCACAAATGAAAAATCTAACCCCACCCCTTCAAAGCAAAGAAAGAGAACAATTAAAACCAAAAATATGTAGGAGTAAGGAAATAAGAATTGGAACACCTGAACAGAACAATCACAAGCAAAGAAATTGAAGAGGTAATAAAAAATCTCCTTAAAATAGAAGTCCAGGACTAGATGTCTTTTCTAATGAGTTTTATCAAATCTTCAGAGAAGAATTAGTACCTACTCTCCTCAAACTCTTCAAAAATATTGAGGAATAGGGAACACTCCCAGCTACTTTCTATGAGATCAACATCACACTAATATCAAAAGCTGAAAGAGATATCACCAAGAAAGAAAGTTGCAGAACAATATCTGTAATTAACATAGATGCAAAAATTCTCAGCAAAGTGTTAGAAAACAGGATCCAACAATGCATCAAATATATCATCCATCATGACCAAGTGGGATTTATATCACGAATGCAAGAATTCAAGGATGGTCCAACATATGTAAATCCATTAATGTAATACACCATATCAACAAGAGCAAGGAGAAAAACAATATGATCATATAAATGGCACAGAGAAAGCTTTTGACAAGCTCCAATGCCCAGTTATGATAAGAACCCTGCATAAAATGGGAATAGAGGGTACATACCTCAATATAATGAGGCCATATATGACAAAATCACAGACAATATCAGTCAACGGCAAAAATTGAAAGCATATCCTCTAAGGTCATGAACTAAACAAGGCTATTCACTCTCACCACTACTATTTAACATCATACTAGAAGTCAACCAGAGCAATTTGTCAAAAAAAAAACGAAAAAAAACCAAGGAATCCAAATTTGAAAGGAGGAGTTAAAACTATGAGATAACATAAATAAATAAATATATATAAGACCCTAAAAACTCTGTCAAAAACTACTAAAACTAATTAACAAATACAGTAATATGGTAGACTACAAAATCGATGTGCAAAAATCCATCACATTTTTATACACAAACAACACACTAGAAGAAAATGAAATCAAGAAAACCAGACCATTTAAAATAGAAGTAAACAGACTCAAATATTTTGGAATGTATGTAACAAAGGAGACGAAAGACCTGTACAATGAAAATTACATGTCCTTTTCAAAATAAACAGGGGGAGGATACAAAGAGATGGAAAGATGTTCCCTGCTCATTGTTGGGAAGAAGCAACATCATTAAAATGGTCATCTTACCTAAAGTAATATACAGATTTAAGACAATACTCATTAAAATCCCATGGGCTTATTTCTAGGAAATAGAAAAAAAACTTCATATTTGTGTGGAACAACAGAAGACCTCAGCTAGAAAATGCAATTATGAGAAAAAAGAACAAATCTGGAGGGAATACACTCCCAGACATTGAGCTATAATACTAAGCCATAGTGATTAAAACACTATCGTACTGGAATAATAACAGAGGCACAGACCACTGGAATAGAACTGAATTTCCAGAAACTGGTCCACTCACATACAGTCAGTTAATCTGGGCAAAGGAGCCAAAAGTATACAATGGAGAAAGTAAAGTCCTTTTAATAAATGGTTATGGGATAATTGGACAGCCGCATGCAAAAGAATGAAGCTAGATCGCTCTCCAACACCATTCACAAAAATTAACTCAAAATGGAGTAGAGACTTGGATATAAGACCAGAAACCATAGATTTATTGAATGACAACATATGAGAGACTCTTCATGATATCAGTCTTAAGGAGGTCTTTGGGGACTCAGCTCTAAGTACAGGGGAAACAAAAAGAAAAATAAAAAACTGGGACCACATCGAACTAAAAACCTTTTTCACAGTAAAAGAAAAAAATTACCCAAACCGAATGACAACCTACTAACTGGGAGAAGGTATTTGCATTTAATTTTTCTGACATGGGCTTGATAACTAAAGTATACAAATAATTCATTCAACTCAATAAAAGAAAAATAGGCAGTCCAATCAAAAAATGAGAAGAGGAATTGGAGAGACATTTTTCCGAAGAGTATATACAGATGTCTTACAAGCATACAAAAAGATGTTCCTTATCACTATCAGAGGATTGTAAATCAAAACAACAGTGAAATATCACCTTACACCTGAGAGACTGGCTATTATCCAAAAGTCTGGAAACAATAAATGTTGTTAAGGAAGTAGAGCAAAGGAAATACTGCTGGTGGGAGTGCAAATTGGTGCAACCCCTATGGAAAACAATATGGTGATTCCTCAAAAAGTTTAATATGAAAATACTATCTGGTCCTGCTGTCCCACTTTTGAGTGTTTATCCAAAAGATACAAAATCTCTAAATCACAGAAATTTATTCATTCTCACATTTATGGCAGCCCTATTCACAATAACTAAGAACTGGAAACTACCTAAGTAACCCAAGGTCAGATGAATAGATAAAGAAGATGGGATATATATATACACAAAGAAATACAACACAGTCCTTGGAAGAGATGAAACACTGTCATTTGAATCAACATGGATGGAACTAGAGTGAAATAAGTCCAAAGAAGAAAGATAGATACCAGATGACCTCACACATAGATGGAATGTGAATAGACAAATCATGGAAGGGGTGAAAGGTAACCAACTCTGGGACACTTGCAATGGAACAGAAGTTACCAATAGGAAATGGAACAGGGGTGGGGGGCAAGTGGTGGAGCCCACTGGACAATGATAAACAACACTTGGTGATTTGGTGGAGGGCAGGGTGTGTTGACGTACATCTGAGGAAGGCGGAACTGCACATACAGGGAAACTATACATATGAATCTATTTTAATGTGCAAAATAAAATTACTTCAATAAAATATAAATAAATGAACCAGTGGAGCTAAATGATTTGTAAAGTTCCTTCTTGTTGCACCTACCAATGAGTCAATAGTTTGCTTTTAAGTTGGAAGAAGAGGAGGGTGTTTATGGGAAACTTGAGAAAATCAGAAGCTCACAGGTATGCATGTGGGGAAATCTTTATAGATTTTTCAAGCCATTCAAACTCATTGTTGCAGTGTCTGAAACTTCGATTGTAATTTTTTATTTGGCTTAAAGCACAAATTATATGTCTAGGAAAAATCTTGTCTCTTCTTTGGGAAGAAGACGATATGGGAACGATTTAAAAGCATTAGCTCTCTCCAGGCACTTGGAGTGTTCATTCAGAAACCACTGTAAAGGGGGTGATTTGATGAAAGATTTTTACATTCATCTGAAAATTACTGTGAAAAGACTCACTCATTTATTCAGTAACCATTTATGAAGCACATATTTCTCATCTGGTCTAAGTAAAAGTTCTGAGATGTGAAGCATCCCGTATCCTCATCACAGTGTTAGTGTACATATATATATGTATATGTATATATAATTAGATTCTCTTTCTTTAAATGACTTGGCAAATTCTTCTTTGTATAAAAATAATGTCTGAACAAAATTTTAAAACATTTGTTTAGTGATATAATGTGTTTATGTTAGTAAGAAGAATATTTCAGAGCTTTATAGAAATGTGATTTTTTTTTTCTTTTAGAGGAAGGGAGGGAGGGAGGAGGGAGGAATCTAGGGAGGGAGGAAGGAAAGAAGGGAGGGAGAGAGGAAGAAAAGAAAGGGAAGAATTATTTTTATTTATTTATTTGGTTTCTCCCTCCCCCAGCCCTGGGCCCTGGAACTCAAACCCTGGACCTTAGACTCTGCATGGTCCACATCCAAGCCATCTCAGCTGCCTAAGCCACAAGAGCATGCCCCAGAATGTTAAATCTTAAAAACACCTGTACCAAGTAAAACAAATTATAAAATTATGACAACAGGAAATTCAATTACCTATGCTGTCAATTTTTCTATAGTTTTTTTTAGTATTTTACTGCAGTAACTTTATAAACTCATATGTGTAGTTTCCCCATAGGTGCAGTTTCCCCATTTTTCAGATATATATTAAGACATCCTTCCATCCACTAATATGTCATATTCTATATAGATGTTTTCCATGATGTTGCCTCATTGTCTTCATAAATGGTACAATAATCCACTAAACAGGTGAGATTTCCCCCCCCAATATATTTTATAATACTTACCATGATAGCTAATCCTTAGTTGCTTACCTTTGTGATTTACAGGCTCTGGGAAAATCCAAAACTTTGATCAGCTACTAAGATTCATCCAATGGAAGAAATCTGTCCTTTGTGCAAAACCTTCCTTGCTTTTTCTTTGGAACAAAGATAGTGTGGGGAAAGTCTATATTTTTAATTTTGAACATCAATAATGCTAATTGGGTTTTTTTATTTGTTTGATTTATTTTTCATCTCTCTTCTTTTTTTACTTAATAAATTACCAGATATTATAAAAGGATATACAATTCAGGAACAGCCAGATGGAAGAGATGCATAGGGTCATTAAGTAACTTTGCATTCTAACATTACTAACTGGTTTTTATCAACTCACTTTTACCCCTTCCTGGTAAAAGGTTAGGAAAGAAGAATGCTGAGGTGGGGGCAAGGACTGAGAAAAGTACACACATGACAGTAAGTACTGGCGATACATTTTGCCTGTTATTCAGTGTTTTCAAATGTTACTTCTAAGTACCCTTCCCTTGAGGACTTTGGAGGGCACCTGTTATCATCTGCATTTTCCAATGAGAAACTGAAGTCGCTGAGGTGCCAGCCTGTGGTGGAGTCAGCTGAAGAATTCCAGTCTGCTGACTCACTGCACTCAGGTGATGTCTCTCATCAGGTACTTACAGTCATTCACCCTGAGCCACCTCCTTAAAGCAGACAGCTTCCAAGGAGTCAGGCCACTGGCAGTTTTCCGGACAGTACCAGGCTGCGGTTCCCAGTCATTAACCCTCCCATCAAACCAGAAGGCCAGACTATTCCACTAGTGAACAGGAGTCATTCCACTCCCTTGCAAGGATAGCCTCACCCTTCCCCTGAAGACCAGCCAAGCCCTGCCAGTGGAAAGAATGGAATCATTTGAACCTTTGTTAGGGGGCCCTTTGAGACAGGAAAGTATGCTTACAAAGGTAGTTCAGTGTAGGGATCTGGAATTGGCCCAATGGTAGGCTGGCCACACCTACCATTTTAAAGGAGACCACATTACCTTCTCTTTTCATATGTAATGATTGTCCCATTATTTTAATATAAATATCAATTTTGTCCCAACCCAGTGCTGTCTTTAACATAGATCAAAAGGGGCAAGTGAGTTGTCCTGGGTCCAGTCTCTTTACAAACAGTGTGAACAACTAAATAAAAATAAAGTGCTTCCTCCTCCTCTCTCTTCCTGCCTGCCTACTCACCTTCGTTCCTGCCTGCACCTATTCTTTAACAAATAAAAAACAGCTTGTAAATCTCTAGTATGATGTAGGGATTCGATAAAATGGTAGCTGTGTTATTATCAGCTGTTTAGGTCGTAGCTTGGCTTTATAAAACAAGGAAAGCTATATTTTTCATACTCTTGAGAAGCTTGATCTGCCTAGAAAAAAATGTATTTTATAAATGCAGGACAATTATGAAGAAGGGAGGTGAGATGATTATTTATCTTATTAGCATAAATGTTATTGCTATCATTCTTGCTGATTGTGTCATCTGAAGTAGGCTTATCTGATATGGAATTTCTAATTACATGTTTAGCTCAAGAGAGAATCATTTATAAGTTCACACCCAGACACGCCTGTGATGCTGCAGAAAACTTCCAATTCTGCTGAATGTTTGGGGCATTGGGACAGACAACCTCATTCAAGTTATTGGTGAATTCATGCTCTGCTCCTGCATGATAGAATGAGTGATACAGTGAGTAATTAAGGAGCAAGCACTGAGGAATTTCTAAATTTGACAGGCACAGAAATAGGCCTCCCAGACCGAGTTTACAAAGGAAACAAAGAGCAACTGGGTAGTTCTAAGGTAGGGTAAGCTAAAGTACCAACATGCTTAGTTGGTGTGCTGATGTCCACTCTAGGATCATATATACTGGTTTTCTTCATTTAGTCATCTTCATTGGAAGGGAACATTTATAAATTAGCTGTGGGAGCTTTTAGAAAAAAATGTCCTGACAATTTATAAATAGAATAGTCTATTGTGTGTGTGCTTTATAGTCACTGGAGGATGGAAATAAATTCTCAGTTTACCTAAAAGTGGAACACTTGCTTTTACTAGATGAACTCATGTTGTCTTCCAGCAAGGACATCTTTCATAATGTAGCATAGCTACTTTGAAAGGAAGTCTATAATCCTTAAATAACTATGTGACTCCCTTTGCCTGGAGTCTTCCTTTCAACTTTTTTCAATTTATAATCAAGTAATTACCCTGATTTTTTTTAAAGCAACTGTAAAAATATCACTCAAGAACTCATTAAAGATTTTTGACGGAGCCCATTTTACTTACAAAACAAAGCAACAATAAATCACCACTATAAAACCTTACAGAAAGAGGACTATTGGTGGTTCAGTGACAAAGTGATAGAAAATCAGATTATTTCCAATTATTATGGCCATTTACTCCCAGTTTCTCAGAACGAAGTGAAATGGGAGTAAATCAGGGGATGAGGAGAATAACGAGAATATATCTGTGGCAGAGCTCCCTACCTGAGCCCAGCCTCTACCCAGGCTTAGTTATCAGCAGGCTGCAGACTCCTTTCAGTATCTACCTGCAGAAGTGAATGCTTGAGAGTTTTCGGTTTTTTGATCAGAAAGATAGAGAAGATTTTTATGTCTGACTTAGGGAGAGATAGGGGAGGTAGATGAAGTAAACAGAGGGGTAAACATAATATTCTTCTGTCTCTTTGGTCTCCTCCCAAACCCAACACTCATGCAGGTTCCGCTGGCCAGAGAGGCTTGTCCAGAGGCCCAAACCAAAGGAAGTAGTTTCCAATCATGGGGCTTTAGGACCTGAGATGAGAAGCACATATGGGTTGGTGATAGAATCAGCCTTCCCACTTCTAGTTTGCTTCAAAACTCAATGGCACTTTTGCATCCAGATTCAGGACAACCATATGCTAAAGTGTATTATGCTTAAAAAGCATGTGCATTAAGAAGGCTAAGAGAAACAACTCAGAGAAAGATACTGAATGATATCACATAGGTAGAACGTTTGAAAAAAGCAAATTCATAGAAACAGAGTAGAGTACTAGTTACTAGGGCTTGGAGTCAAGGACATAGGGAGATATTGGTCAAAGGAAAAAAACTTCCAGTTATAAGGTGAATAAATTCTGGGATCTAATGTACAGCATAGTGATTATAGCTAACAATACTGCATCATATACTTGAAAGTGGCTAGGAGAGATCTTAAATGTTCTCACAATGAAAAAAGAAATAGTGACTGTAAAGTGATGGAGGTGTCAGCAATGGCGCTAACATTTTATAATATATAAGTGCATCAAATCAACACCTGGTACACCGTCAATCCATACAATTTTATATGTTAATTCCATCTCAACAAAACAAAATAAAATAGGAGACCCTGAAAGTCACAATGTAGGCTAGCTCACTGGATTGGTCATTCATCTCTGTTGATTTATCAAAATCGCTTGGAAAAGATTTTCAAATACAGAGGTCCAAGCTCAATCCTAGTCCTACTGTATTTAAAATTCTTCCCACATAATTCTGATGTGTACCGAAGTTAAGAAGTAATCTACAATGTTCACACTTGTAGCTGATCCCCAAGGAAACAGGCCTAAGTGGAAAGCAGGAAATGCCCTCTAGTGGACAAAAAAGTCATATTCCCGTTCTCCATTCTGCTGGACCTGGGGAACCAAAGCAAAGTTAGAGAGATGGGAAGAAACATCTCTACTGTAAACAACATTATAATCCATGAATTCCACCAACATGCCCTGAAATGTAGACTATGAGACTCATGGGGGCAGGAAATACTTATCTTAGTCTTTCCTATGAGAATGCTTGGGATAGTGCCTAGCCCATTGTGATATAAAGCCTAAAATTAAGGTCCAATAGTATATGCTGCCCTGATAACTGGTAAAACAAGAGGGCTTCATGGCTTCACTGAAAGTTCCTACGCTTTCCTGATCTCATGAATAAGGACCCCTAGTCAAACAATATTCCATATCATATTGATCAGGCATGGTTCCTGTTTATCTTTGATTAGCATCATGCTGGCTAGCCCACAGAGATGCTCAGATAAGTCAACCACACACTCCCGCAGGAGCCAGGGGGTTCTCCACCCTCTTAATAATATAAAGCCTGCCTTGGCCGCACCTTCTTGTTCACTCTATTCCTGAATGCACCCCTGTGTGGTCCTGTGTGGCAGGTGGGGTCCTCTTCTCCCTGGGCTATAACTACATGTGACAAGTAAACTGTCTTGGTCTCATCTCACCAGGGTCAGGTAGTATGTACTTGGCCATCCCTTATCCTAGGACAAGAATCCCTCCCCAGGGGGTTAAAGGGGAGGCCTTTACATCCAAAGAGGGTATCGGCAAATATTTGTTCAAGAAATGAATGACTGAAGTCAAGGGGTCTTGACAAGTTTAGATATCTGTATTTTAGTGAGTTATTGTTAATTTGCATGAACTCTCAAAGTGATCATAGGCACAACTGAACAATCCCATGAATGTTTTTACAGAATATAAAAGCCTAGAAGAGATCCTGGAAATCTTCCAAATTAACCCTTTCATTTAACATCTAAAAGAAGTATTGCCCAGACAAGACCTAATTCCTCAAGAAAAAGGACTATGTTTTATTTATTTTTATAACCCCTCGACTTAGAACAAAACTGGTATATGTAAACTTCTGATGAATAGATAAATGAATATACAGATTAAGTGAATTTTCCTGGAGTCCATTCTAGTTAATAGTACCATGTGGACTCAATTCTGGGATTCACTCACCAGATACTGAGCAAATGTCTTCTATGTCATTAAGTGCTCTAGGGATGAAGGTGGAACTTGAGTTGGGGCTATAAAGATAAGAAATAGTCCCTGCCCTCAAAGAGCACATACTCAACAAACATGTCATCCAATATGGCAGTTGCTAAGTAAATACAGTCATTTAAAGTAAAATTAATTAAAATGAAAAAGTTACATGGTGGCTAATGGCTTCCACATTGTACAGATAAAGAATATTTTGATCTCTGCAGAAAATTCTATTGGCTAGCACTGCTAAAGAAGGAGAGACTTCATAATAGGAAGTAGAAAGTGCTAACAGAGATACATATTACTTGCCACAGGGACCAAAGGGATGGTTTCAGGATCAGTCCCACTAGATTCTAGTTTCTTTGAGGACAGTAATTCTTTGACTCCTAGCATTTAGCATAATGCCTGACTATTAAAACAAAATAAAACAAAACAAAACTCACTCCATCTTTACTGAATTAAAATAAACCATCCACAGAGGTGATGAGTTTTCTCCCTAACATTTCACAAATAGATCAATATAGAGACTGTCACTGCAGCCATAGCCCAGATTTGTAAAATTTTGACATTTTGTTATATTTGTTTTGGTTCTTGCATTTGTTTTAGGAAATGAATTACAGATTTATTTCAGGCTCCTGTGTTCTCTGCCCAGTTTCTCTATACACCCTGTCAGCGCCTATATACTCCGAGTTTAATGTTTGCCAACTTCATTCATGCTTTATACCCTTGCTATATAAGATCATATCTGTAAATAGAAGAGATGATTGCTTTGCATGCTTTTAAACAATATGCATGTTATGAAAATTGTTTTAAAATTTTTATATACATTAAAGATGTATCCATGTGCATTTTAGTTGTTATAGCATATTCTATTCATTTTTCTATTCTTCTTTTGATGGAAATTTGTTGTTTCCAATTTTTTGCAATTACCAATTAAGGCTGTAATAATCATCCTTCTAGGCGTTTTCTTCCGCAGATGTTCAGAGCCCATTCCTATAGGTAGTGTTGTTAGGTCTGATTAGCATATGTTTAATTATCTTGGCCCATCTGATAAGATGAACCAATGCAGTGTCATGTTTCCTAGGAAGTTAAAGGCAGAACAAGGCAAAAAATGCCTACACTATTATAGACTTGGCATTGGGGTATAAGGAGAATAGCAGAGTTATCAACTTTTCATGTTATGATGATAATATTAACATTAGGACCAAAAGCGATTTACTGACCTGCAAGGTAAACAAAGCAATGCAAGAAAAGTATAAGACAGTGCTGCCATCCTATACCTTCCAGTCACTGCTAGGCATCAGGCCAGGAAACTTTTAAATAGGGTTTCGAAATCTGAACATGTTCAACATGTTTGCAGTTTGTCACATAGTCTTTATAATCTAAACAGAACTTATTTGCAATTAAATACATTCCAGACTACCTAGCTCTCTGTTTCTTCATCTTAAGCCAGTTTCTGGTGGAGGAAATTACTGAAAAGTGAGGATCTGTAAGTTAGATATCTGTTGGGAAACCTTAGTGATCTGAAGGATTGTCAGCTTAACAAGAGGCAAGGTAACAAGTGCAGGCTATATCTTGAAATATTTGCTCAAGGCTAATTCACATAGATACTTTAAATGCTTGAAGCACAAAAATTAATCCTATAATTTAGGAACATATTGCTATTTCATCCTGTAAAGATTTTCCAGTATGATTCTAGATAATACCCAAGGACCTGAACTGAACCTGTTTAGAAGGGCTTTAGAGCCTGGGGCAGTAGGTAACACCCATGGTTCCATTTCCCCAAAGTGGTTCTTTGATGGAAATAAAGTATTTCTTAGCAACCTTTCATTATGGCTGGCATACTCATGGGAAATTTGAGATAATGCTGATTCTACCTCTGTGAAAGCCCTCCCAGAGTAATAACGAATTTTTTTAAGTGATACAAGATCTGAGAATGTTTTTTCTTGCTTCTTCATGTGAACTAGGGAGTTGTGACAGAGAAAGGGGATCATTTAGACTCTGAGCAGCTAACTCAGATCAACAGAAATATTTGAGATGGAAGCTCAGATGAACCAATTGTGTTCCATTTACTAATCGGAACCCAACACTTGGTTTTCTTTTTCAGAAAGGAAGGTTTAGATCACCTATGGTGTTCTTTCCTAAACCCTATTTATGGATGGAAGCATTGAGAAAAATTATATCTTCTTAAAATAATCCACCTTTTTCTATTTTAAAAAAAAGTTATCACTTTCCTTTATGACTTCCAGAATTTGCTCTGCTGTGGAAGAGCAAATGACTATGAAAAGGTACTGGACATTTTTCTCAAGAGAGGAATAGAAAAATTTTTTTAAATTACAGTTCCTTTGAGGAAGCATGCAATCTCGGTGTTACACATACCAATTAAATACTAAAAATGTGACATTAAAGTTAAGAATAGGACTGAGTTAAACTACGAAGTTTCATATCTTTTTCCCCCCCTTTCTTCCTTGCCACTGAACAATTTTGTTTATCCCTCTCTGTAGCCTTATTTCACAATGTGTGTAATGGGAAAGAACTACTGGAGAACTAAAGAGGTTCGTAATTCAACAAACACTTATTAAATTCCTTCTGCTTACCAAGCATGTATCCTAGGTATTGTGGACAGTATGATAAATTAAGCCATGTCTTACTCTCTGTCTTTCATTCTAGTGTGGGAAATCCCCCACAGTAACAAATAAAGGAACAAAATCACTCTAATTGCATCTCAAGGGCACTACTTTTGAAGGGGCAGGTGGGGAAACTCTGAGATGACATTTGGGCTGACGTATAAATAAGCAGTCATATCTGTGAAAAGAGTTAGGTGGAGGAAAGGGGTTCAGGTGGATGGAGGAGCAAGCTGAAGGCCTGAGGCCAGACCTGGTGCATTACGTTCAAAGGACAGAAAGACCCGCAGGGCTAAAGTGGCATAAGACCAAGTGAGAGAGGCAGTTCAAACTATGGCGAAGTGTTTGGGTTTAGTCTACTAACAATGGAAAACTATCAATCTTTCCATTTTTAAAAGACCATTCTTGGTGTGCTCTGGTGGAGTAGTGGTTGGGTCAGCTGCCTTTGAAGGACATAGGCCACATACCCCTGGGTTCAAGTCCTGGGTGGCAGGGGGTGTGGGGAGTTGGGGGGGCAGGCGGGGAAAGCAACCAATTTGAACAACTAAATATAAACACAATAGAGATGCTGCTTCCTCCTTGCTCTTCCTGATTACCTGCCTTCTTGCCTCCATTCCTGCCTGCACTTTTCTTTTTTGAAAAAACACAAGATCATTCTTGATACTGTGAGAAGAACACATTTCAGGGAGCAGGGAGTCAGAAAGGCCGGGTAGAGAGTCATGGCGGTCATCTAGCACTGATGATGGTTTGGGCTGGGGAGTGGCAGTGGCAGGGTCTGAGAGAAAAGAGCAGATTTAGAATATATTTTGGAGGCAGAATTTTCAAGATATGAAGATGGTTGAATATGAAGAATTTAAAAAAGGGAAGAATCATCAAGCTTTTGACTTGATCCACCAGGTAGATGGCAGTGACAATTAGGTTATTTATTGTCTTCAGCTTCAGGCTCTCCCTTCTATATGCCTCTTTGTGCTACCGGGGCTGGAATTCTGCAAACCACTTTTCTGTTTCCCCAACTGGCTCCCTGTTGGGTCCTGCCAGTTGCAGAGGAAGATGCAAGCCCTGAAGAGGAAGAAGGAACTTGTCCCCTGATCTGTTTCTGGTGATGAGCATCTTTTCTAGCAAACTGTCTTCATGGAGAGCAGCTCTTCCTTCTGGTAGCAGCAGCTGACTCGAAGTGGTAGTTTTTCCAGCATTTGCCAAACAAATGTTATCATGCCCTCCTCAGAGAGACAGAAGCACCAGCTAAGCTGAGCTGACTGCTGGGGGCCTCTACTTCAGGTTTCTAAATGTTAATAATTTCAATCTCTTGACTCTGTTTGCTCAGACCTAAGGACAGTGGCGGCTTCTAGTAGTTGCTAGCTGCACTCTGCCTTAGATTCCTCTTTTTACCCTTTCAGTTCACAGCTTTACATTTAGTTTCTAGCTAACGATATTTTATCTAACTACCATCCTCTGTTCAATAGCTGATGTGCTCCTTGTCTTCTGACAGGACTTTGAGTGATCATTTGGGATTTCCACTGACTGATATGAGGAAGACTGGGGAAGGAAGAGTTGGGAGAATGAGGGTGGGAAATCCAGACCTCTGCTTTGGTCATCACACTTTGAGATGCTTGCTAGATGCTCCAGCAGAGGTGCTGACAGTCGGAGCTCTTAGATAATCTGAAGATGAGGAGAAATTTCCCATCTAGAGACATAATTTGGGAAGGTACTAGCAGATAGTTGGTATACAAAGTCACATAGGGGTAGACTGTAGATAAATAAGGGAAGATGTAGGCCCAAGACTAGAATGCTGCAACACATAGAGAAAGCATAGGCAGTAAACAAGTGAAAAACATCAGAAGTAAGTGAGATCCTGAAAGCTAAAAGAATTAAGTATTTCAGGAAAAAGGAGATGATAAAATTCTTCTTAAATGATGGAGGAGAATGGGGATGACTTGTGATCATTGGATTTAGCAACATGGAGTTTGTGTCAAATATTACATGGTAGAATGGAAGGGCCAAAAGCTGACTAGAGTGAATGAAAGTATTGGTAGGAATTTAGATTTAGATAAGTAAGGTATGACTGGTGGTACTTTTAGCTTTACTGTGAAGGAAAGCAGGAAATTGGAAAGAAAAGAAAGGAGGTGTGTCCTGGTGGAACAGCGGTTAGACCAATCGCCTCCGAAGGAGTGCAGGCCACATACCCCTGGGTTTGAGTCCCAGGTCCAGGGTAAATGACCTGTGTGAACAACTTAAAAAAAATAAAATAAAGATGCTTCATCTTCCTCTCTCTCTTGCCTGCCTGTCTACTCACCTTCATTCCTGCCTGCACCTTTCCTTTGAAGAAAGACAAAAGAAAGACAGGCAAAAGGAAGAAAGGAAGGAAGAAAGAAAAGAAAAGAAGGAAGGAGGAAAGAAAAGTAGGGAGAGTAAAGGGAAAGGTTAGTGGCCTGGGGGAGGATGAGAAGCATAGACATGCAGGTCAGAAGAGAGGGGGAGAGGATATCCTCAATAACTGCTGAGATGCAGGTGGGTCTATAGACACAGTAGAAGAGAATGTGGGAGAGTTGGGTGTGACCAGGCGTGGATTTTATCAGAGTATGATATCCAGAGAAAGACAGAAGAGCTGGGATGTCGGTAAGGAAGCATCCTAAAAATACACATGGAACACCACTGTTGGAGAAAAGGGAGGTGTCAGGGGATGGATAAGGTCTAAAAGGCTGGAGGTTTGGGTTGAACCTGAAGAACTGCAGGATTTGGGTTATCAGAATAAGAATATGGGGTAGAGATTAGAGCGTAGATGCTTGAAGTGAAAATCTGGGAACAGGGAAGTTACTAGCAATAATGTCTGGTGCCGTTGGCATAATGCTTAGCAAATGGTAAATGCTCATAGGACCCTAGCCACTATTTTAAACACCAACTTTTTCAATCTGAGATATAGTCACACAAATCAAACAATTTAAAGCATTCTTGCGTCACCCTCCCTACACCCTATTCTGCAGAACATTTTCCCTCAGCAATCTTTTATAAAAACCCTCCTCGTTCTTTTTTAAAAATGAGTTTTAAAAAATAAACAAACAAAAATGTTGAGTTTTATTTAAAAAAAATGGCTACATAATTATCTGTCGTACAGATGATCTAGTTTCATTTAGCCAGTCGGTAATGATGGTTAATAAAAACAGTTTGGAAGTCACCGATTATAAAAAAAAAATACTTCATTCGTTACAGGCATTATTTTACTTAAGAGTGAAAAGCTGTCATTACATGAAGGAGAAACAAATTAATACAAATATAACCACGTTCAATTGTATTTATTGCATTCAAAGAAATACAAATATAAAAGGGATAATAGTTTTAGCTCCATCAAATTGTCAAAGATGAAGAAGACAGAATAGCGAAAGCAATCACTTGTTTGTGGGCTCTGAAACTGCCCAGCTCATACAAACACAGAGCAATGGTGGTTGCTAAAGGCTGCGGTAGGAGAAAGTGGGGAGATGTTGATGAAGTGTGTAAACTTACAACTGGTGGATCATTAAGTTCTGGATCTCAAATGCACAGTTTAGTGACTGCAGATAAGAATTCTTTATTATAAACATCAATCTTGCTAAGAGACTGTGTCTTAAATATTTCCACCACAAAAGGACAGGAGAATTATGTGACCTGACAGACAAACTCTAAGGCTGCAATCATAATCGTTTTGCCACATACAAAAGTATCAAATCAACCTGGTGTACACATAAACTTATGCAACGCTATATGTCAAATGCATTTCAATTTAAAAAATAAAAACTACCAAGATGTCTTTAAAATATAGTGTCAGTTAGGTCACAGGGCAAATGAGCACTCTTGTCCACTGCTTCTGGGCATGTCCATTTACTTTAAAACCCTTTACAAATATTCCCATCCTTTGATACAGCAACTTCACTTCCATGACTATTTTAAGTGCTTCTTTTGCCTCTCTCAAAAAAATGTATTTATGTCTATTAGATTCCCTGGATAGGGAAAATTAGGATACAAATTATAGTGAATATTGACTAAATTAAAAAAGCATTTATTACAAATCTCATTTTAGGAGAAACAATGAAAAATACTCACACCACATTTTAAATAAGAAAAGTGGGTGACTTAAAGGATTAAAAAATACTGGAGAGGACTTATGGTTACTCCTCCATGTCCACTCTTCCCTCTGCTGTTAGTCTGAGCTGATTATATGATTCCACCCCACAAGGCTCAAGGGTAGGGAAGCCTCAGCCAGCCTGGGCAAAGAAAACTCAAGGAGAGCCTTACTGGGGTCTTCTAGAAAGAAGCAACAGGCTGTCAATCTCTTAATCTAGTTGATATAAATGAAGAAGCACATTGACTGCTTCTGCAGCCATGAGCAAAGGAGAAGTTACTCAAAGAATGAAGCCAACTTTATGTCAAGTAGCATATAAAACACAGAGGGCCTGGCTCCTCCATGACATCATCAAATATCTGGACTGCAAGTTTGGTAAGCCAGGATATATCAGAGTTCTGTCATTTCAAACAGAGTTTCTGTGACTTGCACACTTAAAACACAGAAGTAGTAGACCTAGAGCAAGTATTCAATAAATAGTCATCGTCACTTAATGAAGAACTCCAAATATTCTTATGTTTTAATAAGAGTAATTCTTATACATTAAGAGCTCATTTAAAGCAAACTCTATACAGCTATATTGAAAAGGCTAGAAGGCCATATCAAATTATTAACATGGTAACCCTGATACCTCTAGGTTGTGGAGATTGGAGAGGAAGATTGACACCACAAGAGGAAATGATAAATAGTTATCTCAGGTAGAAGGAGGGGAAAGGTAACAAGATTACCAAGCAGAACTGAGGGTCCTTTTAAAAGTCAAATTTAAGCAATTCTAGTAGTTCCTTACCCCCAGAAATAAAATCATGTTGGAAACAAGCCCTACAAATGTCTGATCTGGACTGTTTGGGTAAAATTCTTCTGAACTAAAACAAAACCAAGAGAAACATCTGAATTTAAAGGTTAAGGAATCAAAAGCCAAAAATATGCTGGAAAATGGAGGAAAGTAACAAAATGCACTGTTTTCCTCTAATGTGTAAGATAACTCTGTAAAGTCCACGGCTAAACCATGGACCCTTGAAAGTGTTAGCAATAGCACTAGCCGTAGATTTTTAAAGTAGTATTTGTCAAACTTGTTTTTAACCGCAACTTTCAATTGTGACATATCACTAATGTGACACATCGTGGCACTCTGTTATGCGTGAAGCCAGCTTGTATGGACTTGTGAGAGCCAGTGTTATATGCTCACAAAGTTTTTAAGCTGGTTGTTAAACATAGGAATTAGTCAACATTAAACTTACAATTAAATTAATTCTATTAAAAACAAAGGAAGTAAATATTGAAAAGTCATCACTTCTTCATTATTTACTATTATTTCTGCTCATGAGAGTTTGTTTCTTGCACTTGTGTGGCAGAAATACCATTTATGATGTGTTACTGTACAGCTCTTTCCAACTTTGCCCTGTAATGTCACTATGAGAGATTGAAATAGCCACAGTGAGAATATTTACACCACAGAAATTGGCAGATACTATAAATCTAAACTTATTATTTTGTTGATACTCTACTTCTGAAAGTGATAAATAATACATATTAAGTTTAAAGCACTATAGCTGTTACATAATGAATAGCACAAAAATGAGGAAAAATGTATTTGAAAATTTTGATCTCATTCAATAAAAAGTTCTGATGTCATCCATGAACCAGTAAGTTCTGGCATGTATTCATTGCTCTATTTTATTTTATTCATTAGTGCAAATGAAAATATCACTTAACATTCATTAGCAAGTGAGTGACTGATTACTTTGCAGAATCAGATAGAAATTAAGTATTTATTCATAGTTGACTTTATCCAGTTAAAGCTGAATTGCTACCAGAGGTTTGCTATGGACACAAAAATTTGACAAAACCAACAACAGCATTTTGTGAAAATCAATTGTCTATCTGAAATTGACAAGTGAATATTGTATATTTGTTATTTTAAAATTGTGAGCTCTATATACTTTACATCAGTAAAATTTACAACAAATTTATGAGCTGCATATATACATAGACACTTTTCTGAAAGCCAGTTGTTAACATTTACTGGTACACCATATCTAAAACACATATCCACATAAATGTTTTAAACTATTTCCATAAAATAACACTCATACTTACTATAGCTGATGGCCTCTGATATTTTACATTCTATTTCATTAAAAAATAAATCCTTGTTGCCACACTCTAAATTGATTTCACAATCCAATCAAAGTTTATGAACTTCAGTTGGAAAACTTAGAGGTCTTCAACTACAAGTGCTGAAGCCACTTTTTGAAGAGATGTTTGGAGCGATGGTGATCGAGTGTCCTTTTTATATTCAGAGCTTAACAGCAACAAAAAAGCAAGAAATATGAAGCAGAAAACTTAAAAAAAAAAACAAAAACACACACATCAAGGCAGAATTGGAAACCTGAAAACCTGGGCTTCACAGCACCTACTCTAAAGACAAATTGTGCAACTTCGTAATGACACAAACAGTCTATTACTGTATTTAAGCTTTTCAGATGAAAGTCTTTTCTATAATTAAGTTTGACATTCCTAGTAGTATTTACTTCTCAACTATTTCTATCCATGGAAGTAAAGGTGATTGCGGTTAATTGTTCATCTGCCCAAGTAGGTCAGGGATATTGCTAGCATACTCGCTATGCCTGTATTTGGTAAAAAGAGAATTCAACATTTACAGAATATGACATTTGGTATAAGTCCCCCTGATCATGTTGCTAAAAACATTTGAATGTGTTTGATGTCCACGAATCATAAAAGGGATAAAGTGAACCAACCTTTTGCAGTACATCTACATCATGTACACATTCTGTCATTCAATTATGCGTGTTCCCTCTGAAAACGGACTCATTGCTTTTGGATTTTTTGACAGTCCCTTGGGAGAGAATCAGCTTCTCACAGCCGATATGTAGCTTTTCTGACAATGTTAATGAGAATGCTCCTATGGCTCTAACAACCAACAGGGCACCTGGGCAGATGGAGAGGGTGGGCTCAAATACAGATGGTTCACCTCTCAGGTTGGGTTGTCCAGACAATGACCACTGAGTAATAAAGACCCACACTGAAGGCAGAAGTTCTTCTGAGGTCTTCCTAAATTTCACCTAGAAACCTTGATAGTAAACAGTGGATCCTAACCTTTGGAAAGGGATGGGGCCATTTGAGAATCTAAAGTAAAATGTAAGCTCTACACACACACAGTCCTTACTCAATAAATTCAAATTTTGCCTACAATTTCAGGGGATTCAGAGATCCCCCCGATGACTATAGATAGGGTAAGAATCCTGCTTTTAGATCATGATCTTCGTGATAGAGAATCTAGTCAGGCAGGGGGTGGGGGTTGGGGCTGTGGCAGATAAGATAGATCCTTCTGAGAGTTTCAAACTCTTAAACAAAGAAAACACATCTTGCGAGTGCTTCTGATTTAGCTTAATCAATGACACCTTGTGTGCATGTAGATTACAATTCCATCAAGAGCATCAGCTGAAGACAACTGGTCTTCTAGGCTGCCTCTGTTGGAAAAGACAAACAGGATATAAATAAATAATTGTGGTCTCTAATCTCTATCAGTTCATTCATAGGCAAAGCTCATCAAAGATTACTATAGGGGTACAGGCTGGTACCCTAGCAGTTGAGTCCATCCACAGAGTACAGCCTACACTCACTCTAAGGTCCTGGGCAAACAACCAAGATGAACAAATAAATAAAGTGCTTCCTCCTCCTCTATCTCCCTGCCTGCCCACTTACCTTCATTCCTTCCCGCGCCTTTCTTTAAAAAAAACAAGAAAAAAAAAGGACTATATGGGAGAATTAGCTGAGAAACAGTAGTTTGCTAAAGAAACCCAGATGGATAGACTATGAGATTCCGTATCATGAAGCAATGGTAGAGACTTTGAGCTCCACCTCTCACCATTAGCTATCAGTGCCCCTAGTTTTTGATATAGACAACTATTTCCTATATTTTCCATAAAGTACTAGACAAATAGAATTTAGAGACAAGCCCTTTTAAGCCCCTCCCATATAGAAATACTGGAAGCAATCACTGCCACAAATTGCAAACTGAACCCTCAACATTCTACCAGTGAACTGAGATTTATCACAAAAGTGGATCAGTCTACCCCTTCCCTCAAAGAAAAAGCTGTTGCATGAGGCAATCAAAGGCTAACCTCCCAGTTTCCAGCTAAGAAATGCATTTCAAAAGGAAAGAATTCATACAGAGTAAATCATGTTTGCAGTAGAAATCATTGAGATTTTTCTGTCTTCGCAAGACTGAAAGGAATCGAAGTCTAACAAGACTTTCATTCTGGGACCCAGACCTGCTTATTAAGTTGGAAAGAAAGTACAGAAGAGCTAAGGAGTGAGACACACCTGACAGGAAAGCTACCATCATTATTCTTTGGTTCTGGCCTACTGATGCATGGTGCTTTCCATTGTCTCTGATTTGTCTGAATGTTATGACATCAAATAACTATTTGGCACTGGATGAGCCTGAAGTTTTAAAAATTAAGATGTTTTAGACATCGAAATAAGTTGTCCTACTGGTTGTAAACCACAGAAGACAATGTGTGGTGGCCATCTTCTCTCTCATTTATTTTTTGAAGTGTCATGTTTTGGTTCCATTCACTGGGTCTTAAGGAGGGTAAGAACCCTGTAGTAAATGGATGTATTTGGGAAACACTGAGAATAAATGCTAATTGAAAAATATGGCTTTTAACATGAATTACCATCTCTGAAGCTCTGGAATAATATGAAACACAACTGAACTTTGTGATTTAAGTTGGCACCTAACATTTTCAAACAAATTTACCAATAAAATGGGACAGTTTTATGAAAAATGCTAATGATTTTCTGATACCTTCTAGCTTTGTGTTTCTTTGTGAATACTAAAGATCAGTTAATACACTGAAGTAGGAACAAGGAATTTAAATGGTATCTAGCTTTTGTTTTAACACAATGAAGAAAAGGACTAGATGTGTGGTGGATGAATGAAACAAGATTGCCAAGTTGTAGATAATTGTTAAAAATTGGGTGGCAGGTACATGGGCGTTCCAAATATTCTTGTATTTGTTCAAAATTGACAAGTTGAAAAACAGTCCAAGACATGGATATTGTATAGTGATAAAAACTGACATTTAAACGTTCCTTACACTAGAAGACAAACAAAGTTCATCCAATCAATCTTGCCAGTATATTTTGGTTAAAATGAAAAAACAACTGGCATTTCTAACGAAATTGTGATTTCATTTTAAAATGTGGTCCATGTAAATAACTCTCAGAATTCTACATATTTGTTTTGTCAAGTTGCAAAATGAAGGCAGGTTAAAGGAGGAGGGAAAATAAAAGAAGTGTGTACAGCGTGGTGTGGTCCTGTCTAGCTCTCCACCAAAAACAAGTGATGCCACAGCAAAGGACATTAGGAGACACAACTGATGGGAGAGAATCATTAGTGAAATTAGGTGAGAAAGGAGAAGTGTTGCCTCCGAGAAAGGACACAAAGGAAGGGAGTGAGAAAGCAAGGAAGGATGTAGGGGGTAGCAAAAGCAAGCCCATCAACAATAAAGAGGAGAAAACCTTCACGTTCTTAGAGATTTCGAACAAGCTTCTGTTTGATCCTACAATGTGCTCCCATTTCAAAAATTAAAATGATCCCTCACTCTGTGGTGACATCCACTCCTGGGAATGGAGCACAGAACTTTGTCAACTCATGTTAAGGAAGATGATATGGAATTGAGGCAAATCCCTCAGAAAGTAGTTCACTCTCATTCTCATGGAGCTTAGATAGAGGGGCTCAAGAAGCTTAGTTATTTAACCTGTGTGGAGAAACAGGATCCAGATGCTTTGGAGATTAATTAAAAGGGCCCACCCTGAAGTTCACAAAAGAAGGTTCAGTCGTGCCAGGCCTGGAAACTCATATGAACTGCCCGCTCAGGATATGACATGGCTCTGAGGAAGATGGAATGTGAGGGGGGATCATGCACCTCTAGGTGTGCTTAGCTGTGGTACCACAAAGGATGCTATAGACTTATCTCCTTAGGGAAAGGCACTGGAGACAAGGAAGAGCACCAGTGCCCTCAAGGACCCCTTGACTACTTTCTTACACAAAGCATTCTCTTGTCAAAAAACAGAGAAAGAGAAATGCAGAGAGTGCCAGTATTCCTAGCCAAGACAGGCTCTGAACTGACATGCCAAAGGAAATCTGTTTTTCTGTTCATGAATTGTCCCCGAGGCATGAGGTGGAATGTATGCCAAGTCTGCTATACCCTTATCTCCCTTGCCATCTATGTACTTACGTTGCATGAACCAAAATACTGCCCTGTGCCTAGTCTTCCCTGTCCTTCAAAACACGGAAGAGAGAGTCCTACTAATATCTGTTCATATGGTCTCACCAAACAAGACATTTAGAACCAATGTTTAGATGAAAGCCATGGTATCAGATGAACATGTTTGAGTACCAATAAGGAAAGGTCAGAAAGGGCTCTGCTAGCCTTCTCTATGGCCCCAGGGAAACCTTACCAAAGTCTCTCTGTGTGCAGACAGCAAATGCATATATATTTTTAAGTTTAAAAACAATATATTATAAAAAATACATATTCTTAAGTGTGCACTGTGATTAATTTTTACAGAAGTTTATACCGATGGATGCCTCAGATCAAGATATAGAATATTAGTCACCTCGTGAAGCTCCCTCATGCCCCCTGTCAGTCAAAAACCCCTCAGATACAACTATTAATCAGTTACCTTCAGTGAATTCTTGAACTTCATGTAAACATTATCATGCAATATGAATTTATATCATATGATCTTTTGGTTTTGGCTTCTTTTACTCACAGCTTTTATGAGCTTCATTCATGTCATATATGGCAGGTATTCATTCCTTTTTATTGCTGTATCATATTCTATTATATAAACGTTATACAGTTTATTATCCATTCTACTATGGTTGAACACTTGGGTTCTTTACAATTTGGGGCTATAAAGAATAACGCTTCCATAAACATTCTTATACATGTCTCTTGGTGGATATATTCAGTCGTTGCTTTTGGGCACATACACAGGAGTGAAATTGTTGGATCACAGGCTTATACGTAGCAAAAAGTGTCTCAAAGTTGGACCATTCTGCATTCCCATAAGCAATGTATGAGAGTTCCAGTTTCTCCACATTCTCAGCCTCACTTAGGATTGTTAATCATCCCGCTGGTTGTGCAATTCAGTGTGACTTTAGTGTGCATTTTCCTGAAGATTGTGATGTTGAGTGTTTGTGCACAGGTACAGCAATAACTCTGGAATCATATCCAGGTGAGAATAATTTTAAAAGTCCATTGGAAGAAAATCACTATGAACTCAAACACTATCGTCCATGCTTACTATCCTATGTTTTTCCCTCTCCTATAAAAGTGGCTTAGCAGTTTAGTTCACCCAGAGAGCACAGTCCACATGCCTCCCAAGGTCTGGGGGAAACAACCAAGGTGAACAACTAAATAAAGTAAATAAAGTGCTTCCTCCTCCTCTGTCTTTCTGCCTGCCTGCATACTCACCTTTATTCCTGCCTGCAACTTTCTTAAAAAAACAAAACAAAACAAAACAAAACTAGGAGAACTAGCTGAGAGTTTGCTAAAGAAACCCTTCTATTGAATAATTATTGATCGGTGTCTGGATATTTTGTTTCAAGAATTACAGTGGATAAACCAGGACATTCTTGCTTCCCTTTATAGTTCTAAAGTTCTGCTCAGAGCAGAAAAAACAAGGAGTGAAAATTAGGACACTGAAGTATAACGGATTGCTTTTGTAGTTTCTGCCTCACTAAATCACTACTTTCTCTGAAAGTAGTCAATCTACTTATGCAGGCCTGGGTCTCCTAAAGTCCTGTTTGTACCATGTGACTCCACCCCTTACTTGACTTCAACTGATTGGATAAGAGGGAACACCTGATCTAGAGCAAGGGCATTCATTGGTTGGTGTGAGCCTGAATGTTTTTCTATCCTGACCATTTGCAGTTTGAGTGTGGAGCTGCTAGTCAGTTTACCAGGGCTGCTGGAACTGAGAGGACACAGAGAGGGGCCCAGTGCAGGGAGAAGCAGAGAAGCTAGCCTGCAGAGAGAGTGTGGTGAGATGAATAAAGCAGTCGTGCAGAGACAACAAACTTGGATTTGGCCCAATTGGGTTTGGCTAACAGAGAGTAACAGATTTTTTCATTCTACTACTGTGACACTGAGCAGACTTCCTGTCTTGGGTTTGGTGAGAGATCTTAATATCTACTCAAGTGAATTTCCTTATTTGGGGTGAATTTAGTTTGAATATATTTTTGTTACTTGCCCAAAGTCATATAATAAGGAAATTTGTGCTCGATCCCCTAAAGATGTACTTTCCTTTGATTGTGATGGAGAAAGGAAACAAGGGGGCTACAACAGAACACAGCAAGCCTCTCAGAATTGTTCTGTACGTGCCCCATTCTGACATGAAGAACCAAGGACAGTGGAGGACAGCCTCAGAGGCAAAGGAGAAGCTCCAGTTCTTCTAAACCTCTAGCCTGTCCCTTAATCAAAGAAGCCATCTGTGTCTCCTAGTCCGGAAATGGTCTTTTGTCCCCATTCTCTAGAGAAATGTAGAGAAGGGAGTGCTTTTATCTTTACTTTCAGAGTATGAATGAGTCATTTGTCCTTAACACTGGTGACCCCCTTCTCTCTCCTCTGAGACCCTAGTTCCCCTTTCCATGCCTCAGCTCAGGATATAAATGTGGATCTGTTGCAGCTACCTCAGAATATACCGCCTTGTAAATTCTCCAAACATATGTTATTAAATTTGGGCATTTCTATTACTAATCACTCCTGATGCTAATTTGTTCATTTGTCCAGCCTGTGAAGAACCTAAGAGAAATGAGGGAAATTTTGCTCTGACCCCCAAAAAGCTAAGCTCCGTGAGGCTACACCGGCTCTATCCAAGCAACCTCCACCCACCACCCAATTCTGGCTAAGCCTGAAAGTGTTAATTTTTCAATATAAACCTGGCAAATAGTGGGATAGAATTTAAACCAGAAAACTCTGAAAATAAAAGACCACGGAATCTCCTGCTAAATCTTAGCCTCAATAGCCTTTTTCCTTTTCTACTGCCTTCATGAATCCTGGGGAATTTTATCTTCTTTCTACTTTACTGCTTGTCTTCTTTTTTTCCCTTGCTTCAGTGTCCTGCCATTTGAAGAAATGCTGTTCAGGACAAGGACAGTCGTAAGACAAAAGTATTTTGGATTGGGGATGATGTTCTCCACACCCTGGGGTGCTATATTTTTGGGTTTTTTTAAAGTATCCCTATGGGACTTTTGGGCACACAAAAAACTATTGTCTAAAGAAAAACAGTGCCTGGAATGAAGGTTTATAAACTATAGAGATCAAGGGAAGCAGGCTCTGTGTGAGTCCAACCCATTTTTCAGCACTGTGTGCATTCCAACTGATAGAGATTCCACAGACTTGCAAAGACAAAAAGGAGGAGCAAATCTATTTATTTGCTAAACAAAAGGAAGAATTTAGTCATTAGAAGAGCAGGATGAAAGCAAATAACTTCGAATGTTAAGTGCCCTTTTAAGCTATTTAACTAGTTTAATAACCTAGCTGTGACACAGATAATTTATTTAGAAGACATCACAGCTCTGCATTAGTTATATAAATTAATTAATATTTCATGCTTCCGTTCCCCATGTCATAAAATGAAATAAAAATGCCCAGTTATAAAATTACTCTGAGAAATAACCTGAAAGGTAAATGCGGAGACAGCTTCACAAATGGTTTATGATGTTAGAGAAAGAAAAAGTAAGATTTAAGTACGGAGCGATATATATAATCATGATCTGTTTCTCTCATGTACTATATTTGCTTCTACAATTAATTTTTAATTATTTTATGTACATATAGTTTAATGATTAGAGTATTCTTTTATATAAAAATGTGCAAGGAGGAGAGAAAAACAGTACTCATAGTCTGAAGAAAGCCTTGGAAACTTCTAGCATCCACGCCTTTTAAAGGTTGAGCTGAGTGAGTACCCACTAAAGCACATAGCCTTTGTTTTCCATGACACTCAATTGCATTGCAACCTGATCCTGTGGTTTCTGCTGGGAAATTCCATCCCATCTTCCTAAGCATTATTTTCTTTTAAAATTACAAAAGTGAAACAAGAAAACCGCTTTTCTCATGTGCTCCCTTTAATCCTTAGCCAGTATACTTAGCCTTGTGTCTCAGTGGCTAAGAGAATAACATTGTAGGATATGAGAACTCAGTGGCTGAAAAAGTTACCTTATTGAAAGGGGGGGTATTAGCTACCACTGAAGTCTCTTGCCTGATGCCAAATGTGTGTCCTATTCTCCCCAAACAGGATGGAGCCAGATGCTGGGTTCTAAGTTCTAAGAAGAGGGGTCTCCCCTGTCCCAGAGACATGCCCAAATATGTGTCTTAGGAGGACAAATGGGCAATTGTGTAAATGGGACTCAAATGTTACATGTTCTTTTGCAATATTTCTTTGAGTCATTTTCCAACTCAGGTTTTTAAGACTACCTCTCTTAAGTAAGGCAATTTTGTGTACTGTGTAAGGAATAGCCTACACAGGGTGATTTAAAGAACCCTATTTGACTCTGCTTGCAAAAAACGATGTGGTTGCTCAGCAGGCTGCGTCAGGCTTATCCCTTCCTTCCTCTCACCCAGAAATTCTGTGTCAGTCTCTTCGCTGGATCAACTAGCAGAGGCCATCAGTCACTGCTGATAAGAATGTATGGAACATCCCACTTGTCTCAGTCAGTCTTTAGATCTTAGCTTAAGAGTTGCTTTCTTAGAAAAGCATTCCCCGACACTCTAGATTAGTTTATACAACATCATGTTGGGGATTGTATTGTTGGGATTGTTTGATTAAGGTCTGTCTCCAACTTTCTATCCTGTAAGCTACCAGAACTTTTAGTCTGATCATCAATGTATCTTCAATATCTAGCACATAACCTAGTCCTTTCTATGTATTTAATAAATATCTACTAAGTCAATAAGTCAATGAATGAATGAAACATGCATGTTCTATTAAAAGTATTCTGTTTTAAAACTGTGGGTAGTTCCTTCATCATAGCACTAAGTGAGGCTCTAGAAATCTAATGAATGATCTACCCTGTGGGTTGTTGTCCTAGGTTCTGTCCTCAGTTCTCTTCTCAACTGCTCAATCTCTCAGGACATGCTTATTCTTTTCAGTGGCTTTAATTATCACCTTTGTATGTAAAGATCACAAAAATTCTATCTGATCCCGAAAAAAACTCTCCCCAGAAAATACTTTACTAGCCCAGAATAAGACTGATAGGAAATGTCATAATTTGCGAAACTCGGTGTCTGGAAGTAATTCAAAGTACCTCAGGTATGTCTTCCCAGGTATGTCTTAGGAGCATCTGTCTTAGAAATTCCAAGATCAAGATTTAGAAGAAACCTTCCAACTGCCTGGGGACTAGTTTATGAGGAAACTTAAAATCGAGACAAGCGTATTAATAACAATATCTTTATTATACCTCATGTTTATATAGTGTCCTAGAGTTTAAAAAAAAAATTTGATGCTTTCACATCATTACTATAGTACAGATAAGAAAACTAAGGTTCAAGGAAGCTAATGAACTTGCCTGGCTCCTCCAGCTAATATTAATAAGTGGTGGCATTCTAACCTAGTTCTGTGTTAGCCTCTCTTCTGCAACAGTGCATCAAAGAGAGATGTGATGCTCTAGGGAACAATGCACAAAGTCTTCTGAGCGAGGGTATAACAGGTTGGAAGAAGTATTAAGGAAGACGCATGCTACAGTGGTATGAAGAGTTCATGGGAGAACTGAGGTGGGGATGCCAAGTGGACACTAGTGTGTGAATGGTGCTGAGGGCCTGGCTTAAAAGATAGAGTAGAAACACAGAAGTGTAGGAGTTCGTGCTAAATGAAGTTAGAAGATACAAGAGAAGCGTGTTTTAAAAATGTCTTTAAAGTTTTAAACCATGGCAGTTAGAAGCAGAGAACTTGGGGATGGGGTTGATAACTTGATTTTGGACACTGGGGAATGAGGGCATGAGATCTGTGAATTTATTGGAACCTCTTGTCTTCATGGTGAGACTGGGTAAGAAATAACCCCTCCTACAGAGGTGGTCCAGGGAGAATGTTGAGAATGCCTCTTATGGTGGCTGTGGGGATTAGTCCAGGAAAGCAATGACTATAGAGCCATAGGATATGTATCTAAAATTTGAGTTGTAGCTAAAAATTAGCAAGAGGCAAGAGGAGACAGAAGAGTAGATGGAAGAATGGAACAAAATAAGGGTTGATATAGAATGAAGATAAGAATACACAATGGTTTGGAAGCAGGAAATAAGAGGAGGTTTATGTACATCTCTGAGAGCTGGTCCAACAGCTGGTATTTTCACTGTAAGTGAGACAAACTGGGCACAGAAAGGAGCCAGTCTGGAATGGACCCAGGGAGCAGGATTGAGGGAATCAGAATTGGAGTGAGATGTGGAGCTAGAAGTTGATGGTAGAGGTGATCACTAAAGTTATAAGAATGAGTGAGCTTTCTGAGCAGGACATGACAGAAAGAAGACCCAAAGGCCCGTCTTGGAGCCTTGAGAGAAATGCTCTTTGGACAACAGATTTCATAGGCTCTATGGCAAAGAATCAGAGAAAGGGAAGAAATTCCTTGACACACAGAGGCCTAGAAAATTTCTCACTTGCCAGCTATGCCCAGATGTTGAATGGAATCCAGTCACAGAATTAGATATTAATTCAAGTGAATTCCTTGTGCTCTCACAGACACCTGGCCAGTGGCTCAAGCAAAGAACTACCTTTCTACCTTTTACATGTTTGTTTCTCATCTCTGTTGTGCCTTCCCTACTCCTTTCTTATTCAGGAAGGGCCACTAAATCCTACTTTTAACTTCAGGCCCTAGTCAAGATACAAGTAACTTTCTGTGAGCTGCTTTACAATCCTTGTTATTCTCCAGCCTCAATCCTTGATCTGTGTTTTTGCACAAATATGGAGTGGGAAAGGGGTGAGAATTAGAATGCTTTTGTGAAAATATTCCAACCCTCTGCCATATTTTATTTGGAGTACTATCTATCCTTAGAGTAGGGGTTGAGGAAGGGAATATTATGCTTCAATTCTTAAAAAGCTCTGTGGCTTCTTTCGCCCCTTGGGCAGTATCTGGTATCTGTACAGACACAGCTTAAATCCAGTTGAGACTGATGTGGTGATGGAAATGTTACAAGAATTATATGGAAAGGAATTGGCTCTTTGGTGTACTAGTCAGGGTTATTCAGAGAAACAGAATAAATGAATGAAGAGCGTGGCTGGAGATAAGGAGATTGAGAGAGATTTATTTTAAGGTTTTGGCTCATATATTTGTGGGGAGAAGCAAGTGCAAAATCTGTACTGCTGACGAAACCAACAGGCCGGAAACTTGGACAGGGTTTCTATGGTGTCATCTTTAGGCAGAATTTCTTCTTCTTCAGTCAGCCTCAGTCTTTGCTCTTAAGGCTTTCAGCCTTAAGACCTAACGGACCTAATGAATTAGGTCCGTTAACATTGTCAAAAGTAATCTGCTTTAAAGTCTACTGATTATGAATGTCAATCATATCTAAAAAATATCTTCACAGCAACTTCTAGACTAGTGCTTTATGCACCATAGCCTAGCCAAGTTGACCCATCATGCTGGGTAAATACATTCTCAGTAACAATCTCTTCAGAAGCTGTGACTTCCCATTCTGAGTCAAGAAGAATGATATATTGCCCTTTTCAACATGCACAGAGATTTAAAAACAACCTCTAACCAACGAGAGGCACAGGAGAATGTGGACGATCTCAAGGAAAACTTTCTACAGGGGCCAGACCTGGAAGTGACATACATCACTTCCTCCCACATCCCATAGGTCATGTCTACCAGCCATAGAAACTGAGGAGCATAGATTAATTGTGTTCTAGAAAAAATGGGAAAGAAGCTTATAGCCAATGTCTGTTACAGAGAGATAAAGTGAATGTTTCTAGCTCCAGGAACTAATGGCTGGTAGTTCTGTTAAGCAAGTAAGACACACTGTAGAGAAACAGACGCAACAGAATGATACAGAGCTTCCTTTTTGATATGTAGACTCTGGAATGCCTGTGGAACATCCAGGTGAAGACATTCATCAGTGAAACCTTAAACCAGCCAGTCAGGTGTTACCTGATCAGTGCTAGTTAGGCCGCTGCCTGGTAGAGCCCTATCACCCACTAAAGGAAAGTGACCTTGAAATAGACAAGCTGCTTTTTTTGATCTAGTGCAACTTATTTTTCTCACTCCCTGTTCTGTACAGTTCCTCAGAGCTCTTCTCTGTCTGCCAGATAGGATGCTTCTGACCCATCAATCATGGAAAAAACCCAGTAAGATCTTTACATTTACTTGTTGACTTTTGTTTTTCAACCCATTGTGGGTAAACGTTTGGAGAATCTTGAGTGTGGAAATTATAACGAGAGAGGGAGGAGCAAAGAATGTGGGTGAATCGTTAAAGAGGCAAGTAGAGAAAAGGGGGTGCTGATGGAAGAATGTGCAAGTTGAGAAGGCAGAGGAAAACAGGTTAAGGGAGGAGAGAATTTTCATAAATGGAGTCAGTAGGGGAAGAAGATATGGAAGAGGGAGGAGGATAGGAACCAGGACAGTAGACAGCGGGAGAAGAAAAGAGAGGGGGACGAGAAATTGTTTTTACTTGAAGTTCTGAATTATCTCCTTTCAGTGACTCAGGCTCTGGCCACAGACTTGAAAAGGGAAGTCAATGAGATGGCAACACAACTGAGATCTTCTGGGAGCAGGCTTGCTAATGCAGATGCTGTTTGGAATTGTGCAGCTTCTAAAACCAACCTACAGAGCAACCATGAAAAATTGATCATGGTGACACAATACAATGTAATGATATCAAGTCTTGGCAAGAAAAAAGTGAAGGAGGCCTGCTGTGGAAGAAGGGATATGATACAGTACCTCCTCAGTGTCTCTCAAAGCAGGAATTTGAAAGATGGAAGAGTCTGTGCTAGAAGAGGGGAAGGCTGTGTTGGTAGAGTCTGAAGGAACAGATGTGACCTGTGGAGGAACTGAAAAGTGATGCTACAATTGTGTCAGGAGAGAGAGCCAGCACACAGGAAAGTGAGAGAGTTTAATTTTCATCCATCAAATAGGAAGTTAACAGTGTTCAAATATTACTTATAAATAGAAAAGTAACTCAGAATTTAAAGCAAATGTTGTTCAAAGTAGTTCCCTCTAAGATGTAGGACCAAGAGAAAGGAGTTAGAAGGAAGACAAGTATTTTTATATCTTTCTGTTATCTGATTTTTTTAAACCAGGCATAAAATTAATGTCTTCATATATAGAAATGCATACATCAGTATTGTTACTGGACCCAGGTCTGCTGCTCATCACCTGAAAGTCACTATCTGAGAGGATGAATGTTCGTGGAAGGAAAACAGTTTTGTTATTGAGAGGCACCAAATGAGAAAGTGGAAGACCTCTTCAAATAAAGCAGGGTGCAGAGATTATGCAGGCAGAGTATGCATGCAGAGTAGGCAATGTGAAGGAAGGTGAGGTATTTGGGGAACTCAGGAGTCACTGGTAATTGCAGATACTATGGCACCAACAGGGGCTCTGGTAGCCTGTCAGGCCAGTCCTCAGTCTTTGTGCCTCAGTGGAAGAAAACCAGTGCAATCCATTGTCTGTGTCTCCCCAGCTAAGTGTATCTGTAACTAGACAGTATGTTAGCTAAAACCACGGATCCCTCAGTCTCGCTAGATGACTCGGATTCACTGAGTATCCATTTATCCAGTCACAAAATAGAAAGATGGTCAAGTAACATAGTGAAGTTACTTTTAAAAAATCTTAGAATTCTATATTATGATACAATTTATACAAAAAGAACTGCAACATCAAAAAAAGGTTCCTTGTATTCCCTGGGTATACATGTTTGTATGAAAAATGAACAGGAAAAATGTCTGGGAGGATTTATATCAAACTAATAGCAAATTTCTTGCTTGTAGGAGGACAGGGTTGAGGATGGAGGAGTAGGTGGTCATGGCACGGTCTCTGGGTCAACACGGCGCAGCCCATTGTGGGCAAAGTCAATGTGAGCCTGAGCAGCAGCGCTTCAGGTCAAGGGATGCTCAGAATTCTCTGTAATGTTTAGTAGTTTTCACACAAACGCATATTACTTTTGCAATAAAAATAAACTTTTCAGGAACAATGGCTGCGAGTTAATGACTGACAGTTACTCAATGTGTTCTCTCTCTCATGAGCATTTTATTTCTATTAAGGGACAAAATGTTAACTCCAAAGAATGATTCCCTAATGAAGCTATTCAGAGATCAAGGCAGGTCAAGGTGGAAATCATGTGGATCAGGGGGCGTTCCCAGAGTTCTTGGAATCACCCCATGTGGGCAACTATCAATTCTGCAGTGGCCAAGCTTTCCTAACAACCGATGCTTTTCATAAATTAAACTAGACAACTCTTCTACTGCAGGAGCACCTGGCTAGTTCCACAAGAAGACCCCTGTGGCCCCCCGGACTCTTTAAACATTAAATAAAACAAAATGAGCAGACAAAATAATGGCGAATCCAACATATCCTACTTCCCTCCAATACCCAGTTATCCTTCAGGGTATCTGATTCTGTGGGTCATCACCTAAGAAGTTCCCTGGGAAGCTTTTCTTGACGTTAGGAGGAAGCATGCTGTTTGGGCCTGAGATGGGAGGACGTCTGAGATGGGGGCTAGCTTCTGGAAAGAGCGGGAAAATGCGGAAACAATTAATTATATTCTGGCTTGGATCCTACCAAAGTAAGACAACTATCTCTGTTTTTCATTTTTACCATGAAGAATCACAAATCTCCAGAGAGGACAGATGTCTTTTAGATTTATAAAACATTAAAGAAAAGGCTATGAGTTTTGGTCCTGAGTCACATTTCAGCATATTCTTGAAATATTCATTTCTTATCATGAGCCACAATCCAGGTTCAAAAGAAGTGTAGTCTGGCAATTCTGTGAAAAATGTATTCCATATTTTGCTGCATTTGAAATGAAGACAGGTCTTCACAGCTTTGTAGAAAAGGAGCGTTGGCATATATAGACAAAATGGAGTTGTGAGGTGTAGTTTAATTTAAGCAGTCTTCATTTTACAGAGATCTATATGATTACAAAATATTGAGGATAGAACATATTTCAGACCATCAAGTATTTTTCACAGCTAAGGAAACTGATGCTCATACTGAAGAACTTATTCAAATTACTGTTATTTTCAGGGAGATATTTAAAGCATTAGAGACATAAAGGGTTAACAAAAAAATCCTTCTACCCTCAACGGTTCAGTAGTGGGGCCTAATAATTACACTGACATAAGACAGATTAGCAAGAGAAATGCATATAATTATATTTAATATGATTACATGTACACCGGTATCTTTAGAAGGAATATAAAGACCTAAAGAAGAAACGATTAGGCCAAAAAGTGCATATGCTATTTTGTGCAAAGAATCATAAAATGGGAATGTGATTAGGTAAAGGTGCAGGGGCTAAGAAAGAGTAAATTGTGACTGGGAAATTTTTGAGGGAAATTAATGGTTATTTTAGTAGTTGACTTGTACAGATTCTTTTAGATGTCAACCCAGCGTCTGGTGTTAAGAATGTTCTTCTCTTCCTGGCACAATGAAGCCTTCTTTCTCAGGGGAAATTTCATGACGTGCTTTTAGGTAGAAAGGTAACCACCAGAGAGTTCTTCCTGCATCTGCTTTTTCTCGTGACTTCAACTCAAAATAAGCAATATGCCAAGGGGGCAAGTTTTGGAGTGGCATGTTCTGAATCCCTTCCATGGTAAATATTCACCGAGCCTCACTATTTATTTAATCAACAAATGCTCATGAGTCATTTACTATGCATTTGATACTGCACTGGATTTTTAATAAATGCGAGTGCAAATGTCCATGTGAGCATTGCTAACGGATCACCACACTCTTTTCTTTTTCAGAATACTGTTCAGCATGGTGTTCTAGGCAGTTATTTGAAATGAATCCTATTTGTGGTTCCCAGGTTTAAGTGTTTCTTTGAAGTAATTCTCCTTTAATTTGTTTAAAATGCAACAAAATTTGTTGGACTGGGCCTAGAAGCCACTTAATCTGACCACTTCTACTTTCATAAATGCAAATGTTCCTACGACAGTCATTCTACAGTGACCCCCCAGCACCGAAGCAGTTCATGTGGTGATGCCAGTGCTCACATCTACTGAATTCATGGTTCAGCTGCCAAGAGGAAGCAAGATGGCACCTGAGAAGTCGTGATGTTCATCCTCAATTTATTTCTCCAAGACCTCAAAGCTCACTTGACCAGGGGGAATGTGTGCCTAAGTCTAAGGTCAAAACTTTAACTAAGGTCTGCCTTCCTGAACCCTGACAACAGCAGCTCAGCTTGGCCCATTAACATGGTTGTCCAGGTCAGTACAAGGGGCCCCGATCCGCTTACGGAATCAGGAATCAGGTGAACAGAGAATCAATGTGGGCAATCAAGCATTAAAGCAGCTTACAGCTCAGACAGACAGAAGTGGTTGAGGAGGAGGCAGGTAGGGAGTGTCCAGAATTAATGACCCTTTTATGGTGAACTTGATACTAAATGTGGCACTATCTCAATAGTCTGCTTGTTTCCTCGGCTATGGGAATGTCCCGGAGGCCTCTTTCAAGCATTTAGCCGTTCAACAAATATTGCCTGACCACTTAGAATATGTCAAAATCTCTTGTAGCCCCTGGAGAAAAGGAGATAAAAATCCCTGCCTTCAAGAACCCCACAATCTGAAATCTGGATAGAGACACAAATGCATGCAAAAGAGAGTTATGGGCTACTAAAGAAGTAATCTGAGATTAGGGGGCTCTCAACCAAGAAAACCACATTGGAGACCAGGTCAGGTTACATAATTTGAAGAGCTCAGTACAGAAAGAAAATCTGGGCCCCTTATTAAAAAGTTACTAAGAATTTCAGGATAGCAGCAACAAGCACTAAACCAAGCATGGGGCCCGGCCCTTCTAAGTGCAGAGTCCTGTGTGACTACAGGCTGCGTGAAGTTGACCCTGTTAGAGAGTCTGATCTCCAGAAACATGTGGACCAGTCCTGAGAACACCCAGTTCAATATATCTGAAAGCAAAAGTGATGAGATAATTCAGATGACCAAGGATATCTTTTATGAGACTAAATGTCATGGGGACCCTGCACTCAGATGCAGCTCTTATGTTCTGTTTCAATCTTATCTCCACAGCCCCTGACCTCAGCAGGGTCCTCATTCCACCTCCCTGCACAGCTCCTCAGGACTCACAAGTAGAGCAGTCATGAAAAGACACAGCTGGGGACCGTGGCTTCATCTGAAAAAGAATTTAACAGAGTCCTCCGGAAATGGCACGCACTCAGCTTATTTGCAAGAGTCAAGCAGGGAAAGAAAAGTCACTGTTTAGAGAGAGTGGGGCAGCTGTCTGAGCGGACAGAAGTCTGTCACACACGAGGGCTTCCTGGTGGCAGCGCGGGTGAGAGGGTCTAATGCCATCTCACCGGAGAAGAGAGAAGGGAGGGGAGGGGCCAGAATGCAGGCCTGTGGGGAAACAGTCAAGAAACGGGTAGAGTCCAAGGCTTCTTCCTTTGAGCAGCCACAGACTGGAGTTTTTCAGCTCCTTGAGGTCCCTGGAAGGGAGGGGGCTTTCTTTGCAGTCAACAGTTGATGATGATCACAACTTGGAGTTTCAGAACGAGACTTTCGTGTTCCCAAAGTGCTTGGGGGAAAGTTGAAGATACAAGTTGCTCATTCTATCCCTTGATTCCTGCCCTTTGCCAGGTCTGGCAGAAAAGAGTTTGAAACTGCCAAGGGGCTCTAGAAGGGAGGTGTTCAAGGCTGCTCCAGCGTTGTGAGAGATAAGATTCCAGGCTGAGCGGCAGACATCTGCAGATCCCTCTAGGCTGCAGGCCAGGAGGTCCCTGGTGTTTCTTTAAGCACAGATATTATGTCTACGAAGAGATAACTGGAGACTGTCTGCAATTAGCTTTTTATTTTCTACAGTGGCACATTTCCTACCCTTGTTTTTCCCTTGGGAATTCAGTTTCTTAACTAAGTTAGGGGAATGGAAACTGGTGGTTACACAGTTCTAAGGGGGATGGGAAGGTAAGGTGATTAGAATAGAGGAGCTGGTTATTAAGGTGACTAATCATTCTCTAAAGCTGGTGGCCCTAACAAAGTGGGAGAGGGGTCTTCATGCTCCTGGGTCTTATTTTACCTATCAGTTTCAAGACAGCTAAATCTGTGTCTGTCTTTGCAGACTGTTAGCTCAGGTCAGTCTTCGGTGATAGCTGAGTGTAGCCAGACACCTAGGTTCTGGATGCAGGTTTACCTACTTGAAAGGGAATAAGTTGGTCTTTGACAGACAGCAAATTATCCTGGCACCTGGGAAGCACTGCACAAATAAACAACACCAGCTGGTTCCTGAAAATGCTTGCCTGGGTCCACTGGGAAACCAGGAGCAGCAAATGTTCTTACATGAGCCAACAGCTCTAATAAGAGTGAAGAGTGCTTAATTAAAGAAGTAATTAGCTTTGTACACAGGAAGGAGTAAATGGATGAACATACACACAGTAAACATATACAGTAATAACTTGGAGTTTGAAAGGGAATACTTATTTGCTGGTTTGTAAGGAGAAACTTGATGTGCTTCACCTTCTTACCCCACCCCGGGGAAGGGAGCGTTTGACAAAGTCAGAGGCATCATGGCCCACTGTGTGAAGGGACAGAACTTTTGGTATGATTAACATAGAGGTTAAAAGCTCTGCCTTGCCAATGGCTAGTCTTTGGATTTCTACCTTTTGTTGACTCCCTTGGATTCCTTTTCTTGTCTTTGCAGCTGGTGTAGTAAGAGAGATTTGGGGATTGACATTAGCTTGGGAGGGAAACCCACCCTGTTGAAGATCAAAGGGTAAGTGTTAAGGCACCTCCCTCAGTCTCCTCTTTGTTCTTTTGGGGTTTGTCCTTCCCGCTTCCCCTTGTCATGAATGTGGTAATATCTCAAGTCCAGAGTTCAGAGGGTAGACCTCTGGAAAGGAACTAAGGGCTGCTTTTGTCCTAAGTCTTTGCCTGAGGTATAAAAGAAGAGTCCAGACCCACACATGGATGATCCCAGCTAACAAGTCACTGAGTTGATGTCTTGATATTTGCATGGAAGATCCCTTCCATTTAGTTCCCTCATGATTCTCCAATTTAGCTCTCACATGGAGTTTCATCCCAATCCAAGATTTCCAGCACTTTATGACTTAATTCAATTAAATCCAGTGAGTCCTTATGAGCCTAATATGGGCAAGACACTCTCCTAAGCAGAAACAAATGTTTACAGTTTGCAAAGAAACAAATTTATTTTGACTTTTTTATGACAATCATTAGCATTACATATGAGATGTTATTTTGTATAGCATTGGTCTCAGTCTTGAAAAAGCAAATTTTGGAATTTGGTTAAAACTGGCCAAAGCAAGCACTGTTAAATTGAATTGGGAGCCAAATGGCATTTGACTGAAACTTCTGAATACAGTTAGGTTCATCTCTGGCTTTCTTTTTCCCTTCTCTCAAGGTCCTGTCTCCTTTTTCCTGAGATTTTCAGTAATGGCACAGTATGTGCACAGCATGCTACCCTTGGGGGTCACAGATTCTGTTACACATTCTTATTTCTATTCAATTTGAGCTTCTCCCAGCAACCTGACTTCTAACTATTTACATTGTACACTTTGAAAGTCTTGTTCTATTGCCAAAACTTCAAATAGTCCCTTACACTCAAACTTTTCATTGACTACAACTTCCTGGCTTTCACTGAAACTTGAATTTCCCTGAGGACTCTGTGTCCCTTGTAACCCTCTCCAGTGGAGGCAGCTCCTCCTTGCACACAGGTGTTAACTGATGGCTAGAGGCATCTTCGTATGCTTATGAAGCATCGCCCTTTTGCATTCTTTCAAAAACCCCTTCCTTTTAAAAATATCCCAACAGCCAGCTGCCCATCTCTATTGGTTTCCAGTTGCTGCTGTCACAAATTACTATAAACTAGGTGACATAAAATGTCACAAGTCTATTATCTTAGATCTAAAAGTAAAAAGTCCACAAGGGGTCTTGCTGGGCTAAAATCAAGGTGTCACCAGGATCGGGGTCCTACTGGAGACTCCAGAGGTGAATTCATTGCCTTGCCTTTTCTACCATTTATCAGTTCCTTGCATTTCTTGGCTTGGGACACCCTCTTCCATCTTCAAAGTTGTCAATCACATCATTCAGATCTCTGTTTCCGCTCTCAGCACATCTTTCTCTTTGCCTCTCATTTCTCTTTTAAGGATCCTTGTGGTTGTATTGCTTCTACCCCAAAGGAAGGGAAAGAAGAAAAGAAGTTTGCCCAGACCACACTCTCTTCCTCTTTCCATAGTGTTCTTCCCACTAAAGGTGCTGTTTGGCTTCATTGAGATCTGTAGTTCCCAAATTCCAACCTGTAAACAAGCTTCTCTTTGGTTAATCCCTCCATTTATCAATGACTCCATTTATTGACTCCCTTTCTCTTCTTCCTCAATAGACTGAAGACCTGGCAGAATCAGACTGTGAAGTCTTTTAAGTAAGACAGAATCTTATTGCTCCTTTGCCCCTGCAAGCTTGATTCATCAAAGCTGCTCCCAAACCTCGGGTGAGCTGCTTTCAGGATCCATGTTGAAAATTCCAAACATACATTTCCCCTCAAGTCTCCTTCACATCCCTCACCCTTGGCAGATGATGTTTTCTCAGAATTCAAAGAGAAAACAGGGGCCAAAGAACCACAGCCTCCTGAAATTGTTGATGTACTTAGCATGTATCTTTTCCTGCCTCCTTTCTGTTAGCTTAGAGGAAGAGGGGACCTCCTTTCTTCTGAATGCCAAGCCCCTATTCTATGTGCTAAATCTCCTTTCTATCAATTTCTTCTTCTTAGACATCCTCAGGCTCCTACATTCATGCTTCATAAACAAGTTCTTCTAGTCTAAATATTCTTTCCCTTACACTTGCCTATCCTCAAGCTCCTCCTCAAAACTCGTTTGCCCTATAAAAATGGTACAGAGATAAACTACAGGATAGCACCAAACCTGAAAAAAAGCTTATTCCTTCAGTATAAGATGAGGACAAAGAAAGCTTAGCCACTTCCAGGATGATTGAGAAATAGGAGAAGATACCAGTTTGGGGTCTAAACCTTACTCTGGTGGTAGTGGTAGGGTTCTCTTTTTCAAAAAACCCACAAAATTACATTGCAAACACAAAGGGTTGAAAGGAACAACTGGAAGCTCAAACCTCATTCATTTCACAGTAAACCTGTCCTGCCCAGGAGACAGTGTGGGGACATTCCAGTGAAAATGTCACTGGGAGCGTACATCTAGTGATCACATTGAGCTGTCTGAGAAAAGTGTTCCTGGCTAGCAAACCTATGATTGCCAGTATTCAAGAAGATTTGGAGGAATAATAGATAATCAATTTTAAAAGCTATCTATGACTTAACAACTGTCTTCTTTGTGGCAAAGGGATACTAGCATTCCATTGAATTTCATAATATAAAATTTTCTTCTAAAATAAAAATTTTTATTATTCATTTTTGGAGGGTTATGCCTTTTTTAATTAATTGTTCTTGTTTTTATCATTAGCTTTAAATAAATTAACTTTTATTTTTAGAGAGGAAGGAAGGAAGGAAGGAAGGAAAGGAAAAGAGAAAGAAGCATTTAAGGAAGGAAGGAGGAGGAAGAAATATCTTTATTTTTCTCTTGTTCATTTTGGTTTTTCACCTGGATCCCGGATCTTGAACACCAGCCCTTGCGTTGTATGTGGTCTGTACACCAGCATCTCAGCTGCCTGAGCCACAAAAGCATGACTAAGTAAGTTAACTTCAAGAAATTAAGCCAATAATAGTACATAGTCAGGGAGGGGTGGCTATCGAGTTGGGAAATATTGTAACGATGGTATGAGAATGATCATGTTTGGGAAACCTTGAACAAAGGGAATTGGGATGGTTTCTCTTAAAAGAAAAAAATTTAGAAAACTAAAATTTGTCTGTGTAACTCCATTGCTGCAAGGAGAAGGTATCATGGCCCAAGAGCACATGCATCTGAACTATATGGGAAGTGAAGCTCATGGTAGAGATGGAAACATGACATGTCACAGCCTGATGACACCAGTGATATTATCTTGATGATTCTTTGTGCTCTGAGTTCAGGCTTTGATTTTACTTCCAGCTTTGCCTACAGCTATAATGTTCTCATTAACAAATCATGAACATTAATGTGCTAGTTAATTTCTCAGTACCAATCAATCAGTGAGTCCATCAGCATTCTGGGTTTTAAACATAAAATCTCATGAGCTTGGACCCCAGTAAAGCAAACTCGGTTTCTGAGCCTACCGGACTGAGGGCTGCAAGTTATTTACCAAGGTGACTTATTTGTCCAGGTGGCCATCTTTCCTTCTTCCTCAGGTGACACTGCCTGATTCTCACAGCAAACCACTGCCTTTTTTGCTCCTGTGTGTTTATAGTCAGCCGCTGGCCCTGTTATCTAACCCTAAGACAGCTCTCAGGAAGTGCATCATTGGTCTTCTAAATATGTGATGTGGGCTCGATTGTAGAGCTCATCCTCATTGACCCCTTATCTAGGGGCGCTTTTGAACATTTAATGCTCTCCATCTGGTTTCTTAATTCTCTGTCAAAGTTTTTAAAAATGATTTCCTGTCCAGCTCCACTTTTGCTTGCCCCTTAAACATAGATCTGTCCATGGCAAAGGCAGATAGCAGAACAAGGGGTAAGGGGAGACAGACCACTAGAGTTCAAACCTATTAGCAACTATGCAAAAATGGGCCAAACACTTAATCCCTCTAAACCTCAGATTATTCATCTGATAAAAATAGATCTTCTAAATAAAATTGCTGTCAGCATTAAAAGATAGTCCACAGAAAGTATAGTGCTTGGCACATAATGAACCCAGTAATTGGGTAACTCATTTTCACAGCCTTATCTAGAGCTTGAAATAATCAAATGGATTTTCCAGTTTTGAGCTCTCTCCTATGCTCCAAATCAGTATTTTGACTACCTGTTTAACATCTACAGGCCCCTCAAATCACGCATATTTAAAAATGAATTCATAAGCCCACCCTGGAGGCCCAGTGGTTTAGTCCATTGGGTGCAGTCCACATACATCTCAAGGTCCCTATATCAAGACCTGGGACTTTGGGAAACAGCTAAGATAAACAACTAAATAGAATAAATAAAGTGTGTCTTCCTCCTCTCTCTTCCTGCCTGCCTACCCGCCTTCATTCTTGCCTACATCTTTCCTTTCAAAAAAAATTTTTTTAATAAAATAAAACTGAATTCATCAACACCCTTCCAATGACCACACCACATCACCATCAAACATTTCCACCTATTTTTCCCCTATTCCCTTATGGGTAACAGTGCTATGATAAACCTAGTCATCTAAGCCAGAGCACTTGAAGTAATCGTTAACCTTACCTCTCTCATACATGCCTCTTATTGATCATCAAACCTTGATTCTCTCCCAAAGAGTGTTCCCTCAATAGTCTCATTGCACCACATTTTAGTTCAGACCCCACCGGGCTATTGCAAATGCTTCCTACAAATTTCTTCCCCATGCCAATCCATCTTCCGCAATGATAGCTGTTGTCACGGAGAAACCATATGTCACTGTGAAAACAGTAAAGGAGAAGGGACCAGGGCTGGAGGAAGGGAATTTTTAGAGTCTAAACTATAACTAGGTAACTAATAAACATCTTTGTTTCAGAATGACTTGGCTAAGATTCACTGGGATCATTTTTTTGTTTTTTAACTAGCATGCAGCAGAGGGAGCATGTGTAATTTGCTGAAAAGGTGACCAAGTTACCAAAGTTAGTTACCGTACTAAATGATCAGTCCAAGGAGGAGCTTGACAGCCTTCTTCTGCACATGACACATGTCGATGCATGCAGAGGCATAAGGACACACAGTGGCCATACAGAAGGAACCTGGTCTCCCTAAGCAACTGCCCGTGAACTCATCTTCCCTGTTTCCTTCTCAAGATATAAAAGTCTCCCCAAAGCTGATTCTCAGGGAGCTACAGATACGGCAAATATTGTGCTATCACTTTGAGAGCAATCTCCCTGTCTCCTTTCTTTGCTGCAAATAAAAGTTTTTGCTTCCAACCACCTGTTTGGGTTTGTCTTTTGACTGATACGCCCCAAGCAGTGAAACCCTTGTGTTCGGTAACACTATCCGTTTTATCTTTAAAAAAAAAATCTATGCCGCTATTCCCCTATGGTTTACCCGTCTGCTTACCACTTGCTGCCTGAGGAAAGGTAAAGACACGCATTGCGTAAGGTAGAGCAATCTTTTGTTTATTAATCCTTAGAGATAATGGTAAAAGTTTATTAGATATGTGAGCTAAATTGATTAGAAAATAATCAAATACCTCAACTTTTTCCTGCTGAGTATTCTTCTCTTTACTAGATTCTAAAACACAGGCATAGGATAAAGCAAGATATAGAGAAAATCCATTAAAGTACTCCTGGGGGAAAAAGGGCAGGTATATAGATTAGATATGGAGACTAAAGAAGAATCACTGCATTTTACAGTACTTTTAATTGTATAAAGAATTGTTTAAACTTGTAAATAGACAGGACTGTAAGTAACTGAATACAGGACTCAGGATGTTTAACCAAGAATCACAGCTTTGCAAAATATTATCTTACTATGTGAACAGCCCATAGAGAAGAACTTATATTAATGGAATTCAGTGTTAAGATAAATTAAAATCTAGAGTAAGTTGTATCTGGCACATATAATAATATACATCACTATTTTGGTGGTGCTTGAAAATTAAGTTATTGGAAAGTGTTCCACTTTACAGTCTAATCAAGAATATCTAGGTTCAGTGAGGAAGAACTAAGCCAAAATGTGGCTGAGCAGTCTCCCATGTTGGAAGCCTTCTGGGAATGGCACATTCCTTCAGCAAAAGAGAGTTTCCTTGCCAGCAGGGGCACTAGTGTTCTTTGGGAAGTATGGACGCAGGTGTCCCTTCTTTACTTGGGTGTTCCTGCTGTCTGGAAAGCCCCATCCCTCCTTCATATCTAGGTAAGTCCTTTTCATGTTTCAGGTTTCATCTAAGTCATCGTCTAGATTTATAAACTCATTTAACCCTCACAACAACCTCATAAGGAAGAAGTACTGACATTCTAGACCAGAACTGAACGTTCAATACATATGATCTTATATGGCTGCCCTGTACAACTGCTGGCACTTTTCAGGTCAGGATGGGAACTTGGTCAAGGGTGGAACCAGCCAGAATAAGAGGGGTTGATTCACAGGTACAATAGAGGAGTCCAGGCCTCATATAGATTACGTCTTCTTGAGATTTAGATGGTAGGAGGTGTTCAAGATGGCAGACTGTTGAGTGGAGAGATCCAGGATAGGAGGAAATCCTAGCAAGTGGACAAAACAGTGATGGAGAATCTGAGAGATCAGCATCATGTATACATCTGAACAGGCTGAATCCAAAGGCCTCACCAAGATTGTCAGGACACCAGTCTCTGGGAGGGTACAGGAGCAAGCAGTCCAGAGGAAATTGGTCCTAAGCTAGAAACCAAGGTAGGGATTCAGTTACTGGAAAGTGGGTTGCAAGATCAGTAAAGGTTTTCAGCAAGTCTGACCAGATGCAAATGCAACTAGATCTGAAAAATGGAGCCCCTCATTGTTCCTTGACAAAGAGAACCTCCCGCATTTGAGACAGGTTAAGGAACTACCTGGGTGAGAGCTGGAGGACTACTAGAGGAATCATTGCAACTATGTTTTGTTTGTCCAACTCCTTGTTATTGCCATTATAATGAGGATGGAATCAGTTTCCATATTATGGAGATGCATTAGATGTGTTTGTCCTTCCACTTTAAACATTATTCTTTTTCTCTTATCTTCTAAGATTAGACTTTGCTAATAGCTTAATTATTTACTGTAGGAGAGTTCCTTAAGATTCAACACTCAGGAAATAAGTTATCCCAGGAAGTGGCCTAGCTACACTGAGTTTCCTCGTCAGCATTGGTTCTAATATCTAGCTATCTTCAATGTATTGCTTTCTCTGCTTTCAAAGAGAGTAAGTTTGTAGAAATCCTCAGGAATAGGTAAAATCTTAAGTATTTTCTCCAGTGTAAAATAATTTGTCCTATTTCATCCCTTTTCAGATTTTATTTACAGTTTGCTTGTTTCATATTATGAAAGTGGGATATGGGTTCTGGTGCAGGCTACAGAAAATGATGACCTAAAAAATAAAAAAAATAAAAAAAAGATTGAAATGACGACTGTTTCAGGTAACTGTAAAATAAAAGTCAATTCCTACTTTTCGATGTGATTAAATTGAGGTTAAAATGAAAGAATAATGTGAGAACTTGTTTTAAAACAACAAAACAAAAAGATCATTGTCTGACGAGTGTTTCTGGGGAATTAAACAAGGAATATGGGAAGAGACATTGTTGTTCCTGGATGAAGCAGGCTTTGTAGTCTGAAGAAGTCTCAATAAAGTTGCTGAATGAGCAAGACAGATGAGAGCAAGCTTCCTATCTTGGGTTCCTGAGGGCATAGCAAGGTTTAGGAGTGTGTAGGCATGGAAATGGGTCCCGCACTCAGGCGGCCCATCATTCCCCAAAGAGCATAATAGACTCTCCTCACGACCCTCCCCTACGTCACAACACAAGGACACCGCTTTCTTTCTTTAAGACAGCGTCTGAGTGCTTGCTCTGCGGCACTAAGCTGAGCAGCTTGTAGAAACACATTTAATCCTCCCTGGAACCCTGAGAGGTAGCGCTTTTTATAGATGGGGAAGTGAAAGCAGAGAGGTTAATTTGCCCAAGGTCACACAGAGAAGCATGTCTTGAGCTAGGAATCAATTCCAGACACTTTGGCTTTAGAAAGTAGAGGGCTTAACCGCACTTAATGCTCTTCCCATTTAAAAAAAAAAAAAAAAGGGATATAGCAAAAATCCAAAGAGAGCTAGACAAAACTTAGAGCAGAAACTGAGAAAAGTTAGGGAAAATGGGAAATGCTTTTCCCCGAATGAAACCCACTGATGGCAAATCGGAGGAGAATAAAGAACCTACCCTTTCCCCTAAATTCCCCTCTACTAGTTTTCCTTTCCATAACACCTATCGCCTTCTAACACACCAACAAGATACTTGTTTATTATGCTTCTGAGTGCTGTCAGCCTCTCCCAACTAAGATGTAAATACATAAGACCATGCTTCTTGGTCGGTTTTGTTCCTGCTGTAGACCAAGTGTTTAGAGCAGGGCCTCCCCGACCCATAGTAGACATGCAGAATGTTTAAATAAATAATACCTGTCATCCATCTCTTAATGAGCTATCTGGGAAGATTAAAATCTTCACATTTATAAACACACTTCAAAAGTATTTCATAACTGGGGAAAGTATGAAGAGGCATGAAGACCCTTAGGATGTAACTGAGCGTGATACAATAGTGATTTGCTATTTTTAACATCCAAGATATCGTTCTCAGTGTTAGAACTGCACTCAAATTGTGGCAACAACCTTGTTGCCAGGGAGGATTATCATGTATGTCAGACAAATAAGACTAGACAAAAAGGCACCGCAGGAATGAGACAGCAGGAAGTGGGAAGAGGGAGGTTATTGGTTTCAATTTCCTTTTTCTTCCCAGGTTTATTGTTTCACTCTTTCCCTCTACTTTTTTTTTTTTAATACCCTTCGATCCACTTTGCTAAATCATAGACTCACTTTATTCTAGTGAAGTCTTTAATTGAATAATTTTAGAAGGTTGTTCCAGAATTAAACAACACTGCAGTTAAGTGAGTCTTTCCTGACTTTCCTGGTGATCAGATGTGAGGGGACCCCATAAAGCCCAGGCAGCAGGAGGCCCTGTTCCTCACCACTGCCCTCTGCCAGGTTGCTGCAATTTGCAGGATTCAGGACAAGGCAAGGTGCTGTCTCCACCATTCTACCTGGTCCTGCCTTGAATGGGACTGAGTTGAAAGCAGAGACTTCTGCAGGCAGCTGAGTAAGGGCTGCTAGTGAAGGACACCTCTTGTGATTCTGAAATCTGCCCGAGGACTTGTGCTCACTATGGCACGTTGGATGGGACACCCTTAAAACGCGGGCATCTCACATGAGCACCCCCACTGCAGTTAATGGCTCCATGAAGAGTCAGAGTTATCCCAAAGATGAATGAGGGAGAGACAGCTTCACACAATTATTTCTAATAATAATAATAATAGCAAAAAGAAAAGAGAGTTTGCTAGGTGCCCAGAATATATTAAGTGCTTACATCAGTTAGCTCACATGTACCTCAATCTAAACCTCACAACAACTCAGTGAGGAAAGTGCTATTATTATCCTTACTTATGGATGAGGACAAGTGAGTGGTTAAAAATGTGTCCAGGGTCATGTAGCGAGAAAGCAGCCACAGTAGGACTTGGACCCAGGCCACTGGGCTGCAGGGTCTCTGCTGTCACTCCTGAGTCAACCTGACTTCTCTGTATTAAAACTGCACAGAGGAGTACAACTTGTGGCTGAGTTAGCTAAGGTGCAGGCTGTGTAAAGCCTCAGGACCCAAGTTTGAGACCCAGGGCTGGGATGAGAGGAATTAAAGGGATGGGAGGATGAGAAGGGGGAGTTGGGACCAGAAAAAATAAAAAGCACATTGATTATGAAAATACCTGCCAAATAGAGTCCTGAGTACTTTACAAATTCTTTCGTAAATCCCCATAAAACCCTCAGTCTAACCCTGAAAGAGACATCCGACAAACTAGACCCGGGGGGCATTCTACAAGGTACCTGGGCACTCTCCTCAACACAGTCAGGTTGCAGGAAGGGAAGGGACCATCAAGAAACTGTCAAAGGAGCCTGGGGAAGACAAAGGAATGCAGCACCTAGAGGCTATTCTTGGAAAAGCTGGGAAACCCAAATGAAATCCGGAGTTTAGTCAAAAGGAATGCACCAATGTCAGTTTTGTAGTTTTGACAGATGACCCATGATAATGTAACAGGTTAATAATGGAGAAAACTGGGCAAGCAGTCTATAGGAAAACCCACTATCTTGGCAATTTTTTTTGTAAATCTAAAATTATTCCAAAATAAAAAGTTTAACCAAAAAAACTTATCAAGTAGTTCCTATGGCTCTATTTTACAGACAATTGTGGGTTAATTTGCTCATATTGTATCACAGCTATAGGAGGCCCATCTCATTAGGCACCCAGAAAAATTCAAACAGCATTTCGTGAGATTTACTTTATTCTCTTAGAACTTTTTCCTGATGTCCTATGAGCCATCACAGCATGATGATCACCAGAATGGCCTGAGGCTGGCGTTGTCCCATGTCTCTTTTTTGGCTTAATAGCAGTATCTTATTTATTAAATGCTTAATGTTTTTTCTTTAATCCTCAAGACAACCCTGCAAATTATGATTACATTTTATAGATAAGGACAGTAAGACTTAGAGAGACTACTTGCCCAAACTGACCCAGTAAATAATTGCAACATGAATTTGAACCCAAATTCCAAAGTTTTAGTTTAACCACTAATAACTATTCAATCTATCCTGCCTCCCTGCTGCTTTTTTGGCGGGAGGTGGGGGAGTGATGCTTAACTATAGCAATAATTAATATTAATTATAGACAAGAAATCTCTGTTACATTGAACAGAAGTGCTCTTAAGGCATTTCAAGGAATACAGATGTCTTCAGGAGACTTCATACTCAAAGAACTATTCTAGTCCGTCTTCAAATTGTATTTGCTCACTTTATATGTGGAACTGAGAGTTTCCACTGCTTTTCTTACTGCAAGAGTCAACAGAGCTCCAGAGCAATGAGCTGGGGCTGTTCTGTCTCCTGCATCATAAACATAATTGTCAAAGAAATTACATTTTCTGGATTGGTTACTGATGTAACTGAAAAGCATAGACCTTTTTTTCCCCAAGTTCCAGGATGGTTTAATAAACTAAGCAATTGGAATATAATCTCTTAACTGCATTAGCCCAACAGGTTTTTGTTTTAGTTCGGTTTTTGTTTTGTTTTATATTGTTTTGTTGGCCCAATGTGTTGAGAGGGAAAATTCTTTGGCATTCCACACTGCCTTTTAAAACTCAAGGTGCTTGACTTGCCTTGTACACTTTAGACTGGCTATTTCTGAAACACATTTGTGCTTCCTCCTCTATTAAATTGTTTGTGTATGTAGAGGAGCAACAGTATTACTTTTGCTAATTAGACATATTTTGGGGGTGGCAGATTTTGCTTCCCTAAATCTCTAATGTTCCTACAACTGCCTGCCTCTTATCAAGCATTGCACTCAATTACCATGTGCTGCTGGAGAGAAGGATGAGATAATTTAACTGCTTCTTCAAAGCCCATTTGTCAACCCAGGAGTCCTATACACCTAACAAGCACTTTATGTCATGCTCTGCAACTGGTTTTCACATTATCAGCAGGCAAGCAAGTCACTGCCTGCACTGGGTAATCTAACTCAGAATTACTTAAATCATTCCCTGCTTCTGATAGAACCATTTTCATAATTCATTTAGTATTCTAAATAGACTTATGCGATGTCATTTCACATTCCAAGAGTTGAAACAAATGACTTACTCTGGTTGGAGATAAGGAGCACATTCATCCTCATGCATCAAAGCAATTCTCAGAGAAATCAAAACCAGCACAAAATTCCCTCGAGTGGGCAAAGACCATTCTGCCTTGTCTTTTGTGTCTTCCCGCCTATGGTTCTGAGGGGGCTAGATTAGGAGGAAAACCAGGCGTAACCTAAGTTGAAAACCAAGCTCCCCTGGGTAGACCTTCTTCCCTCAATAACTTGGTTGATCCTCCATGCCAGGTTATGCTTAGCATGAATGCGTCTTAGCTGGAGAGTCTACACCAAACTGTACTGGATACTATTTGACATTGCAATGACACCTAGAGATTTTGGTTCAGTAGACCTGGGTTGAAATGTACAGAAATGTATAGCAGGAAACTCTCCACAGGTGGTCCTGATAAAGACCTTGTTTTGGTTGGTTTCTGAATTTATACCAAGGTGCACCTTGACTGCTAAAAGTTCTAAGGTGAAGATGGAATGCCCCACATCAAGCAATTCTCCAACATCATCTGGGTGTCCTACGATTCAACTTGATATTGACACTGTCTGCTAGGAGACAGCATCCAATTCCCACAGGTTAAAGGCTCAGTCCTGCAAGACTGCCCTCTTTCGCCTCTTCAGATGTCAGTCACAAGTTTTTCACCTGTACTTTGACTCATGGCTTATAAATCAGAAGTTCTCAGAATCCTCTCATCAGGTTTAATTAATTTTCTAGAGCAACTCACAGAAACTCAGAGAAACATTTTACTTACCTAGATCGCTGTCTCATAAAAGGCTACGTCCTCAGCCAGATGGAAGAGATGAACAGGGCAAGGATGGGGAAAAGGCCTAGAGATGCAAACTCTGAGTACAGCAATCCCCTAAAACCTACATGTGCTCAACCATCTAGAAGTTCTCAGAATACGCTCCCCATGCTTTTTTTGTGGAGATTTTATTACTTAGGCATGATGGATTAAATGATTGGCCATTGGAAATTGAGTCAGCCAGATCTCTCCTCTCCCACAGGTCAGAGGGTGGGACTGGAAGTTCCAAACTTTCAATCACAAGGTCGGTTACCCTGGCAACCAGCCCCCTCCTTGGGTGCATTGAAAGTTACCTTGTTGTGGCTTTTTATAAATAACCACACACCCATTTAATCTTTATAGTTCTGATCTCAGAAACTGAGGACAAGAGACCCAATTTATAGCAAGAGATGTTCCCGCTGCTTTTAAAACTCAGGAAATTCCAAGGTTTTATGGAACAGTGAACCAGGAGCCCTGGATGAACACTAAATATATCTATGAGAAATACAATTTGGTCATCTAAATGAATATAAATAACAATAGCTTACAAATATTATAAATCACAATATCACAACTACACAGAACCACTTGCAGTGGGGTGAGACGTTTTTTAAAATAATATTAAAGTGTATTTGTGCTCTCAATATACCAAATTTGACCCTCTTGGAGTGAGCTCAAGAACCATATTTTTAAAACTTCAGTATGATTCCAATTAGAAAAGCATTATCTCAGAGCTTCTTTATATCAGAGCTTCTCAAACTTTGCTATGTGGACACTTGCCCCAGGCTGGGGGAACATGACTCAATGCAGATTCCTATTCTGCAGGGGTGTAGTGGAGCCTGAGATTCTGCAATATTGCTAAGTATCCTAAAAATATTTTTAAAGACACCCTTATGACTCAGGCAGTTGAGACACTGGTGTGAAAACCAGTAAAGCCCAAGATTCTGCGTTCACAATTCGGGCCAGTGAAAAACCAAATATAAACAGATAATTTAATAAATCTCCCCCTTCCTTCCTTAAAATGCTTCTTCCCCCTCTCCCTTCCTTCCTCTCCGAAAAACAAGAAAAAAGAAAAAGAAAGGAAAGAAGAAAAAAGGAACAACAGGTCCAAAATGGAGTCATTCACATCAGGCCCCACCCAGACTTAGCACTCAACCTAATTGCAGCTTCAAACTCTCCTAAAAGTGTAACCTTACACCTATGAATCAGGAGTTTCCTAAAACTGGCACAGGTGAGGTCATCTGCATGATAAGAGCACCTGGCCTTTCCCTGAGGGAAAATGGTTTGAGAAAAAAAAATTAAAAACATCTTTTATTTTGGACTGAACTTTGTAGCACCTTTCTACTTTCCTGATAGGGTGCTGCCTGATTCATGACTTGTCTGATAAGACTGGTTAGATCTCCGTATTTATGAATTTTGCTTTTTAACAGGGATAATGCCAATGTTCCTGGTCCATGGCTCACACTTTGAACATCAATCACAGTGCACTCCATCCGAGGGTTAATAAATAAGAGATAACTAAGGTTGTATGGTAGAAAACCTTACCCTGACCCCAATGCAAAATTAGTCTGCCAGGAATTTTCCAACGTAACTGCAGCTGCACCCCTGCAGCTGTAACCAGAATGGCACTAATCATTCCCCGGCAGCTGTAACCAGATTGGCACTAATCGTTCCCCTGCAGCTGTCACAGCCATTGTGAAAACCTGCTAAAGAACATATAGCCAAGGAAATAACCCTCAACCCCAAGGTATGAAAAAGGCTGCATTAGACCCTTCCCATGCTCAGCTTTGGGTAATGATACCCCTGAGCCAGCACCGGTGCTTGTTAATAAAGTGTTGTTTCTCTACCTTCGAGTGCTCGGTTGTCATTCTTCCTGCTGTCTGGAGGCTTTGCCATAACAATTGCGAGATAAAATATAGGCTGGCCAGTTTAATTTGAATTTTTATTGATTTTTTTCTTGGGAATTCAAACATAACTGGGCATTCCTTTTTTGTTTTTGCTACATATGGCAACAGATTTAATTTTTCTGCTGTGTTTTGATGGCAAAGTGTTGCTTCAACCAAAGTGATGGAGGTCAGGATGCTGATTTTGTTACCAATATCACTTAGCCTCTTCCAATCTGGCTAATGAAGATTAAGGGCCACCTGTAGGAATGGAAAGGATAAAGAAATGTGTTACTTAGTTAAAGACAAAGAGGGTGATCAGGGAAAGATTAAAATAAATGCAGCATTTCTGTAAGCTTTCAAGCCCACAGGAGTATAGACAAAGTTAAATGGATTAGCCCTCGAGCCTCCCAGGAAACAAGAAGCCATATGAAGCCACAAATTCCATCCATCAGTGCCATGGACCATTTCACAGAACCCTGAAAAGTTTCACAGGATGGCTTCCCCTATCTGTTTCCTTGTCTCATTTAACATTCCTTAGGCCATGATTCTTTTACTCTTTAATAATTAAAGCATTCTTTTCTAGGAACTTGGTCTGCCCAAAAGCACTCCTCTTCCCATGCCAAGCCAGGGTATGACCAGGGAATATATCTGGCCTTGTCTCAGCCTTGCAGCAGCAGCAGTTCTCTACTTGCCCATAGGACCCTGTTGTTAGGCTGGCCCAGGGACAAAAGCAGCAGCGGCCATGCCCGGGAAAACGGCAGCCAAGCCCGGGAAAAAGGTGGATGACATCAGAATAAGGGATGCAACCCCCACACCTGGATTCACAGGGCCAATCCCCAATCGCCACATAAGAAGCCCACAAAATTCCTCTGCTTAAAGAGCCCGCTCCCCTTTGTTCAAGTGCGACTTCCCAGCCCGCGACTTCCCCGGCCCGCTGCGGACTTGGGAATTTCGCCCGGGTGTGCAAACCCCAATAAAGCCCTGACTATTCGACATTTTTTGTCTAATTGAACTTTTTCTCCTCGCGGAGCCCAGAAAAACCTTACACCTGTGCCCAAACTTTTTCTTCTATACTTCTAATAAACTTACTGAGTTATACCAATTTAAAATGCCTAAGAATGCCTTCTTGATCATTAGCTGCTGAATGCTGAATGCCGCATCAAGGGGAGCTCCTGGTTAAAATGCCTTTCCACTGGGGGACTAGGTTATATGATTTTTGCAAAGAAAGGGGAGAGAAAAGGTACTTTAGGTGCCTGACATCTGCACACTTCTAGAAAAAGGGGGCAGAGTGTTTCAGGACCAAAGCATTTCAGGACCAGAGGACCATGCCTACTCCCTGCTTTAATTTGGTCTGGATCAAAACTGTCAGGGAGTCCAGGGTTGAGGATTTACTGTGTCCTTCTTGACCTTTTCCTCCTCTTCTCCATTTTGTCTAGCTCTTCCCTTAGTTCTCCATGAACACATTTGAGGCCCCTTGTTTATTTAAAAAGGTTATACATTGCATCATCCTCTGGAATCTACCAGTTACACACCTTTAGTGATTCCTAAGAGTGAGCACAACTGAGCCCTGTGTTAGTTTTAGTTTAACCATTTTGAGGAAATAGTCAAGTACCAGGTGACAGTTATACTTTGTCCATGATCCTTTATCTTTACAGGATTTGGATGCCTGAGAATATCAGTGTTAGGCATCTTTCAGGAAGAAAACACATACATGTGCATACACACAATATTTGTGGTAATTGCCTAAAACCACCCTTGGGCCCTCCAATGATCCATGCGCCTATGTCACCTTCTTGCTTAGCAAAAGAAAATTATTCCTAATCACCTCTGCTTTCTCAAAAAAGGTGTTCTGTAGGTTGCTAGTTTCACAAAATATTTATAGATATGACATGAAAATGTGTTTTACGGGACAAGATGAGAAAATGCTGAATTCAAATTTCTTTTCTGCAGAATCTTGGAAGTGTTTAAGATACCATTGTGTTAGGCACCTAAATTCTACCAAAAAGACATAATGTTTAGTATATTATCTGGTTAGCTGTCTTAGTTCTTGTGTATTTTCTGGGATTAGTATTATGTGAAATACTCTATACAACTGCTTATACCAATCTGTTCCTTGTTTTCCTTATTATAAAAAGAATAAATGATTATTGTGGAAAATTGAGTTAAGTACAAAAAATCATAAGAAAATATTACTTACATTTGCCATCCAGAAATAATCACTATTAGTAAGCATTTTAGCCTAATCTGTACTATAAAGTTTAGTGACTCAGGAAGTGAAGTTATGAATAAAGCGAGTTTTAAACGTAGGAAGGTAGTCTTGATGGGCTGGAAGAGAGAGGGTGGAATAGAAAAGGATGTGAATACTTGAATGTTAATAGAATTAAGTAAGCAGGATCCACAGATAATTGAATGTTAATAGAAGTAAGTAAGCAGGATCCACAGATAATTATCCAATTTGGTGTCTCTCACTGTAGATAGGAGACCACATAATTAGATTTCTTGATATCTATTCCAGTTGCTAAATTTCTGATAAACACACCACTGCGCACTGGCCCAATTAACACAGAAATGACGCCATAATTTCAGTTTCCACTCTATCATTATTTCTTGCATTTACCATTTGATTTGATTTTGACGATAGTTCAGGCAGTTATGTGTTTCACTATCACCATTAAAATATAATTATACTGAGGGAAGAGGAGGGAAGGAAACAGGGAAGGAAGGCATTGACAAGATGGTATTTAAAAGCACTAGAACTCTGGTGGGATGCAAACTTGGTTTGCATCCAAGGGCTGGTGGGATCAACTAAGATGATCAATAAAATAAAATTGAAATTAAATACTTCTTTCTCCTCTCTCGTCCTATTTGCCTACCTGGCTCACTTTCATTCCTGTCTGCACTGTTCCATGAAAAAAAAAAAAAAAAAGAGCATTAGAACTCTGGTGGTGGGTGTGGTGTGAAATGCACAAAGACTAAGGTGGAAATTCAATATCCTAAAAAGCATATAGCAATGTAAACAAAAGAAGCTGTTTGGTAGGTTAGCCTAGGGAACAAAGAAATAGCAGTGGTGGGGGGATGCCTCGACCAATCAGACCCTACAATGGTCATATAAAATTTACATTCTTGCAGCCAAAATAACAGAACCAAAAATGCAGCACCCCCTCCCCCACCAACCCCTCCTCCTGCAGCTGGCTCAAATGGATTGGCTGCACAGGGGCACTAACTACTGCAGTTATATTGGAGTAACCATTACTTCATTATAATCTCCTTAACATAAAATTGTACATGGGTGCATACATTAAATTCATTATAATAGGGTGAATTATGGGTAAGAAGCATGTGCAGTAAAGGGAACCTGTATTCTTAGAAGTTTCCACCCTTTTCCTGGAAATCCCCTCCCGGGGATTGCTCCATAATTCCCCTGTGGCAGGAAAGAGGAAGGACAGCAAAAGAATCCCCTTTACAAAATGTGCACCTCAAGTGGGCCAGGTGTCGGCGTTCACGCAAACCTGGCCCACATCTTGCTTCCTTGAGAACTGCGCTTTCTCTTTTGCTCGCAGCAATAAACCTTCCAATGGCTTTCCACTCGTGTCTGCTGTGATCTTCTCACATGGTAAATACAAGGACCTGGACTCTGGGCTTTTCCCGAAGTCCACAAGTAACAAAATTATATGTATATCTTTTGCATGTGTGTGTGTGTGTGTGTGTGTGTATGTATAATTATATGATGCTGTGAGGATCATGGGGTCTTGCTCCAGGGTTCTTGTGAGTCCAAGAGAAGATTTCATCAGACCCATCCAGTCCAGAAACAAAGACATTAGCACAGCCAGTAGAAAGCAAAAAGAAGTGAGATTTATTGAAGATAGTACACCATTTAAGAAGTAGGAAAAAGGCAGGCCATATTCCAAGAGGGCAACAGACCATGAGGAGCTTGATAGCCTCTCATCCCAGCCCAAGGGAAACCTAGTGATTCCCCTTTTAAACTGATTGGAAGGTATAGAATTTGTGTTACTTACAGTCTGCTATTTTTCGATTGGAGGACTGCCTCTGTCCCCTTCCCTTCTGCTTGCTTCCCAGCTCATGACTGACTCACTACCTAGCAAGTGTGTGTGTATGCGTGTGTGTTTCCACCAGTCACAGGTCATTATTTACTTACATCCTTCTATCATCAATGTATAAAATAGCTAGCTTCTTTACAATTCTTAATAGTTAGCTCTATTGACCTCCACTTTCCCATAGTTCCCACAGGTGATATTCCTGGTGTATAACTACCCTGAGAGAGGCAGGAGTGTTAGTGGGTAACTTTTTGTTATTGTTAATTTATCTTTATTGTAGTAATTACTCTACACATTAAAATAATTTCCTATGTATAGTTTCCCCATTTCTTAGATATATTTCAACATACCATGCCCTCTACCAAATCACCAAGTGTTCTTCCCCATTGTCCAGTGGGCTCCACCACCATTTGCACCTGCCTGCCCCATTCCCTTTTGGTAACCTCAGTTCTTTTGCAAATGTTTCAGGGTTGGTTATATTTCATCTGTTCCTTTTTTTTTTGTCTATTCATATTCCACCTATGAGTGAGGTCATCTGGTATCTGTCTTTCTTCTTTTGACTTGTTTAACCTAGCATCATCCCCTCTAGTCCAAGTTGATTTAAATGACGGGGTTTCATATCTTCCTAAGGACTGTGTAGTATTCCATTGTATATATGTACCACATCTTCTTTATCCTTTCATTGATATTTCCAGTTCTTAGCTATTGTGAACAGGGCTGCAATAGACATGGTGATACACACATCTCTGCAAATGAGTGCTTTTGTATCTTTTGAGTAGATGCCTAGAAGTGGAATGACGGGCTCATATAGGATTTCCATCTTCAGTTTTTTGAGGAATCTCCAGACTGTTCTCCAAAGGGGTTGTACCAATTTACACTGCCACCAACAGTGCAAAAGTGTTCCCTTTTCTCCACATCCTCACCAACATTTGTTGTTTCCAGACTTTGGATAATAGCCAGTCTCTCAGGTGTAAGGTGATATCTCGTTGTTTTAATTTGCATTTCCCTGAGTTAGTGGGTAATTTTGTATTTTTAATTTGTAATAGATTAATGAGAGACTTGGAGAGATTAAGTGACTTACTCAGGCTAGTAAGTGGCAGAGTTTAAACCCAAGCAAACATCTTTGACTCCATTTTCTGTGCTATTGCATAAATATTGCCAAGAGAGTAAATTATGTGCCACGTTTGTGTTTATAAAGACTTCAATAGCTTTACATTTTCATGAAGACAGCAAGAAAATATGCTTGAGATTAGTAAGTATAGGCATTCCGTCTGCATGGAATTTATTTTTGAAAGAATCTTATAACTCATTCTTTTGCTACACTTCGGGTCCCACTGCATGAGTGTTTCAGAATAAATAATGTGTTCTTAATGCTGTGAGCACAAACTTGAACTAAGTCATGAAGTTTCACTGGATAGATATACTGCATGACTTTCTGGGTTCTAAAGGTGACACAGACAAGGTATTCCAACTCTACATTCCATGCCTTTTGCCACTGTGCTTTGGGGAATTTCCAAGCATTCTTTTGAAGCAAATCCTGAACTGAGTGATTTTCCAATGAGTTTTCTCTTTTGAAAAAGAGATGCAAGGAGTTGTGTCCAGTGAGCAATGCATAATATTCATCCCACAATATTGTCAACAAATATTTGCTGAGCACCCACACCTGCACAGGAGTTGGGGCACTGGAGAAAATAAGACAGAGAGGGTGCCTGCAGCCTGCACTTAAGGACATCCTACAGAAAACCAATTAAAAAAAGTTAATTTCAGATGATACATGCGGCAAGTGGGCACTGGGTACCCATGTGTCCTAAAGTGTGGAGTCAGTCCAGAAAAAAATTCAAGTGCTTGATAACAGCACATGGCAAGTTTATGAGGAGAAGCACAGAGAGATAAAGCTCTTTGTGGGCAATAAAGAGCTACAAAATTATCAGCCAAGGGAGGATCTAATATACATGGGGAATGGAATTTTCCACTTATAAGTTCAGTTATCTTGCCTCAGGAGTTGCTAGGGAGTAGTTAGGGGTTGCTAAGAAAATATCTTTTCTATAAGCCCAGCACAGCATCCCCGGGGGTAGAGTGGTGCTGATTTATTTTTAGAATCTCCTGCTAGCTTGCACATCTGCTATCCTATGCCATTGTTCTCAAGGTCCCCTTCTTTACATATGCTGTCCCTTATCAATGTATGCTGTGACAGAAATGAAACTGGGTGATACAATGGAATAGGGTGGTGTGGAACAGAGTATTTGAGAACCAGGAGATTGCTTTAGAAGGTGGCCATCAAAGGCCACCCAGGAGCTAGTCTGTAAACTGATGATCTCAAACTTCCAGAAAGTTCCTGGATGCTCTGGTTTGTTCCCAATTAACACTCAATCTTTATGTTTCTACTTCAGGCAGTTTCATTGCTTTGGCTTAATATTTCCAAATATTTGAAATTTTCGCCTTTTGGCAGGGTTTCTTTTTGAACAACTCTGTGCTAACTTGATGTTTGAAAGGCAGGTTGGTAAGATTTGTTTTTATATGAAATATTTCTTGACTCCCTTTTTTCTTCTCAAAATATCTGTGTCAGCTGCATCAACAAACTGGCTTAACAAACATGCTTATTCCTGGTACATGAGACCACAGTTTGGGTGTGTGTGTTTCCCTGGCCTGGTGAGGAGGACAGCAGGCATTCAGAGAAGGGCATATTATTTTCCCTCATGCCATACCCACGTGGGCTTGCACGGTGGGAAAGGATCTATCTCCCCTCCACCCCAACTCATTATGCTGCCATCTATCTCTTCAGAGTCTGTGAGAAGCCAGCAACTACAGAGCCCAGAACCCACAGCGGGGATGCCTGAGAAATGTGTGACTTTTGAAGGTGCTTTTCCCCCTAGGAAGATGGAAAATATGTATATTATAACAGAGGAGCTTTGGAAACACAGCCCTTACGTTGTCATTAAGTGTACGAATAGGGAGAGCGGAGTGAGAGAAGACTTTCAGGTGAGCTTGAAGAGTCTCGTACTTCTGTGCCTTGACATAAGGCACGCAGGTGGTGAACCAGATCTGATGTGCAATTTACAGATTGGCAGCGACGAATTATCTTTTATTCAAAAGATAATGACTGAGTCAGAATACTACAGGAAATAGATAAATAAATAAAACATGATTTCTACCTTCAAGGGCTCACAATTTAATTGGCAAGGCAGATTTGAAAACAGATTAAGTTATAATGAAGAGAGATAAGTGATTAGAGAGTTTAATTCTGTTCAGTAGCACATTCCCTTAAAATGCAGTAAAATCTAATGATTCAAAGTTACAAGACTATTTAATAAATGTTGCATTTAAAAGTGATGGGACTAAAACAGAACACCCTAAGTTTCTTCAAATTGTTCTCCTGTATGTGTCCCATTCTGCCATGAAGAACAAGGACAGTGGAGGACATCCCCAGAGGCAAAGGAGAAGCTCCTATTCTTCTAAACATTGAGTCCTTCCCTTAATCAAAGAAGCCATCTGCTACCCATGGGCCTGTACCCTTCTCCTAGTCCAGAAATGGTCTCTTTCCCTACTTTGTAGAAGAATGTTGAGAGGGAGCTATCTATCTATACTGTGAGAGTAAGAGTGTTAGGAGGAGTTATTGTCAGCATTTAACTTCAAAATCAGCATGGGACCAGACATGGAGGACTGGGTGTTGCTGACAGGATGGAGCCATAAATTCCTTTTGGCACCAGAGGCTTTTAGAACTAAACTCAGAAAGTCCCTCTCTCTATCTCACCAGGAACCACCTGCAGCCATGGCCTGGTCTTTGGTGTTTAAAAGCACTCCCTTATCAACAGCCCTTCCTTGGGCTACAGGAGGGTCATAAATGTAGGAATCTCATAGCAGATGGGGCAGCCCTCCCTGCCCAGGAGACTCCATCCCCTGCTTTTGCTTTCTTTCTCCTCATTTTCTCTAATAAACTTATAAAACTGCACTCCAATACTTCAGAATTCTTTCTTGAACCATTTGTCACCAGACTCCAGAGTATATATCAGGAGTAAGGATGAGTCATTCCATCTTGCCATGTGGAGACCCCTCTCCTCTCCCCTGAGATCTCCATGTCTCAGTTAAGTTTATAAGTGTGTGTGTGTGTGTGTGTGTGCGCGCGCACGTGCATGCACGCTCCAGGAAACTCAGGATTTACCACTATGTCAAGTTTCCATACATATGTTATTATCAGTCTGGGCATTTCTCTTATCAATCACATCGAATGTTAATTTGTTCAGGCGTCCAGACTGTGAAGAACCTCAGAGACATGGGGGAACTTTTCCTTTTGATGCAGGGGACAGTGAGCAAGACACACTGAAGAGTTCATCCAGAAAGAATCCGTGGAGACAGCCATTTGGTCAGGATCCCACAGCAAGTTTACTAAAAGCAGACAGCGAGTTGAAGCGCCCTGTGGGCCGGAGAATGCACACGTGTGTGTCGGAGCTGTGCTGTCCGCATCTCACTCAGGCGGATGGATTCTTGAATACATGAGGGTGGGGGTTCCAGAGGAGGGACAGGAGAGAGGGGACTGGCTGGAAAACCTGGAATCCTTCCCTAGCAACCAGAACTGGAGACACACACACCTAGTTACTCGCTGCCCTTGAACTCTGACTCTCAGGAGAGCTGTGACCCTGGGTGCTCCCTCCCACATATAAGAGACTCCATCTAACCACCCTCTCTCTGGCTCCTGTCACCCCAAGCTGCATGTGTCACTTCTGTTTAGTTATTTTCTAATAAACTTGCCACATGGCGTTGGGACAAGGCGTCTCCCCTTGTGTTCTTTCCAGGACTCATGGCACTCACCAGTGCCAGGTACCCGCATCAGTTTCTTCCTTCATGGGTATGTCCAGGATATCTGGAGTCAAAACAAAACGAAAAAAAGGCTGGAACATCTAGGGCTGTGGCTAGACCCAAGTTGCTAAGGTGGGGTCCTGGCTCTATGAGTCTTTGCTCTTAGAAGTCTCAGATTTTGCCAGTTAATTTTCCACTCATACATTTGCCTACTGCCCTATAGATTTTAAGCTATGCTTTCCTCGCATCGCTTTGACCTCCACAAAAGAAATAAAATTGTAATAAATGAACAGCTCCAGGAATCCTCTGTGAGGCTAGCCACGGCCATAGCCCACAGTAAAGCCTTGACACGGTGGGGCTAAACAAAAGCAGCGCAGTCATTTTCCACTTGTCAGATGTTTTTCAGAATGGCCCAGGATGAAGTCATTGTGGGCTGAGGCTGAGGAGCCAATCCACAATGTTGACAAGAATTCTTGGTTTTAGAACTTCCTCAAGAAGGGCCTAAAGTCTGTTGCAGCTCAAACCAATCCATAGGGTTTGTGCATTTCTTGGCTTTATCCTTAAGATTGTCCTTTATTAAAATGTCACTAGTGGCACACCTTGGTGGCCTAGTGGTATAGCACACCCTGGACACAGTCCATATACATCCCAAGGTCCTATGTTCAAGACCCAGGGCCAGAGGGGTAGGGGCCAACCAGCGAACAATTAAATAAAAATAAAATACTTCTTCACCCTCTTGTCCTGCCTGCCTACTTCCCTTCATTCCTGCTGCAACTTTCCTTTAAAAAAAAAAAAAAAAATCATTAGCATGTTCCCTTTCACACCCCTCAACACCATGATAGATCCACAAATGGAGCGAAAAGAGGTGGCACCCTTTTCCCCAGAATTCTCCACCTATTTCTGGAAAACATTAGCATAACTACACCTTGTAACTGCCCATTCCCACCTCCCCAAACCCCAAATTACATATGAAAATGAGCGCTGGTTCATACGGGATTCTCACTAGGAGTGCTCCCAGGGACCTGTCGCTCTTTGCATTGGACTTTCTCTCTTGTGAGTCCTTATTTCATTCTTGATGTGGGGTTCTCACAGTTCTCAAGGACTCTCCCATTGACATCCTCCACAAATGTTTCTTTCAAAGAGATAAGTATAGATTTATCAAGGCTCAGTTTGTAGAATGCAGCCACTTCTTGATTGCTAGGCAAGGTGAAATGAGGAGAGGAAGACTTCCAACAGAAGTAGACCCTTCCATGTAGACCCATGCTCTCCATCACAACCCAATCACCATCCTTAACCAATTTCATTCATGGATATGGAAATACGACATATGAATAAATACAAAAACCTCAAATGAATTTTACAGGAAAGATGGCCTTGTAAATTTTAGCACTGAAAGGACCTGAGAAAGTATGCTTTAGAATTTAAATGACTTACTCAAGATCTCATAACTACTTAGTGACAGAGGCAGAAAGCCTTCAGTCTCCTGATTTCTCTAGTGCTGTGTAACAGATGACATCTCTGAATTAGTTGGAGATATTTTGTGGGAGGAAATAGATAACAAAAAAGCTTCCTTAGCCCACCCATATACTAAGATTTAGTCAAGAACAGCAGACTACTTAAAAAGAGGAAAGTAACAGGCTACGAGAGATGTAATAAGTCTTTGGCAACACGCCCTATTTTCCCTACCCCTACCAAGACAGACAGACAGACGGACAGACAGACAGACAGACAGACAGACACACACACACACACACACACACACACATGCATCATGACCTTTTTTGCAAAGGATACTATCCCTCCTAGGCTGGGTATTCCTTTTCAGGATGAATGTGCTATCAGTGACCTTTTTAGACCAACCTGGACTGATACTGAGTCCTTATTTCTTGGTTGCTTTTTCTATATGAGAAGCTGTAAAGGGTTGAGTCCCATTCTGGTAGATATACTGCAAAATACCCACCTCTGACTACGAGGGACAGTCCACATGAGCAGGGCCAGTTTCTCACTAACAGCCCTGCTACTATTGGTGTTGGCTCGCTAGTCCAAGGCAAGGCCTTGCTCATCAACTCCAAATTACACCCAGTTCCATACTAAACATTAAGTATTTTTACTTCATCTACTCAGTGTGACATAATCATAAACAATTCTCTGTAACATGTTCCACAGGCTGACATCTGCTTTCCTGTCCTCATTTCCCACAAGGAGGTGATCATAAACAGAGCTTCAAAAAATTTCTCCTACAGCTGTTTCCATTATATGACTACTTCTCTAGTTTCACCCCGAGGGTGTTTTCTACTGTCTGTTTATATTTGTGTTACCTTAAAAAGAAGTCCTCTTAATTTAAAAACAAATAAAAAGTGTGGTGGCCAAGTTCTAGGCACAATATAAATCTCACCAAAGTAATCCTGTTCACAAAGATCTTCCAAAAACTGCTTCAACCTCATCCATTCTGCTTATGTTATAGAGCCATCTGGTAAAAGCCACTAACATTAAAGGATTTGTGTTCCCTTTTTTCAAGTGCCCATGTTGAAAACAGAAAATTTCTCTGCATTTGCTCAACAGAGAGGGTCTTTCTAGAGAAATTCTCTTTAAAAATCCAGATGAAGGAAATCCCTTTTGTTTATGAAAGGGCTTTGTGACTCTGGAGATGTATCTGATAGTTCAATGAACCATAACTCTATTACTGGAAAAAAATTAAAAAGTCAAACTGTCACATGTAACTCCAACCAGCAAGAAATGCAGGCCAGTCAGAAGTAATAATGCAAGCTGTTCAGGGTACAATGCATCTACATAATAACATCATGACTGCAGTGTTGCTTATTGTGAAAGATCGTAGAGTTGTGATTAAAAAAAAAAAAACCCAACAAAATCACTGGTTCTGGATTCACACAGAGATCACCATCCAGGATCTTTGTGATTTAGTTTTTTCCTAAAAATAAAATGGGGTTAATTATATTACTTTCTTCATAGAATCACAGGATTCACTGACACGATTCAGATAAAATGCCTAGCCCTGAACTGGCAAATAGTAAGTATGCAATAAACGTTAGTTAACAAGTAGATGAGCTGACTTGGCTTCAGAGGTAATGGTGACCAATGAGCTACTTTTGAAGACAAAAACAATCCCTGTGCTGTGGGACCTGAGCGAGAATTCATGCTCCAGATAAGTCAAATGACAGGGCATGCCCTACTCCTCCAACACAGTCAAAAAGGTTTGTAGTTAATTTTAAGAGTTGCTCAATCAATTATAGACTTAAAGAATAATTGAACATTCTTTCTTTGTCTTGGCAAAAATTTTGATTTGCAAAATCCTGTCTGGCAAAAGAAATGTTCCAAAGTTCTTTTTTTTTTTTTTAAGGAAAGATTCAGGCAGGACTGAAGGGGATCAGGCAGGCAGACAGGAAGGGGGGGGGGG
>RJWH01002116.1:0-94187 GCA_004363575.1 Solenodon paradoxus | reverse complement strand
ACACCCTCTAACATTCCCAACAGGTCAAAGCAGTCCATATATCTAACTTGGAGTACATGGTGAAAGGAACCTGCTAGTGCTTTAGTGCCAGAAAGATCAGAGTATTAAGTCTGGGCTCCACTTCTTACTACATGAAACTTGGTCAAGGTACATCATCTCTCTAAGGCTCCACTTTCTCATCTGCATATATGCAAAGACTAATAACCTACCTTGCAATTTGGTTGTGAAAACGAAATGAGGGTATGTGAAAGTGTGTCACCTGGCTCTAAGTAGATGGTAGATCACGAATATGGGAGAATGTCTGCTCTTCCTCTCCAAAGTCACACAGCAGAATGATCTGAGTTTCCATGAACGTCACAGGGAAATCCTTCCTTAGGGAGTTATAATTGAGCTGTGGCTTTAAGGAGACTTTGCTTTGTGAGCATGTGCTTTGTGACCTCTTATTTAAACAGGCTCTTGAGAATTTTTTTAGGAGGAAGGGGAATGAGATTAGAAGTTGATGGCAGAAATTTAGAGATTGGAATTTGAGCACTGCTTAGCTGACTGCTTTGAAGATATCATCCTGCCCTGTACTCACCCAGCCACTTAACCATTCAACAAATATGTACTGAACACCAACCTTGTGTGTTGCACTTTGCGCATTGCACTTTGGTGGGGAGACAACACTGAGGAATCATCAACCCATGCTCATAACTCCTGTCGAGAGAGAGAGAGAGAGAGAGAGAGAGAGAGAGAGAGAGAGAGAGAGAGAGAGAGAGAGACGACAGAGAGACACAGCCCAGCATGATCAGGGCCAGGAGAGCGGAAGTGCACAACGCTGCAGGCAGGACAAGAACCAGACCTGTGCTTCCTGGGATGGTGGTTTGCTTGACATTATAAATTTATTCAGTAACAGCCAAACACAAGTAGATGCTTAAACTTTTTATATTTTTAAGGAAAGCTACAGGCAGAAATGAAGGTGAGTAGACAGGCAGGAAGACAGAGAGAGAAGGAGAAATATTTATTTATCTTTATTTAGTTGTTCTTCTTGCTTGCCCCCCACCCCTACCATCACCACCACAAACCTGAGTGCTTGGGATGTATGTAGACTATGCTTGACCGGAGGTGGTGGACCCAACCACTAAACCACCAGAATGAGGTTTTGAACGTTTTTTTAAAAAACAATACGAACAATAAACATTGTCACGTCCTCTATACTACTTAAGAAATAAAACAGAACAGTGACTAGGGAATATGGCTGAAGGTGGCCAAAAGGTACAAATTTCCAATTATTAGATGAAGAAAGCTCTAAAGATGTAACTCTCAGCATGGTGGCTGAGCTCAGGATACTGTGCTGTATATTTGAAAGTTGCTAAGAACATAGATCTTGAAAGTTCTCATCACAAGGAAAAAATTATAACTGTGAGGTGATGAATGTTAACTAAACTAGTGGTGATCATTTGCAATGTATAAAATCATGACATTGTCACCAGAAACAAATGTAATATGTCAATTATATCTCAATACAACTAGAAAAAAACTCCACTACAGTTATAATTGAAACTTTTTATGACTCCCTTCCTCCCCCCACCATTCATGTCTTCACACTTTTACTACATAGGTATGCGTGCAATGTGACATACAGAATTACTTCAGTGGAACAAATGTTCTATTAATAAAAACTGTTTGGGGACATTTACTTAACTAATTCACCCCAATTTACTTAACTAATTCATCTGAAAGTCAAAACAAATCAAAATTCTGAAAAATTTTATGAAGACTTCCACTTGTCATATTTTTATAAGTAAAATTTTATAACTAAAATATAACCCAAATTTTATTTTGGGTTTCCTCCTCCTGCTCCTCCTACCCGCCTCCTCTTCCCCCTACTCCTTCTCCCACATCCTCCCCTTCTTCTTTTTTTTTTTTTGAAGGAATGATACAGGCAGGAATGAAGGCAAGTAGGCGGGTAGGCAGGAAGAGCGAGGAGGAATAAGCATTTATTTATTTTATTTAGTTGTCCAATTTGGTTGCTCCCCTTGGCCCTGGGTGGTAAATCAGGATATATGTGGATTACACCAGTCATAGGATGCAGACTTAACTGCTAAGCCACCGGGGCACAACTGCTTTTGGGGTTTCCGAACCCCACACAGTCATGGAAGGAATACTGATTTTTTTGGAAAATTTATAAGATAAATTATTTGTTGTAACTATAACTGTCTCCATATTATTCATTTTGAGAGTTTCTACTGCCTTGACTGCCACTGCATATGCATAGTGTAAGAATGCTCAGCAGTCAGTTGAACTGATTGTGGTCATCATTTCACAATATTTATAAATCAAGCCATCATACTGAGCACCTTAAACTTTAAAAAAAATGTTCAAGAGAACTAAGTCTGTGCTAAAGAGGGCGATTCATTAATTTTTTTCAAAAGGTTCCTGCTCATGAGTGCTGTTTGCTAGTGTAGGCATGGAACCAACTGGCATTTCCTAAGTTAGGTAAGGAGTTGGGTTTCCAGCAATATTTCAGCACACTCTTAAGTGAATATGTTGGGAAACTGGCTATGAGGGTACATAAGAGGATATCCTATGTGGACATGAAGTTTAGGGATAATTTTCTGAGCTGTTGGATGGGAATGTAAAGAATTAGTAGAAATTACTAGACCAACAGTTATAGGTAGGGAGGTGTTAGGACACTGTTTTCAGGTATAATCTGGGAAGAATCAGAAATCAGAAAGAGCATGGTGCATCTGAGATGATAAATGGTATTTAATATTGCCAGACATTGAATTTGAGGTGAGAAGTGATAAGATATAAGCTAGAGGAACCAGGTTATACAAGAGAAACAATCAGGATTTCCAACAGGACAGAACATATTTATGGAAAATAAATTAACAAGAGCATGCAAAGTGCTCATAAATCTATGGAGTGATAAATTAACATAGAACGTAAATGCATTAAAGCTGTCAGCATGGTTTTACTTAAGATTTCTCTACAATGCCAAAATGCACCATTTTCTTCATTTATCCTGTTCATCATTTATCCAATAATAGAGCAAAATTATTAAATAATAAATTGAAAGAAAAAAGGCGCACTCTGGTGTCCTAGCGGATAAAGCCACCTGATGTAGTTCATGTACATCCCAAGGACCCAAGTTTGGGACCTTGGGCCAAGGGGAACGACCAAGATGAACAATTAAATAAAATAAATATATATTTCTTAAATAAAAGAATATATTAAGTGCATTACATTAGTCTGCAGACACATGCAAGAATGTCACTCTTTCGTCCTGTCTCACTATGACAGAAAAATGCATGTGATCGCTTCTGTGCTGCTAAACACAGCACTGGAATACCACCCCGTGAGATCAGCTTGCATCTAAACAGGGAGAGTAGGTCAGATAGATATGAAGGGCAATTTTTTTTTTTCTGGGACTTCTTAGGAGTCAGTCACAGCAAGGGTTTGGAGTCTTTACAAGTTTCAAGTAAAGCGGGGAAAAGCGGGGAGGAGGCTCAGGGTTGCTGGAGAGGAACCAGCAGGGACTCGGAGGAGGTCAGAGTCAGATATCCTTTCCAGGACAGCTGATGAAAGGCCAAACACAAGCACAAGGATTTAGTGCAGTTCAGATTCACCCAAGGTCTGAACAAAAACTGAATCCCAAGCACAGGACATATAGCAGGTAGTCAGGCCCTTGAAAACTCATGATGGGGATGGGCCAGGTAATCCAACTCTCCAAAACGAAGTCAGAGAAAGAAGAACTGTCTCCCAGAGAGAAGCAGGTCTGCAGCACTCCCTAGAGATAGCTAGGGGCTGGAGGGAGGGGCTGCAAGATGGCAAAGGAGAGCCACATGGATTATTCAAAAGACATTGAAAGAAAGGGCTTGTCTCCATGAGTGCTAGCCTGGCCCCATTTTCTGGGCTCTTGTCTGTAAGCAGGAGAGATGACAAACTATCCCCCAAGCACTTGGAAATACAGCTGACCCCTGCACAAGACTGCTTTGAACTGTTGGAGTGCACTTACAGGCAGGTTCTGCATTCACAGATTCTATCACCTGCTGGCTGGGGGCTGGCTGAACCTATGCGGGCAGAACCCCCTTAAAGTGAGGGTGACGACAAATGATACTAAAATTTTCAGTTGGAGGTAGCATTTGGTGGCCCTAGACCTGAGTGGTTCAATAGTCAACTCTAAATCTCCCCTCTGAGAAGTAAACATGTTACATTAAATAAAGTAGCTCATAAATAAAGTAGACATAAAGTAGCTCAGAGAAACAAAATGGTTTGGAGGTCAGCAAGTCTTGACCAGGGTGAAGACATTAAGAGATCTAAACAGGTGTTAAGACAATGCAAAAGTGCAAGCAATCCTTGGATTTCCTGTGTATGTTACACAGACTGCACTTTCATATTCATCACAAAGACATTCAAACCGTTTCAGACCCCGAAACTGGCCTTTAACTCAGCTGACCAGTCGACACTTGGAGCTACCACAAGGTGGCACTGTCTTCCATGCAATAATTTAGTACACCAATGTCAACATTATTGCCTTAACAATTACAGAAACATTTACATATTTTATGGACTTTTTACTTATTACCCTATAGAGTGAGCAAAAATTGGAAGTTATTATAAAGAAGCGAACATGTGGCAAGAAGGTTGAATTATCCAGTCCCTTTTGTAGTTACAGTTTCTTAAAATAACACATTTTTATGAAGTTTTGTTGTTTGTCAACATCCCTAACTATAACAATCACATAAGGTCAACTCCAGGGTCAGACTCTGGACCATGAAAAGTCCATCAGGCAACTATGACTTTCTGAGTTTCTTAGCAAATTTTGGGCATTTTCTATTTGCACAATTCTCATTTTTAGCCACTGTTTTTAATTTGCACTTCTTCTGAATAAAAGAAAATACTTATAGATGTAGAGAGTGCAGCATTTTGAGATTCTTTGCATCCAACTGACAGGGTCAAACAGTCAGGAGAACAGCTATCCAGTGAGCGGGGACCCAGCAGTTATCTGGTTGACTTGGACAGGTGTGGGCAGGTCAGCTGTGGGCAATGAGTCCAAGGGAGGCCCCCTGAGTGGGAACCAAAAGTCAAGGCCAGAAAAATCCAAAAGCAGCAGCAAGGTCAAGGAACAGGAGGAGGGGCTACAATAAAAGATGAAGATGAAATTTGGAAGCAAGACTGAGATGAGTATGGAAAGGAAGCAATCAGTTGCTGGTGAGAGGATGTGAGATGGTGTTCCATTACGGCAGGACAATGTTTGCACCTGGCCATGGTGAGTTGGCAGGTGTTTGGCTTATGTATCAGACTGTATGTAAAGCTTTAGGATCAAGACAATTACATTTCTGATTCACCACAATCTTGTTGGGTGACTGGGGGCTAGGAGAAAATTGCTGCTAAAGCTGGGAATGAATGACATACCCTCTGTCATGAGGTTAGACTGAGGTCAGAAACTTTTTCTTGTGGGGAACAGCTGACTTTCATTCTCCCTATGTGTTTACTGACTGCGCTTCTCAGCTTTCCAACTGCATGTGGCTGCCAGTACCATTGAGGAGCAGGTCAGAGGTAAAAGGCTAAGCTGAGTAACAATGAAGAGGCTAGTTTGTGGCCACTGTTACTATTGTCTGCACAATGCATCCCTCCCTCTTCTTTGAGTCACAGGACCACCACCCTTCTGTTAGGGAAATGTTCTTCCCTGACACTAGATTTTAGAGGACTGCCAACCCTAGTCCTCTGCTGAATACCCAGTTCCCCACAAGAGTGGGCATGACCAAGAATGTGCCTGTCATTGTACAGTAGTCCTCACTTTACATTGCTGATAGTTTCTTGGACACTGACTTTAAGCAAAACAACATATAATGAAAGCAATTTTACCATAAGCTAATTTGATATAATCAAGAGTGAAGTTCCTATGGCACATTTCCAGTGACAAGAATATCACCAAACTTCTAAAGACCCAAACCACTTTAATGTTAAATAATAGTGTGGATTTATTCATTTTCCAGTCTGCTTATTCCAGCTCAGGGTTTCATTATATATTACAGACACTGGCTGGAGCTTATCCCAGCAGCTCAGGACACAAGGTATGAACCAAGCTGGGCTGGATGCTCTTCATAACGGGGCTTAGGCATGTGCGAGTATGCAGACACACACACACACACACACACACACACACACACACACACTCTCATACTGGAACAATTTAGACACACTCATGAACCCAGCATGCACATCTCTGAGATGCACCCAGAGAAAACCCACACAGACGTGGGGAGAACATGCAAACACCACACAGAGGGTAACCCCAGCCTGAAGCTGATATTTTTCATCAACATTATAACTAAGTGATATTGAATAAAACGTTATTCAAAGACCGGATGTATTCACCGCCTTGGTGAATTATTGGCCCAAGGAGTAGGCGTGTGATTCAAGGAAAACCAGACTCCTTCCCTGAAATCTGTTGAAATTAAAGGTAGATCTTTCACGTTCCTTAAATGACAAGCTATAAGAAAATTAGTCTATTCTGCCACCAGTTAAGTCCACTGTGCTGTTTTTCTTCAGGGGCCCAGTGTGCAGTGCCTACCAGCTGTGGCCTCTTGGCAGTGTGTGCATCCTGTTTATTGTTAGAATTGCCCTAAAGGATTTTGGCCCTTTCCATGGACATTAATGTCTGACCTCGCGTTGCCTGCAATCCAGGCTCGTCAGGGCTGTGGGGTGCCTTCGTAAAGCCCCAGGGGACAGTAGCCAGGGTCTGCCTTGGCCAGTTCATCATGTCCACCCAAACCAAGCTGCAGAACAAGAAACATATAATCGAGGTCATATACAGGGCCAGGTTCAAGTTCCCAGTCCGCCAGAAGGCCCACATCTCCAAGAAGTGGGGCTTCACACGTTTGATGTGTATAAAGTTGAAGACATGGTGAATGAAAGGCAGCTCATCCCAGATGGCTGTTGGGTCAAATATGTCCCTCATGTAGATGCAGGAGCCTCAGAGCTGCCCTCTCCTCAGTTATGCCGACCAATAAATCCTAAATCCTAGTTCCTATTCTCCTCCAAAAAGAAAGTGAAGCTTAAAAATGTGTGGCAATCACACCAACCCCACCCCCGCCCCACTGGATGCATAGCCAGGATCCCCTTTCAAGAAAGGACTTGCCTGGTTGCAGGGAGTATTGTTGGCACACAGCTTTTGGCTATCAGCCTTCAGGAACTACTTCAGCTACAGAGCTGACCTTGACCCAGGTCATCCCCTTTCCTGTGCAGCCTACATCCAAAGACTGATTGGTGCAAGAACCAGGCCTCCCCAGTCCAATGCAGAAACTCTGAAGGACCATTCTAATTCCATGGTTCCGTATGGTATCAGCCCAGGCTGGTGCATCACAGCTTGACTTTCCCCTCTGCCCCTTACTGCATCATGTTTATATCTTCTACCAGTATTCATGCTGATGGTACCCTTTAATAAACACCCTGAGCATTAAAATCTATCTCAGGGTCTTTCCTTGTAGCAAACCACCCACCTTGTGGGGGAGCTTGAAAGCATACAGAGAGAATCTGAATTATAGAGGGAGAGCAGAGAGGAAGAAAATTGGCTGAAAGCAAACACCCAGGGGCCCAGCTCTAGGCTTAGCACCCTGGGTTTTGATTGTGTGAGCCAATTCATCCACATGTTCAATGTGTAGTTTTCAAGCTGGTTTGAGCTAGTTCTCTGACATTTGGCTCAGAGAGAGTCCTAACTAATACAAAGACTGACTGAACAAACTGCATGGATTGTTGTTTTCTAAATACTGACTAAAACTAAATGACTTATAAATTAAAGTAAAATAAACATAGATGGCTTGTGGAGGGTACTTGTGTATTATGTATGTTATTTCACTTCTTTTGGCCTAGGTTGCTTCATCTGTAAAATGGATATTCTTCCTTATTTCATTGGCTTGTTATGGGAATTAACTGAGTTAATACATGTAAATGACTTAGATCAATTATTTAAATTGGTGCAAAAGAGCCTTTCTCTTCCTTTGCTTAAAAACAATGGTACCAGGCTCACACCAGTCTTGAACTAGTGACTCTTATGTAAATTCCTTTTGTTGCTTTGTAGGCTGATGATACCATGGTACAAAACACTAAAGATAATTTACTACAGTATATGAGGGGTTGCAAATTCCAATAACTTATACAAACAAGCCAGTAGCCAAACAAAGAAAGCAGGTCTTGGGCAAAAATACTCAGGAAGGTAGCGGGGAGGGGTGGGGACCATGGCAAAATGGAAGCACATACTTTTTCTAAGTCACACTTTGTCTGACTCAAGCATGTCTGGTTGCTGTTATCACGTGTAGATGAGGTCTTGTTATTGACAAGTCTTTTTATTTCTTTCAGGAAGAAGTTTTAGAAATGAACTTTCTGCTAAACAGTATATATTTGCAACATTGGTCATTGATAAAAGACAATGAAGGCCAAACAAAACACAGCTTTCAACCACCTGCTTGAGGTTTCAGTTGTATAAAATTTATAGACTAGTACCTATGTAATGGAATTTTTCTTTAAAATATCTTAACAAAAATAACAGATGACCATGGGTTTCATAAAATAATACAGAAGAGCTTAAGTGAAAAGCATCAATCCTTTTTTCTCTACCTCTCTCAGACCCACCTCGAGAGACAAGTTCTATTTCCCTAAGTAATATCACTACCTCTTAATTTACCCATTTTAGACATTTTGTATTTAATTCACATCATGTTACATGAAGACTGAACTCATTTACAGTTTTATTTTTTTACATTCAACCGTAGTAATCTTCAACTTTGCTCTAGCCATCCATTTTTTTTTTTACATTTTGAGAGCTGAGTCAGTCAGGATTCAGTTAAAATTTGATCAGAGAAAATTTGAGACAACGATTGGCTTATGTATAAAATTGTTAACTGAAGAGGGTAAAAAAGAAGACTGGAAGCCAGTTTCCTTCCCTCATCCCTCCTTTCCTCTCTACCTCACTTCCTTCCTTCAAGAAAGAAAGAGAAGACCAAGGCAGCGTTTCTCAGCTTTGACACGGTTGACCTTTGGGGGTGAATAATGACTTGTACTGGGGACTATCCTATGTACTGTTGCATGTCTAGCAGCCTCCCTGGCCTCTAACTGCCAGGAGTATTCTTTCCACCTCCTCCATAGTGATAACCAAAACTTTCCCCAAACTGCCAGAGATCACCGAGAGGCAACCCTTTCCCAGGTTGAGAACCACTTTTCTAAGCAACGACCATCACTGGGGCTGTGGGAACAAAGAAGAGACTGGAATTATTAAAACACAAAAATGTAGAGGAGGGGACATTGAACTCCCGGAGACTTCTGCTGGTGCTGGTATCGCTGCAGGACACAATGAAGCCAGTTCTGCAGGTGTGGGAAGCCCTGCAAACTGGACTCAATTGCTGCCACCAAGGGACAGGGAGAGAGAGAAGTTCTGTAGGAGAGTCCAGAACTGGAAACACAAGAAGAGGAACCACTTTTTCCCTCCTTGCAGCCTCTCCCTCTCTGTCCTTCCCCGCTGCAGGCAGAGCCTAGTAGCTCGCCCTTAGCAAATCAGAGAAGGCGCTGATCAAGCCCAGCCCCAGCATCACAGAGCTGATGGAGGAGGTAGACTGAAAGACCGCACCTGGCACAAATGCCAAGTTCTCTTCTAAATCTCTCAGCTATTATCCCTTATGGCTCTCAAATGTTCATGTTTGTTTTTCTAATCACTGGGAATCTGACATAAAATTGGAAAAGCAAGCAGAGATAACGGAAGGCCTTTGGAAGAAGTTTGAACTTACTCCAAAGGACAAAAGAAAGTCATTAAAGGGTTTAAGCAGAGGATAGATATGTTTATAAACAATGTTGGGGTCCAGGAAGAATTCCCCCACCTTTCTGTGATGAGATACGGGAAATGGAGTCAAGAGCAACAAGAAAAGAGAAGATCTTCACAGAGGAGATGACTTCATATGCCAAACCTTGCCTCTAGACTTTTATCCTGTATAGGCTTCTCTGATTAAAAAAATAAGGGTCTGGATGTTGTTTATGGAGATGACTCTGTATCAAATATCAACGGCAAGGATGACAGTCACAAGTCTCGATGAGCCTTTAGTTCCACATACCAAGGCAGTATGTGTTGGAGAAATGCCTCCTCTGGACCTCTTAGAGAAGGCCACCATAGAGGGGAGGACAGACCCTGCAATAACACAAGGGATCATTTTTCCTGGTGGCTAATCTAATCCACTGTGAATTCCTACTCGTTTTGCTCTCTGTATAACCTGATTCCCTATCTTGGGGATATTTCCTTTTAGCCCCTCTATGACTATTACCCCCTCAGAGTAAGTAACTCTCTCCAGAGAGTGGCTGTCCAGAGTATTTGCCTTTGTCTCTCTGTTGTTTAAATGTCTGTTTCTCCCCCAGACAATGCCTGGACAAAAATAGTGTTATTGATTTGTATTTGCCGGCAGCCTAACCTAATAAGTGTTCCTTAAAGACTTATAGAAAGATGAACCATCAGGAAGCCAAGAAGAAATAAATGTGCTTGGAAACCTACACCTCCTAAACACATAGAAATTTTCCAGGTGATAAAAAGATATTTTAAAACTACAGGTCAAATAATGTTATGATGCAATGTTGTGTCAATAAAATTTAAAAAATTAAACTATGAATTATACATGTAGTAAAGTAAAATTAACAGCTAAATGGTAAAATACACAAATGAACCATCTGTAATTATACAGATATTTCATAACATTTATGTAATAAATTACTCTGTATTGGTGGCAAACCTATAATTAAAAGTATATTTTCTTAAATGACAAAAGACATAAAAATAATGGGATGCTGTCAATATTACACTTATTTCAACTCCTTGAAAGAGGTATCCACCCCAGTAACACACACCAGGAGTCATATAGAATTAAGTTTGGCTTGCAGTTTAAGGCCAAATGGCCTCACTTGTTAGTTCCTGCAACTCATTCTTCCTTCTCTACTTTATGTTGGACTCTTCCCATCTACAAGGTCTCAACCTTGGCCTGCTCAGTTGGGTGGAAGATAGATTTATCCAGCATTGCATCTCAACTCTTCTCAGTTTCATGTTGTCATTCTCATGGGGCTTGGGGAAAATGTCCCCATTCCTCTGAGGTTATTCACAGGCTGGATGAACAGACCAATTAACATTAGAGGGGATTCGTAGGAGAAAAGACCAAATATAATGTTATACAGATGGAGAATTCACATGACTGTAAATTCAGAGGTAACTGGGGCAGCACGGAGAAAGAAAGGGTTTTTATATGGCAAGGGGAGGTGACTCATCCTTGCTCCAAAAGTAAAGATCATTTTCTTAATTGAAAGGACAAGTTTACAGATGAGCTTACTGAAAGGTTTTTTTTCTGGGCTCCGCGAGGAAAGAAAGTCAATCAAACGAAAAGTCGGATAGCCAGGGCTTTATTGGGGTTTGCGCACCAGGGCGAGGTTCTCTGGTCCACAGAACGAGGGCTGGGGAAGTCGCGCCCGAACAAAGGGAAGCGAGCTCTTTAAGCAAAAGAATTTCGCCGGCTTCCTACGTCGCGGTTGGGGATTGGTCCTGTGATTCCAGGTGTGGGCTTCAACCCCTCAGTCTGACGTCAGCCACCTTTTTTCCCGGGGTATGGCTGCCGCTTTGTCCCTCTGGGCCAGCCTAACACTTCTGGATTGAGTTCCCCAATACATTCTTCTTTAGAAAGGTAACAGAAAGGTAACAGTGATCACTTTTTGGTTAGGGGGAATAGTATCTGGGTGATCACTTCTTCTGTTACGGGAAAAAGACTGAAAGGGTTGCCAATGTCCCCTGTTCAAGATGACCTTCATTTCAGAGCAGAGCATGTAAGGAGACCAGTTCTGGGAGACTTAGGTGATCTTCGAGCCCCTTTATGACAACTAGCACTTCCCTTTCTCCTGGTTCCCACTAGATTGCCCTAGGTTTGGGGTGACATTCAATTAAAGCAGTCAGTAGTTTGAGGTATCGCGGAAGAGCTTAGCTTAGAGTTAAGCAAACTCCAGTGAAATCCTGTCTCTGCTACTTCCTTAGCTCTGTGGCTTTCAACAAGTGAAATTAAGTATCCTCTTCTCTAATATCTGCCTCATGCACTTGTTAGGAAAGTTAGAATATATTACAGATAAAGGACAAGCAGAATGCCTAGGGTCTTAATGGGCTCCTGGAAACTGGAGATTTTCATGTAGGAGTTCTGTTAAAAAATACCCTTAGGATTGTTGGAAAGTAAAATCTACCAACGCAAAATAGCGTGCGTGTGTGTGTGTGTGTGTGTGTGTGTGTGTGACAAAAGTCTTATCTCATAGGAGGGGCTCTGAAAGTTGGGTGGAGTTTATCCTTTTTGGCTTTTACATGTGTGAAAATATCACTTTGTAAGGGTATCTTTCACATATTTGTGGGACGATCTCTTTAATCATCAGAAGAGAAAGCAGGACCTAAATCTAAATAATAGTTATGCCTTTCCTACCTGGTCTGACTGACCTTCCTCCTTCCTCATCTCTCACCTACCCCCAACCCCACTCCCAGCATCCTTTGTCTCAGGCTGAAGGCAGGTAGTATGGAGAATACCACCACCTCAAAAGTTACTCAGTTCTACCATTCTCTCTCATGTATATGGGAGACATACATGCTATTATTATACTTGTTTATTTTTCCCCTTCTCAATCTGTCTGATGCTTATTTGATTATTTGGCTGCTAGAAGAACCCAGAGGGAAAGGGAAGATTTCTCTGTGGTCCTCTACTCACATAGGCCAGGCATTGGAGGCGACTCCCCCAGAGGGGATGTAAAGTTGGAAGAAGTGACTGTCCTCAGTGGAGGGTAATTTTCACAGGGAAACTCAGCTGAAAGCTGTTAGCTGTCAGCACTGCAGCTGGGGGGAATGAGGCTTGGATTGAAGGCAGGGATCTCAGCAGTGTGTTGTGGACATTCACACATGGGAGTGTGATAGAATGCAAATGTCTGATCTTTGTCTCTAGTTCTAGGCACAGAGCAGCTAAAGCACTTAGAATTTCCTGATAGCAGTGTCTTCTGTTTTGCAAACAAGCCTCTTTAGATCACACTGGAGTGTATTCTAATGGCATGTTTTAGGAAAAGTCCCCCAGATAGTCTTAGGATGGGGCTGGCCCAAAAAGACAAGATATATTATTGTTGAATTTTCAGCCCACCCACCAACTATAGGGAAAGCGGTTGTGGGGTACACTGGGAAACTGAGCTCTGTAAAACGAGACTGAATGAGATTCAGAGAGCTTCTGCGTAAAGGGTGTGCTCGAGGAGGGCATGAATGCCCTGCACCCCCTTCCAATGTATATCTTGTTCTATGTATGTCTTCTACTAGGCTATTCCTGAGTAGTATCCTTTGTGATAGAATAAAGTATATTCCTGATCTGTGAACTGTCCTAACAAATTGTGGAAGCTGAGGAGAGAATAATAAGAACCACTGGGTTTTAGTCAGTTACTCAGATGTACAGGTGGCCCAGAATTTTCAACTGGTGTCTGATGTGGGGGCATTCTCATGAGATTAAGCTCTTAACCTATGGCGTCTGCATTAACTCGAAGTAGTGAATGTCAGAATTGAATTGAATTTCAGAACATTCAGTGGGGGTCAGAGATTTGGAAGATTAACTGGTGATAGAAAAGCACCCAGGTGGGTACTTGATAAATTTAGTAGTTCTATAAGGTTGAGAGGAAACTAAAAATGCTAACACATAGTGGACACCCAGTAACTTTACTGAATAAGAGAATGAATACTCACCTTGCACATCAACATCTTGACTGCAATTGTTAGTTTCAGTTGCAATCTACTTTTAACTATATAACTGGGTGAAAGTCTAACTTACGACTAAGAAAACAGACAAAAGATAAAAGACTGAACCCTCATAATGGAATACCAGATGTATTCTGACACAGTTTTATGAGTGTAAACTGACTGTAAAATGTGTGTGTGTGTGTGTGTGTGTGTGTGTGTGTTGTACTATAAACAATGCCACTAAGGAAGGCATTGGTCAGATTGCTAGGTGGTTGCGGAGGGCAATGTCAGACAAGCCTAGGAGCATGATGAACTCACCTCTCTTCATGGAGTGCCCATGGGCAACAAGAGGACGATCTATTAGTCCCTCTGCAGTGGACAGCCTCTTCCCTCTTCAACCCTGCTGGTCACTGTTGGGAAGAGGGGATGTTCCCCATTCCCTTTTGTTTTTAACTAGACTGGCAAATAATCTATTAACATCAGACAAATTGACAGGAGGAAAAGACAGAAACATTTAATAATAACATGTATCCACCAACTAAAAACTGAGAATCTCAGAATGAAACAAAATAAAACTAATGTCTTAAATGACTTAGTCACCTCCTGAAATAACTTTTAAAGACAAAGGATATTGGGGGCTAGAGAGGAGGGCAAGGTCATTTACAGAAGGTTACAGAAAAGTCAGATTAAATAAGGGCATGACTGTCACGTAGATTTAAATTTCTGCCTTCTCCACTGGTAAGAGTTCAAGAGATTGTCTTCCCTGTAATCAGAATTAAAGATGTCTTTGTACAACAAGGGAGACACACAGGGAGATTTCCTTTATAGATAGAAAGTTCTCTTACAAAAGGGAAGCTTCTGTCCAGCTTTCTGAATCCCTCCTATGAAATAATCATTATATCAAAGAGACATATCTTGGGCTGGCAATTTTTTCCCTCTATAATATCACCCACCCTCTGTCAGCTCCTGAACAGCAACAGGGGTTTTAAACACAGAGGGAATTTTGTTTCTACCTCTGATTTTGATACCAATATTCTTTGAATTCTCTTTCCTATAGGCTAATAAAGATTGAGAACCACAAGCAGGAACGAACAAAAAGAAATGCATTCTTTGGTCAAGGAAGGGGGAAGGGAGCTCATGCTCTAAACTAGACACATGGACAGAGGATACATGGATTTGCAAGAAGAGGGGAGGTAAGAGGCAGTGTTTTTGGACTCTGACATGTGCAGAATTCTGGGAAAGGGGTGGAGAGTTCCAGGAACAAGGAAGCATGGTCCCCGTTTGGTCAGGATCAGCACTGTCGTGGAATGGAGGGCTGTCTTTAGCTATTTTGCTTTTTTTAAGAAAGAAAGGGAAGGCGGGAGGGACAGAGGGAAGGAGAAAAGAAGGGAAGGAAGGAGAGGAAGAAGAAGAAGAAGAAGGAGAAGGAGGAGAAGGAGGAGAAGGAGGAGAAGGAGGAGAAGGAGGAGAAGGAGGAGAAGGAGGAGAAGGAGGAGAAGGAGGAGAAGGAGGAGAAGGAGGAGAGGAAGGAGAGGAAGGAGAGGAAGGAGAGGAAGGAGAGGAAGGAGAGGAAGGAGAGGAAGGAGAGGAAGAGGGAGAGGGAGAGGGAGAGGGAGAGGGAGAGGGAGAAGAAGAAGAAGAAGAAGAAGAAGAAACATTTTTAAATTTATTTAGGTTCCAGCCCCGACATCAGGTTGTGAACCCAGGTCCTCGGTCTTTACATGGTCCACCTACCAGTCATCTTAGCCGCTCAAGCCACAAATGTATGCCCTGTGTCCCTTGATTTCTGTCCCATCTTTGCCTCCATATTGCTAGATTTTTCAGTCTAGCTAGTTCCTATTCTTCCCACACACACTCCAGAGTTAAGAAAGTCCAGTCACCTTCATTCTCTAATCTATGGCCATAAATTCCATTGTTCTTTGTAGCCTTGCCAATTGTGTGGCTCCTGTGGTTTAGCAATTTCCTGAAAATAAGCATTACTGAGCCATATGTTAGTTTTAGTTGAACTGTTTGAGGGGACAATCAAGCACTGCATAGTCACACTACATTTCTAAAGAGATTTGCTCTTGTCCTGTGTACCTTCCTGCAAATGCCAGCTGCTGCTTCTGTTGTCCGAAAAACACTGTCTTGCTTGCCTGTGAGCTCTGCCTCTGTGCTTGGCTGGAACTGCAGGGTTTTATTGCCACCCTATCCTCTGAACAGTGAAGTAGAACTTCCAGGCAGCATGTGACCAACAAATGTCCCCCTTTAGTCTAGACCAAAACAGTCCCGGAGATCAATTAGGTAGGTAACTAACAAGAAATACAGCAAGCACCTGGATGGCACAGCACATGACTTGTGAATCATGCACGTTTTCCATCTTCCTGTCATCACTGTAGGACCTGAGACGAGGAACAGAGACAGAATGTTACTGACAGACTAGTGTTGAAGTAGCTTGTTGGGCTTGTTGGAAATGCAAGATGCATTCAAAATCCATTTTGGTGACTTCCCTTTGTCAACCTAAAATTTCAAGAGTCAAATAGAAAGGCAGAGTATTGACCTGGGCCCAAAGAAGTGCAATGCAGGGTACACAGTTTCAGGCAAAAAACCTAAAAACATGACCCCTGAAGGGACAAAATCATGATGTTTTAGGGGAGAAAAGGAGGAAGATGAGATAAATAGATAAAGAAAAAGAAGTGATTAGTGTTAACAAGCTTAAACTATTCTTGGTTACACGTAATTGGTTACTGATTCTCTGGTAAGAATGAAAAGGGAACTTGACTGATTCTATCCTTCAGCTAAAAGTCCATAATCATCATCTCTTGAGAATCACTTTTTAAGCAACTGTTTGCTTGATGTTTTTTTTTTGTTGTTGTTGTTGTTTTTAAGGAAAGCTGCAGACAGGAATCTTCATGAGCAGAGGGAGGCAGGTAGGCAAGAAGAAACAGGAGGAAGAGCATTTTTATTTATTTACTTATTTGTTCATTTTGGTTATTCCCACTACTCCCAGGTCACAAATTCAGGACGTTGGAATGTAGGTGGACTGAGTCCAGTCACTACTCCACCAGTACACCGGTACTTGATGGTTTTTTAAAACAACTGCTTTGGGCTCTGTTCAAACTTCTTTGGCCCAGTTCAAGGCCACAGGTGATGCAACATCTCTGTAAAAGCTTCCAGCTCCACTGGCTTCACAGATGTCATTTTTTCACACCTTCCTCCTTCCAGTTTCTTTTGTTACAAAGTGACCAATGAGATCAAAGAGACATGCCAGAATTTTAAGAGATTTATTCCTGCCAGCAACAGTATAGGTGATCACCCAAACCATACAGTAATCTGTGAAAGCAACTCAAGGTTGCTACTGACACACAGAGAAGCACAGGAAACAAAGGCAGTTGATAATCTGCAGCTATGGTTGTTACAGGTTTCCATAGTAATGTGTTTGACATTTTCCATTATCTAAAATTTTCATTCTGCACATCCAATTCAGCCAGGGAGGCTCCAGGAACAGAACGGCCTGCCCTTGAGCCCCTGGGTGTGCCGGAGTTTTGTGCATAAACTGGACCATATGGTTATCTCAACACTGATTGCCTAAATGAACTTTCTTATTTTGGGGACCTCAAGGCTGGCTTGTGAGGTTAGAGTGACTCAGTAAGTAAAAGTCTTTACTTTCTTCCAATTCCCTGTTTCACTTTGACTGGTCTGATGATAAAGTTCACATAAGATTGGTTAATGGAAGGGAAAAAAACAAATCTCAAATCTGATTTTATACATACAGGAGCCCCCAAGATAGGAAGCTCTGAGAAGTGACTAAAGCAGGCAGTTTATGTATGTTTTTGACAAGGAAACAATAAGGTTGTGAAGAGATGACAAGACAAAGAGTTTGGACTTGGGGTAGTAGATTAGTCAAGAAATAACAAGATTTGTTTATGCAGCCTTCATGGCCCTGAGTCCTCCATCTCAGGAATAAGGATGCCTCTGTCTCCTGTTACAGGGAGGGAACTTTCACATGGGAAATTTACTTCCTGCTTTCAGGGGGACAAAGAAGGGTCAGAATGTCCTGGTGTTGACTGTTTCTTAGTCATTTTAATCCAAAATAATCAATATGACAGAATGGCACAATTTTAGGATGACATATTCTGGCCTCCTTCAGTGAAAAATTCCACATTGAAAGACTGACAATGTAATTCAGGCTGAATAAAGACACTCATAGCCAGAAAGGCATTCATATCCTAAGTGAGGGACAGAAGTTTTACTACTTGGAGGTTCTAGGGATAGCAGATAAAGTATCTGGAAGATAAATGTCAATGTAAAATAAACAGAAACATAAAATCATAATAACCTCATAAAAACATGCTGTTAATCTAGCTTAAAAAACAAAACTGTCTCTTGAGCCCCATTTTCCCTCTACCTGACTCCCCCAGAGATCCCTCTTGAAAAGAGCTGTCTCCAGGCTGTCTGTAATTCTTTGCCTGCTATTCTCTTGCATCCACTCCAATCAGACTCCTCCAGACTCATGGAGCTGAGGGGTCAAGGGCACCAATGATCCGCATGACTTAAATCAGCAGCAGTTACTCTGTCATCAGCCTTTGACACCTTGGTTTTGTTTTTACTTCACTGGCTCCTCCTTAGTCTTTGACTGGTTCCATCTTTCCTTCTCAGCATCTCACTGTGATAGTGCCCTGGGGCTCCATCTGGTGTCTTCTTAGTCCCTTGGTTGTCCTCCCTAGTTTTCGGCTTTAAATATCACTGAGTTTCCCTTTGACTCTCAACTTTATATCTCCAGCCCTCCCCTAAACTCTGGACTGAGACTGGAAACAAAAGAAAACAAAGAACCAAAAGTTGTCACTTTCCAGCCAAGCATGAAAAACGGAAAGTTTTGCAGTTTGAAACAAGACCAGATGTTGGTCAACCCCTCCATGCTTGCCTAACCTTGCAACCCATCCTGATAAGACATCCAGACTCCCTACCCTGCTATCAACAGTTCACCAGGTGGCCTTATCAGGATTCCACAGAGACTTCCCCTTAAGACCTCTTTCCCCCCAGCATCAGTGAATTGCTCTACCCTCTTCTCTGAAAGGAGCTTTCCAGGCCTGCACTTGGGACAATGGAGTCTCACTTACAGCCCATCTGGCTCCCTTGTCTCTGCCTCGTATTACTGAACTGACTTACATGGGCTTGTATAACCAACGTTCTCTTTATTTGAATTTCTTTTTCATTTTTCTCTTTCCTTCCTTCCTTCCTTCCTTCCTACCTTCCCTCTCTTCCTCCCTCCTCCTTCCTTTCTTTCTCTCAGAAAGGTGCGGGTAGGAATGAAGGCAAGAAGAGACAGGCAGATAGGGAGAGAAGGGAGAAGCACCCTATTTATTTAGTTGTTTGTCTTAGCCACTCCCACCTGGACTGGAACTTGGGATGTATGTGGACTGTGCTCAACCTCTACTCCACCAGGGTGCACCTTTGTTGGTATTTCTAACAGTATCTCAAACTTTATTCTGCTTTCTCATTCCACCCATGCTTCACTATCATAAAACACACTCTGTCTACAGTCTTCCCCACCTCAAAACAATGGCAACTGCATCACTGCAATTGCTTAAGCTCAAAATCTTTGACACCTCTCTTTGATCCCCCACATCTAACCCATCAGAAAATCCTGTTGTATCTAACTTCAAAAAATGTCCAGAGTGTACTCCTGTGACTCAGGGGGCTATGGTGCTGGCCATGTAAAGCCTATGGACCTGGATTTATAGGCCCAGGGGTCAAGAGGGAGGGAAAATTAAAAACAAACAAAAAATATATCCAGAATCTGATCACCTCTCCCCGAGTCCATTACTAATTCTCTGCTCACCATAATCCACACTCCGCTCCCTTAGTTGATGCTATTGCCTCCTACCTGGTCATGACATTGCTCTGTTCATCATCTTTTAGTGGCTTCCCACTTCTCTCAGAATAAAGGCCAAAATTCTTTTAGCGACCTACACAGCTCTATTTGATCTTGCCCTCTGTTACTATTCTGAACTCACCTTTTACTCTTGAGGACATTAATATTTAGAAACCTGCTTAAATGAAGCTGAGAGGCTAGAGAGTGCCCTCACATGCAAAAATCAACAAAGTACAGGACCCAAATGTTTCGAATCTCCCACAGATGATGCTATTTCTCCCTCTGGTGGAATTAAGGGGAAGTCCAGTGGTTATTTAAGGAGCTGCTAGCCTTGGATTCAGGGAAGTGCCTGTGAGTTTCATCATGAACTACTCTCCAATCCATTGTTTTCAAGTGCTTCATTTCCCAAACAGGGTGATTTGCACTGGCATTCACTCTACCTTGAGTGTCCTTCCCTAAATATCTGCATATTCAGGCACTCCTTATTGGAGTAGCAGTTAGGTCAGCTTCCTCAGGAGGAGCACAGTCCATGTACATCCCAAGGATCTGGGTTTGTGTTCTGGGTCTGGGAGGAACAACCAATGTGAACAACTAAATGAAAATAAAATAAAGATGCTTCTTCCTTCTCTCTCTTACTGTATGCCTGCCTATTCTCGCTTTCATTCCTGCCTGCACCATTCCTTTAGGAAAAAAATCTGCATATTCCCCTTTAAACTTGTTTTTTTCTTTATCCCCAGCCCTGGATCTTGCACCTGGATCTATAGACTTTACACAGCCTGCACTCTGGCCACCTGAGCCACAGGTATGTACTTCATCCCCTCAAATTTTTGAGTCTGTTCAAATGTCTTCTTTTCTAAGATGTTGTCTTGATAACGCAGTTTAAAATTACAAACCCCTACTGTCCCCAGAATTCACAATTCCCTTGCCCTGCTTTATTTTACCCTCAGTCCTTCTCACATTTAACAAACATATTTTTTTTACTGTATTTGTTTTTATTTCCTATTTTTGTTCACTAAACCCTAATACCTACAGCAGAGCCTGGTACTTACTAGGACTTAATCATTATTATAGAATGAATGAAAACTAGATATATAATTATACTTAACGATTAAATTTATTAAAGTGCCTGCTCAATAATAGCTGAGGGAGATTTGCTCCTGTATTTTGGGATCCAGTGATTCAGTAGGGGTCTAACCACAAAAGAGCTAGCATTTGGTGGAGAGTTGCTGACTGGAGTGGGCCACGATCTGGGCCTGATTGTACCTGATTGTATCTACTGATAGGAAAGGTTCTAATCAGCAAGCTTGAGTATTCATGGAGCTCTATCCTGGGCCTAAAGTTTAGAGAGGAGAGAACTAACATACAGAGGTTGGAATCAATTTAATGCTTAGCTGTTGCCCATGTTTTTTTAGAAGGTGAAATCTAAAAGGAGTCAGATTACCAGGTAAGAAGTCAGCATCTAACTGATCTACCAATGGGTTACCAACTTGAGATTCAAGAAGCAGGATTTCACTGGACAATAATAAAGAATATTTGGTTATTTGGTGGAGGGCAGGGTGTGTTGACATCTGAGAAATGGGAAAACTATACATATGTGGAACTTACACATGAGTTTATTTTTATTTGTAAAACAAAATAACGGCAATAAAATATGAAAAAAGTTAAAACAAAAAAACCCAACAACAAGCACTCTTTAAGAAATGTACTTGATATGCAAACTTATGTTCATTTCAGCATCGTTTACAGTAGTTAAAGGCATTAACCTAAGAGCCCATTGATGGATGTGTAAGGTTTCTCTGGGCTCCGCGAGGAGAAAAAGTCAATTAGACAAAAATTGTCAAATAGTCAGGGCTTTATTGGGGTTTGCACCCCCGGGCGAAATTCCCAAGTCCGCAGAGGGCCGGGGAAGTCGCGGGCTGGGAAGTCGCACTTGAACAAAGGGGAGCGGGCTCTTTAAGCAGAGGAATTTTGCGGGTTTCCTATGTGGCGATTGGGGATTGGCCCTGTGAATCCAGGTGTGGGGGTTGCATCCCTTATTCTGATGTCATCCACCTTTTTCCCAGGCTTGGCTGCCGTTTTCCAGGCATGGCCACTGCTGCTTTTGTCCCTGGGCCAGCCTAACAGAATGGAAGATCTGGTGTATAAATATATATAAAGGAAAACTATTCAGACACCTTTTTTTTTTTTAAATAAAGGTGAAATCTTGCCACTGGCTACAACATGGAAGAAACTCAAGGTCTTGTGTCTAGTGAAAGAAACCAGAAGAAAAAAGACGAATATTGGATGATTGTACTTATATGTGGAAAGCAGAGGAACAACACAAATGAGCTGTAAAATTAGGATAAATCTTTGGACCCTGATAGCAAAACAGAGGCGACCAGAGGGGAAGGGGTTGGGGGGGGGTGGGGGTGGCGGGGGACACAGGAACATGTGGTAAAGGAGAGCTATTACCTTTCCCTTCTAATCTTGGTTTGTTCTTCTTGTTTGGATTTTTTTCTTTTGTTTTGGTTAGTAAATATAATAGGAGAAAAAAATAAGAAAGAAGAAGCAGGGCTTATTCTTGGAAGGGCTGTCTCAATGTCAGGCTCCAGGCCCAGGAGGGGATAGACTGTAAGCAGAGTATTCTAGAACCTTTGCTTCTAGTGTACTCACACTGATAAGGAGATTATAAATCTCAAGGTGACTTGTAAATCTCCAAAGGCCTAATGGCCAAAGGCACTCCTGCAGCGATATCTCCCTCTCTCCTTCCCACTTTAAGAGGGTGCAGGTCTGTAACTATCGTGGATGGGGAAGGGCAACCCTATAAATTTGTAACTGAGCATACAATTGGGGCTCAGACTTTGGAGAGTACTCCTCTCGGCCCGCCAGCATAATAAAACTTTGTGACTCCGTTCTTGCCAAGTGTCACTTGGTCTTTCTGAAAGCGAACCGTAACAACACCAACTGCAAATACTAGTATCATACTTTCCTCAGAGGTTCTATGAAGGTACAGACTGCCTGTTCAGTTTGTCCCTGTCACAGCAGATCCAGCACTGGGCTGTCCCTGCTACTACTCCAGAACCACACTATTATCAATTCTTAACCAGGTCATGGCAAAATCCTCCAAACTACTTTCTCCACTTTGGCTCTTTCATCTTTCCACTGTATTAGTCACATAGTATTCAGTGGGTTTTTAAACATGAAAATCTCACTTTGCTATCACATTTCAGTGATTTCCCATTGCTCTTAGAATGGAGTCCAAATCCCAATTGTGGTCTCCAAGTTGAGCCAGCTACTCTGTCTCTGTCTTCTTTCAAGTCCTTACCATACTTTGCGCAACTCCTCTCAAGCCTCACCTTCATCTAGTTAATTTCTTCTCCTTTTAGTTCTCTTCATAACAGTCATTTCCCTGGGAAAATCCTTGAAACCCTCAGCTCCCAGATAGCCACACCACTAGTGCCCTGTGCTTTTTTTCAAGTACTTTCCCCAGTTTATTATTCATTCATTGGTATTCAGTATCTGATTAATGTCTTCTTCTCTAATTGGATTTTTACATTCCATGAGTGCAGGGAAGGTGTCTATTTTGCTTAGTGTCAAAGCAGAATTGGAACCCTAAATATTTGTTGAATTAGCTCATGAATACTTTAGCTACTAGGTCCAGTATTGATAATTAGAGGTCAGAGATGACTGGGGAATGAGGGTCCTGGGGCTTCCAAACTGGGGAAGGGTGAAATTAGATCAACTTATCAACAAGAGGTGGTCAAAAGGCATAAGCAACCTCCTAGGCATCATTTCCTTCTCTGAGCCACCCTGAAATAGGTACAGATAAAGAAACTACACCTTGCAGCCTGCCCTGGTGGAATAGCAGTTAGGTCCACTGTCTATGACCAAGCACAGTCCACATACATCCCAGGGACCTGGATGAACTAAACAGAAAAGTGAGTGAAAATACAGAGAAAAGAAAAGAAAAACTACACCTTGCCCGAGATCACACAGTTGGTCCATAGAAGACCCCAGACTCAACCCAGCTCCAGGTTCAAGTGTCCCCTGTCACACCAAGGAACAGTTTTTCTTTTGTGTGAGACTAATCAGGTAGCATATAATTATGGAGGCATTTGCCTTCTCTTATCCTACTTCTGCCTGACTCACTCTCAGTTCCAGTGTCATCTGTGTCACTCACTTTCCCACCATGTCCAGCATGGGGACTGAATTATGGTGCATATTACCTAGAGGTTTTGGCAGGACATCTGTATTCCAGGCTTTGCTGTGGGAGATTGCCTTCTGCTGGTTCTTGTGGACTCTGTCACAGTCAGAATGCCAGTGGAGTCACTTGGGAAGCCAGATGGGAGCATGGTCACGTGGCAGAGAAGCCAGGGGCAGACAGAGTGCCAGAGCAGGCAGCAAACGAGCTAGAATATGGCTGCTCCTGTCAGGGAAAAGGCAAAGGAGCAGCCTCGGGAAGAAGCGGGTGGTGTAAACGTGCATCAAATGACATCCACAAGCAGAGTAGGAAACAACATATTCAGCCACATTCCCACATAGCCCGGGGATGCTGGCAGAGAAACGCAGCCTCCATTTTGTCACTTGCTTCGGGATGAGAGCTTTTGTGAGAGGAAATCTGTGGCATTAGGAGGAACACCTCCCTGTGTGTACTACATACTACCAAGGGTATTTCAAAGGATTGGAAACTCAACATTGGCTGCTGACTCTTTGTACAGTTGTGTTTCTGTTGACTCAAGGGATTGCCCCTTTCTGGTTTGATTCATTGATCCACATTCTTGATTTTTAATCATTTTATTCACACTTATTGAGAAAACCTTTCTCTTTGAAGACAATTTCTCGAGTCAGTTAAAAGTTGTAAAACCCTGTTTCTGCTTCAATCCATGATATTAAAAATACAATGCATACAAGGACTATTTCAGAAAATGATGATCCTTATTACCTTTTAAAAAATTTACCTGGAATTCTCATTTCTAGTTGTTTATAGAAAAATGAACTTCTATACTTTTGTCCCTTTTCCAGTATTTTTCAAGGCTTTATTTAAAATATCCTTGTTAATTTCTTTTTTATTTGCTAGGTTAGTATCAATTGACCCAATTAAGACAAAACTCTTAAATGCAAAAAATAGAGGGCTATGGGAAGATAAAGACAAACTGCTCCTTAAATTTACAGGCTGTTGGATATTCTTCATGTGTCCTTGGCATTCATTAGTGAGTTCTGTCTTTACATCTAGATAGGCAATATCTGCAGCATTACGTGAATGTGTTTACAATCAACCTCTGAAATGTCGAACCACTGACTATTATACACTAAATCAATCACATACCTGAGTCATTTTAGAAATAAGACCTATATAACACACTTATTCCTCCACACTATATTCTTGGAAGCTATTACAGTCTTAATATGTTCTTTAAATAAGATACTCCATCATTTGTTGCAAGCCATCCATCCTCAGTTGTGTACATACCGTGTAGCAGTAAATGTATAAACATAAATTTACTTGAAACCTAAGTCACTGATTTTAGATTCTTTTTTTAAAGGAAAGGTACAAGCAGAATTTGAAGGCAAGTAGGCAAGCAAGCAGAAAGAAGAAGAAGAAGCTCTTTATTTCATTTTATTTAATTGTTTACCTGGGTTGTTTCTCCCTTGGCCCAGGTCTTGAACTGGGGACCTTGGTATGCATGTGGACTACACCCAGTGAACTAAACCCCTAGGCCACCAGGGCACACCTGATTTTAGATTTTTATTCATTAAATAAAATCTTACACTTTCTCATGGTCTTTCCAATGTTTTGACCTTACAGTTACCATTGAAATAGATATTAAAGAATCTCAGAGTTCAAAGGGTACTTTTGGAACTTGTCTGAACAGCATAGGTGACTTTAATGTCTTTCCTGCTCAAGAACTTGTCCTTGGACATAGGTGAAAGGCTCTCAATCCTAGGATGAGAGTTCTTCATGCTTCCCCTAAACTTCCTTCCTCTGTCTGGTTCACAAACCCTGTACTTCTGTTGTTCCCAGCCTTTTCTCCAGGATTTGAAATTTTAGACGTTTCCTGGCTTCCCAGGGGGACCTCTCCTGGACATGTATTCCATTCACCTTTGCCTTATCCAGTCTCAGTCCTATCCCAGGCTATGCCTTATGTGTTTCTGTTTCTCTCCTCAGTAGTCTGGCCCACCTTGGAAGGGAAAACAGGACAAAACTATCATTTCCTGAGTGTAAAGCATACCCACTATCTAATCTGTAAATCTTTTGATACTGGTTTATTCATTTAACAAGTATTTAATGAGTACCCACTCTTTTGTCAGGTCTGTGCAGGGAGCTAAGCATAGTGTATAAGCTATCTGTGCTCCTGTCATCACTTAGCTGGCCCACTAGTGGGGGAAACAGACTTTAATGGAAAAGTCATACAAATACCTACACAAATAATTAAGAGAATGGTAGAAAGAATGGCATAGGATGCTTTGAAAGTGTGTCAGGCAATTAGATTTATTTAGTAAAGTGACAGGGGAATAAAGAGAGGGAAAAAGCAATGGAATAATTTTTAGACATAGTCCTGCTACGCATCTTAATCCAGTGTTTTTCAATCCTGGCTGGGTACAATTTCCTGGAGTTTTTTAAATATCCAGGCTTAGTTTTTACCCCTAGAGACATTGCTCTGTTTTGCATTTTTGTTTGTTTCAGTGGATTAGGTTTCCCTGCAGTGATGGCCTTGTGTAGGGTACCAACTTGCACCAAGTAAGTCTGGATCTTGGTGTGGACTTCAGGATTTACTGAGTTTTGCGGCATCACCACTGGTTGGATTTGTTGAAGTTCTTATGTGGGCCCTCTGTTGCTGCCCAAAAGTTCATCTAATGGATTGGAGTTTATGTGTGGGACGTCGAGCCCTCCTCCAGCGTCCCAGCGCCCAACCACAATGACCACCTTGTTATTGACCCACAATCAGCAATTAGGCTGCAGTTTCACCTCCATCCACAGGATTACACTAGTGGGTACCATTGACTGTTATCCTTCTAGAAGATTCTCTTCTTCCTTTATGTCTGAGTGTGGGATTTCCAGTGGGCAGGTCCTTCCTATGGCAAAATGGTGGGAAGATGATTCTCCTATCTGCTTTACAGTTATGGGGCATCCAGTGTAATTTTCTTGCTGGGCCTCCCATTCAAACCATCAGGGCACTGATCCTCCTTCCACTCTATGCCTAGACCCTCTCACCCAGCTCCATGTCTGGGCCCTTCTGGGTGGTTCTCTGCTGCTTTTGCAATTCTGGGAGGGCCAATTCTTCCCACAGTTCCACCCCCTTCACTGCAACCAGAATCCCAAGTCCAAGTCTGCAGTGTAGCTCTGAACCCAGATGTTTCTATCTACCCTTTGTTGTTGCAATTGTTGCTGTGTCTTTACAGCCTCTGTGCCTGCTTTTCCTCAGTGCTTGTTTCTGGAAAATAGGTGAATTTCTAGTTGCTCCGTGGGTGGGACATGAGTTGCTCCCACCAGGTTGCCATCTTGACCAGAAGTCTACCCCAAAGAGTTTGACATAATTTTTCTAAGCATCAATATTTTCTCCAAGCTCTCTGTAGGATACTAAACTGCAGCCATGTCAAGAGCTTACTGTTTTAACCTAGATGTGATGGTTCCAATGTCCTTTACTTTTATCTGATGTTCTAGTTCACATCAATATTGGAACAGCTTTAACTAAAAGTTTCCAAATAAAGTTGGAAATATTACTTGTCAGTCTTCACTCATTGAGTAATGGCCAAGGAATCCTCTCTGTGAAAAGCTGACATTGGGGAGCCACTTTTAAAATGGAGTGGGGCAACCATTACATATTAGTTGTCTTGTTTGAACTGGGCCAAAGGGTTTGAACTGAAGCAAAAGGCAATTACTAGCAATTACTATCAAGCAAGCAATTGTTTGAGGATTATAGACTTTTTGTCAGAGGATAAAATCAGCAACCCATTGTGCATAACCAAGAATAGTTAAAGTTTATTAACACTGATTAACTCTTTTCTTTAACCACTTACCTCATCTTACTCTTTTCTTCCCATAAAATCCCCAAATTCAGTCCTTCCTTGGTACACAATTTGAACTTCTCCCTGAATTGCAATTCTTTGATCCCCAATAATGTGATTTGCCTTTTTAACTGCCTCCTGAATTTCTAGCTTATCACATGTAAGATATGCTTTTGTTATATTTAAAATAGTTTTCCTTTTGAAAGTAACATGAGCATAGTACTAAACATTTGAAGACAAAAGGAGAAGAAGGGAGACATATACATGGACTCATTATCCTACTATAAGCCCTAAGAGAGTTTTCTTCACCCCTCCCCATGTATCTAGGTAGATAATATAAACAAAAAATATTCCTGGGAGCTCCCTCTCCCTGTGAGAAAAAACTCACACAAGTGCAAGTCAAAACAAATTTGACTTAATTCTGTGAGGAAACTATGTAAGAAGGTATTAATTTGAAAAGGCAGGTGCCCCTCAAACCATCTACTAAATAAAAGACAGCAGAAAAACCTTTCTGAATACCCTAACTGCTCTGCTAACATTGATATTTTAAATCACACTGTACTTGCTTCTCTTGATCTCCAGATAATCAGAGCCAAGGGTCTTAAACATAAACCTCTTTTATAACTTCTTTAATTTGCAGCTTTTGCAGACAGTTAAAAAAACAGATCTAACCACCTACTCAAGGGCCATTGTTATACGAAGCCCACCCAACAGTGGGCAGCTTACCCAGAGCAATCTGTCTGATTCTCCTGAGTTTGAATTCTCATATTAATTAACAAATAAACTCTTTATTAAGTTTTATAATTTCACGAAACTTTTTACTCCAGTCATGGACAATAAATGGTGATTTGAAACCTATAATTGTTTCAGTATAAATTATCTATTGCATATGTTCTATTTTTGAACTGAGAAAAATTCTTGAATCCTGTCCATCTCTCCCCACCTCCCACCAGCTCAACCTGAGCAGATTCTGAGCCTCTCCTCTCCCGCCTCAGGTATTGTTCTCTGGATTGAAAGAATAAAACTGGAGGATAAAATTTGAAGTTTAAGAGGAAATAATTGTCTTTCTTCTCTCTCAGGCCCTGCTCATCTAGATTCAATCTTATCACTGATACAAGATCATCTCTGAAATACTGAAACTAAAGGTCAAAACTTATTGGCCAGTGGAGGCTGAGGTTAAACCATATTGGCCTTCGGAGTCTGGTAGTAATAGACAACCATTAGTCATGACAAAAACAGCCACCCCAGCACTGTTTTGTTCCCTTACCCTTTCTACATTCCTGCATGCAAACCCTTCACCTTTTCTTTGAAAAAAAACCCTGACTTCGTTGCATCTCTCCTGTCCCATGACAAAACAAGCAGGCATTCTTTTGGAAGCATTTTAGGCAAGTTTGTTATGTTGCCGGACTCAGCAGCCAAAGGCTGAGCGCAGATGGCAGATAAGGGTACACTTAACATACGTTAGGGCAAGCACAGGAAGAAAGGTGTAAATTAGAGCGGGGGAGTGGATTACAAGTGCAAACCCAAGTAAATTATTTTTAAATTCCTCACATGGATTATACACACACCGGGTTCAATTTGCAAGGCACACACAAGATTCCATTTGCAAGCAATTAGGGAAGTTCTTTATCCATTGGTGACTTATCCTTGTCTGCAGCATTCCAGTAAGCTTAGATCACGGAATGTTTTATGGCTCTGCTAGCTGGAATGGTCTTTACCACTATCTTCATGACTGCTGGAAAGCGGCGGGCAGGGCTTTTTCCCTTACAATTTCGCCTGAGACATGGAGATGATTTTGAGACATTTTTTCACCATCTCCTCATGTGACTAACCCTTGAAAAAAGCCTTTCCCCTTAATATTAGTGATCATCCTCCAGCTTATAGCAAGTGACTAGACCCCTGCCAGCATCAAATTTTGGCTTGCTAAGATCATGGTGACCTCCTACCTGCCAAATGCATAGATTCTCCAGTCCCTATTTAACTGCTCTCTGCAGCATTTGGCACAAAGGCACCCTTCCCTGTCTTGACTTAACCCTTGACTTCTAGAACATTTTTCCTCCAATTTTCTTCCAATTTCTCTGAAAATTCTTAGTTCTTATTGTGTTACTGGATTCAGGTCTGCTTTTTAACAGTGCTGAAGGTCAGTACAGGAAAGGACAAACATTGGTGGAAGGAAAGTGAGTTTATCACTGAGAGGGGCCAACTGAGGAAGTAGGAGACCTGCTGTCTCAGACTCACTTCATCGACGGAAGACAGTGTAAGGGAGTCTGAACAAGTAACCGTTATACCCAGTGCCTTGTCTTGAGTCCTAGGTCAATGGAAAATTCCAGCAATAACAGCCTGCAGCTGATTGAAACTCTTATCCCGATACATGACCTCACACTGCCTGGGAAAACAATGCAATACCCCCAAGTTGTCTGGGAAACTGACCCAGGCTATAAAGGAAACTGGAAAATACCCAGTATCCCAAAGAATCCAGATTGTGTGAGAATCAGGAAATATCACCTGTACCCACCCTCGCCTAGCCTTACAAACCCATATAAAGTCCAATTTTTGACAATTTGGAGCCAATATATCTCTTAGAGTCTGGCTCCTCTCCCTCCTTGGAGAGTGAATAAATCTTTCTTTTGCTTCCTTATTCGTGGTGAATTCTCTCATCCCTGCACTCTGGCCATCTACTCACAAATCCACCTTACACAGAGTTCAGAGATTATAGAGACAAAGAACATGTGACTGGGGGGAAGGTGAGGTATTTGGGGAATTCCAGAGCCATTGGGGATTGCAGACACTGTAGCCCCAACAGGGGGTTGTCTTTGATGAGATATTTTAATTAAATGTCACAGATTCCTGAGTTTCGTTGGATGACTAAGTTCACTGAATACTGATTTACTGCCTAGTCACAATTGCTGTTCCTCTTTCTTGTCCTAGGTATTGGAGTTCCCCAGTGTTCTATCTCTGAGCCTTCATTTTTCTCACCTTACATATTCTTTCTTTCTTTCTTTCTTTCTTTTTTTCTCTGTTTAAAGAAAGGCACAGGCAAGAATTAAGGTGAGTAGGCCGGCAGGAAGGAAGAGAGGAGGAAGAAGCATTTTTATTTTTTTATTTCATTGTTCATTTTGATTGTTTTTCCTCAGGCCTAGGTCTTGAGCTGGGGAACTTGGGGTGTATGTAGACTATATCTCTGGTGAACTAACCCACTAAGCCACCAGGGTACACTTCCTCACACTCCTTCTAAAGAATTTCATTCAAAAACCCAAAGCCTCAATTATTATTTATATGTTGATAACTCCATAGAGGAAGCCTGCTTTATGAATCTCCAATAGGCCAATAATATGATAAGAAATAAAATGTGTAAGCCTGTTGCTAGGGTACAGGAAGAGATTCCTTACATGGAGATAAGCAGGACATTTAGATGCTGACCTGCTGTCTCCTGTAGGACGACAGGGAGAAAATTCCCCCTGCTTCTCTGGATTCTTCTTAGACAGGCTGAACAAACAAATGAACATCAAACAAATTAGTAGGGGGAAAAAAACAAATTTAATTACATATGTATGGAGAATTTACATGGCTATAAATTCTAGAGTAAATGGGGCAGACTGAGGCATTTTATTCTTGAGCTAATGAATGTAACAAGGGCCTGGGAAGAGAGGAGGGAGTTTTACATGAAAAGAGGAGGATGACTCATGTGACAAAACCAGATGCTGTAGGTGTTTGCCTGCCAGAAGTTAGGTTTCTCTGATAGGAAGTTTTATTTCTGGTGATGACCGTAAATCTGGGTATTTTCCATTCTTTAACCCACAGGGCTCACCTTACTTTTGTATGCATGGTGACACATACTAGAAAAAGCCTGTTCTGAACATCTTGGAAAAAGTTTATCCGAACACTTTTGGGAAGGCTCATCCTTCACCCCTCTCTTCACCATCCCGGACTTCAAGTCCTACCGAAAATAGATTGAAAGATAGCAGACTGTGCCCCCTAATTCTGATTCTTCTGCCTTAGAAAATGTAGAGACCAGAACTCAGGTCTAGGGACCCATGTCCACTCACATGTCCACATGACCATATTTGATAGATATCTTTTTCAGGGGTTGGAGACAAAACAGTATAAAAAGTAACCTTTACTGGGTCACCTGTCATCATTCTCATCAACAGTCAAACCAAGACCAGGGTCTCACCTGTCGAGATCACTCCCACGTCTATACCTCCAGTCCAAACCTCTCATCCGAAGAGCTCAAACAACTGCCTCACAGACCCTCTACACCTGGTTGGACCATGTGCTCCAGATGGGATCTCCATCTTGCATAAGTCTTTGAAGGTTAGGTAACTGAATGGTGTTCAGTGCCAAGTCACTATTCTACCTACTTGTTCATGTTAGAAATTTGAGAGTGAACCTAACTTTTCTCTACTGTCCATTTCTGCATTCAGTTATGGATTGATTCCATCTCATAAATACCTTCACGCCTGCACTTCTTCCCTCTAATGCTCAGTCACTCCCTTTATTGAGGCTGCCAGGATCTGTTAAGGCATAGAGTTAAGGCATATGTGTAAAGTCAGTAGTCTTCTATGATTTGAAAGATACAGATAAATCAGTAAATGAGATCAATGTATTCCTATTATCAAGAAAATTAACCTAGTCATAAAGATTACATTTCTTATCATGGAAAGGGCTAAGGAAATTCACCATTTATTTTTATTACCTAAGCTATTACAGATTACTTTTTAAATGATGATATTATTCCTTTCACTAAACAATTAAGAAACTGAAAAATTTTGTTCACTCATTTTTTTTAGAAAATAGCTAGGTCTTTACTTCTCACAATTTACACTATATCAGTCACATGTTCTCCAACAACTTTTTTCTTTGGTTGAATCTCCTAAAGGTTTGGAGACCAAGAAAGCAGGTTTAATTATCTTACATCTTGGGACTCAAATCTGACTGCAAAAGGAGAGTGTGTTTTAGAGGCGGACAGTAAAGACAGTGTTCCTATAACATGCAGGCCACTGCCAATGCTTAAAGCAGCACTGGGTGGATGGAAAGCTCTCCTCAATATCCTACCTTTTCTACATTCTCATGTTTCTAAGTATGAATTATCATTTAGAAATAGTTACAGTGAATAATAACACTGTCACTTAACTAACTCATGCCAGCTGAGGCGTAGCAGAGTTGACACATGCTAAACTCAAGAGCATACGACTTTAGAATTATTAAACAAATAAACTCAGAAGACTGGAGTAGAGGTTACTGCCACAACCTGATCCCACAATCCTATGTATGGCCTTATTGCTTCAGTGTAGACATCACAGTGATTGGTTATTATAACTTACAATCCAAGCAACGTTTGAGTACAAAAATGAAGTTTACACGCATTTAGAAAAGATAGGTACTTTAGAATCTACAGAAAAGGGTAATATGATTTTCAGTGAAGTGACAATGAGTTAGCAGAAATAATTAAGATAATAATTAGCATAAACATACTAATGTTTAATTTTAAAGTATACCATAAAAATATTGAAATTACGGGTTCAGGGCACACTCTAGCAACCTACCAGTCTAGTGTACCTGTAAGCAGTCCCATGGACATCCCAAAGTCCTGGGTTCAAGACCTAGGGCGGAGGGGAACAACCAGTGTGAACAACAAAATAAAAATATATAAAGCTCTTCCTCTTCTCTCTTCTTGTCTTCTTGCCTGCTCATCTTCATTCCTGGCCTGTACCTTTCTTTAAAAAATTAAAAAGCAATTATGGGTTCTATAAAAATAATTTCCCTTAGTTCTCGCAGTGAAAATTTCTGGAAAAATAGGGGAATTCAACATCCTCATCATAATAGATTAATTATTCATTTTGCTAAATCATTTTTATTGCACTGAGGCCTTCATAATAGCTTTGTTAATATGCAGATTGCAGAGGAAAGTTCTTGTAAATACAGTTATTGATAATTTTTCCTGAAATAGGTAATTTCTGAAAAGACCACAGCCATTGGGGTTCTCATTTTAGGTTTCAGAGTGGCGAGGGGGAGAAAGTATATTCTGATTTTTTTTTAAATTGAACTTGAAAACATTATCTATGATACCGAAATAAAAACCAGATCTCAGAACAAGTTGTTAATTATGGCTTTTCCACATATAATAATTTCTGTTGGTATTCTCATGTTAATCAATTCAAGCAGTTAATAATGAGAACCTTCAAGATGAAAATTAGAGTCTGGCTCAGTTAGAATAATGATTAATTCACAATTGCAATTAACACCTTGGAAGGTGTCAATAGAGGAGTCAGCTGGTTGTGCAATAGTGACTTAATCAGACTATTTACGTCTGAGTTGAACTACATTAATGATGTGGGGCACAGGGCACTGACTCTACATTTTTAAAGAGAAATACAATCCCTCTGTCCCTCACCCCAAACACATACACAGCTGTACCTCTCTGACCTCCTCAGCAAACTGACAAAAGACACTCGAAGTCCACCTGCCAAACAAAGTCCATTCACAGGCCAAGTACCTGGTGCCCAACTGGGGCGGCGAGGAATAACCATGATGAACAACGAAATAAAATAAAAAGCGTTTCTTCCTTCTCTCTTCCTGCCTGCCTGTATATTTAAATGCAGCACACTCTGGTAGAGCAGTGGTTTGGTCAGTTGCATGTGAAGGAGTGAGGTTCACATGTATCACAAGGACCCTGGTTTTCATCCTGGGTTCAAGGAGCATCCAGTGTGAACAACTAGGTAAAGATAGAATGGTACTTCTTCCTCCTCTCTCTACCTGCCTTCCTACTCACCTTTCTGATTGCACATTTCCTAAATAAAGGGAAAAAAAGAAAATATATCTAACCACTTACCTGAAGGAATTAGAAAAAGAACAATCAAAACCAAAAATCAGAATAAGGAAGGAAATCAACAAAATTAGAGCAAAAATAAATAAAGTGGAAAACAAAAAAGACCATTCAACAGATCACTAAAACCAAGAACTGCTTCTTTGAAAAAATAAGCAAAATTGATAGTCCTTAACCAGATTCACAAAGGAAAAAGAAAGAAAACCCTATAAAAAGAATCAGAAATGAAAGAAGTGTGATTACAACAAACATCACAGAAATGCGGAAGATCATGAGGTTACTACAAATACATATATGCCAACAAATTTGCCATTCTTGAATAAATGAATGCATTTCTATAATCATACAACCTTCCAAAAGATCCCAGGAAGACATGGATAACTAGAGCAGACCAATCACAAGTGCAGAATATTGAAGCAGTAATCAAAATCCTCCCAAAAGAACGCTTTTGTACTGTTGGTGGGTGTGCAAACTGGTGCAACCGCTATGGAAAACAGTGTGGAGATTCCTCAAAAAACTAAAGATGGAAATCCTATATGATCCATCATCCTACTTCTGGGCATCTACCCAAAAGAGACAAAAGCACCCATCCGCAGAGATGTATGCATCCCCCTGTTTATTGCAGCCCTATTCACCATAGCTAAGAACTGGAAAGTACCCAACATCGGATGAATGGATAAAGAAGATGTAGTATATATACACAATGGAATACTACACAACCCCTAGAAGAGATGAAACCCTGTCATTTGAATCAACATGGATGGAACTAGAGGGAACTATGCTAAGTGAAATAAGTGAAAAGAAGGAAGATAGATACCAGATGACCTCACTCATAGGTGGAATGTGAATAAACAAAACAAAGGAACAGATGAAACAAAACTAAGCCTGGAACATTTGCAACAGAACTGAGGTTACCAAAAGGGAATGGGCGGGCAGGGGCAAATGATGGTGGAGCCCACTGGACAATGGTGAAGAACACTTGGTGATTTGGAGGAGGGCATGGTGTGTTGAAATATATCTAAGAAACTTATACATAAGAAATTATTTTAATGTGTAGAATAATTACTACAATAAAAAATATTTTAAATAAATAAATAACCTCTGAAAAACTAAAAGCCCAGGACCTGATAGCTTCTCTAGAAAATCCTACCAGACATTCAAAGAAGATTTAACACCCATCCTCCTTAGACTATTTCACAAAATTGAAGAAGAGGAGAAACTCCCAAATACATTCTACAAGGCTAACAATACTCTAATTCCAAAATCTGACAAAGAAAGCACTAAAAAAGAAGATTCAGACTGATATCACTGATTCAGAGGTGCAAAATTCTCAAAAAATCTTGGCAAACTGAATTCAACAGTACATTGAAAAATTATATATCATGACCAAATGGGACTTATTTCAGGGATGCAAGGATGGTTTGACATATGCAAATCAACCAATGTAATATATCACATTACAAAGGTGCAAACAAAAATCATATCATATCAATATGATCATATCAATAGCTGCAGAAAAAGCACTTGATAAGATTCAATACCCATTTATAATAAAAACTCTAAAAAGAAAATAGAAAGCACATACCTCAACATAATAAAAGCCATATATGATAAACCTACAGCAAACATCATATTCAATGATGAAAAACTGAAAGCTTTTTCTCCTAAGAGGAAATGCCTACTCTCACTACTGCTATTCAACATATGTCCTAGCCAGAGCAATAAGGCAAAAAAACAAACAAACAAACAAACAAAAAAACCACTAAAAGAACCCAGATTGTAAAAGAGGAAATAAAATAATCATTATTTGTAGATGGCATGGTATCATACTTAGAAAATCCTAAGGACTCTTCCCAGAACTGCTCTGCTCACTATCCCATTGGTGATGATACACTGGATCAGAATTCTTAAGACAGATCACAAAATGGTTGACTGACTTATTTAGACATTCATAACAACTAAATCAGATCACTGCCATGACCGGTAGTCAATTACTCATTAATTGGCTGAGTTGGTAGCAAAATCTACCGAACTATCAAGTTTGGTTGATTTGGAAGAATAACAGGTGGCAGCAGCCTTCTTGCTCTGAAAGGACAGAGAGGATGGTGGAAAAGGAATATTACAGAGTCAAACTGTATTGGGTTGAAATTGTTACTAATCCTCCTACCAATCTTACCTGTAAAATAGAGAGATAATAAACCCCATTTGAAGGTTGTTGCAATGAGTCCAGAAATATACATAAAATCCTATCACAGAGCCTGACATACAGCAACCACTTAGTAAAAAGGAGCTAGTTTCTGAGACTCTTCTCCAAACCATTCTCCCATTGCTGTTAGACGATATCTTACTAAATTCTATTTTAATTTTGACTTGTATTGACAGTCCCACTTATCTAAACACATCTGTCTGGTCCAAAATGCTGTTACCCTTTTCTATTCAAATATGTAAATCCTTATGGTCAATGAGGATTATCAATCAAGGAAAAAAAATCTAATCATACACACAAAAAAGATGAGAATGAACTGTGTATTTAATTTCTGATAGACTATTTTCTTTTATTATTATATAAAGATGTTTAAAATATTAATTAATAATTTATTATTCATTTTAAATATTAAATTAATTTGTTTGTCAGATGTTTTAGGACAACCAATGCCTACTTAAAGGGAAGTTCCTAGTGCACCTAGTGGAGTAGGAGTTGATGTAGCCTACATACACGCCTCAGTCCCAGGTTTGTGTCCCAGGCCAGGAGGAACAACCAAGATCAGCAATAAAATAAAATAAATTTAAAAAAATGTTTTAGGAAAATTAAGTGAGGTTCCCAACTGCTATCCTGGCAGGCTTACTTATGACGAAGAAATTCAAGAACAATGTCCAGGCATATTTCCATCTCCTTTCTTCATTACCCCCACTCCCCTTCATTACCATCCTATCTGAAGTAAGAATTAATAAAAATGTATGTAAATTCTAAGACCAAGTAGCAATGGAAAAAGTGACTTATTTTTCCAGGTCTGAAAACCTGACATCTACCTTTTGCTACATGGTAGAATATCCAGTCTAAGCTTGACTCCTTCAATAATTGCTTTGTGTAATTTAAGGATTAATGAAAATTTCCATTACTGAGTAGTCAGATAGGAGTTTGCTATTTTTCTATCAAAAAAATTCCAAAGTGGAACATCTAGTCAGACTGAAGAAGAGTTTCACTAAAGAAGAACACTCTACGGTAGATTTTAGATGATGTCAGCTGACAATGAATCAGCACAAGAAATAGTTTGGATATAATTTGAATAACAAGAAAAGGGGCTATTTTCCTCATATAGAAATTTCATGCAAGCAGGATCATATTCTTTTGATGGCTGATACCTGATGGCTGACCAAAGTAGCTAAATATGAAGCTAAATATGAAATTGCACTATTTCATGATGTTTCAAGAAATCGGATACATTTTTATCAAGTCACTTTTGATTGATTAACAATTTGATAAGGGTGGTTTCATATACTTCTGGATTTTTGGCCAACAGAAGGCTGACAACGGTTTAAATCTGACTTTGATATGATTTGGAAGCAAGATTTTCTTGCTCTAAAAGCTGATGTACTCTGTGTCTCCTAACTGCCCTCTACTGGCTGGAGCAAGACCTGCAGCCTCTTGAGGACTGCTTACCCAATAACCAGCGATCTGTTTCTGGTGGTGGATATGCAAGGCTAATTCCATACAGCCTACCCTTCAGAACAGCTTGATAATAAAATTTGAATAAGATTAACTGCACCTACCATGCAGTATGGTGGTGGATGAAGACCCCACAAATATTTCTAGGTGTGAATTTTTGACAAAACGTTTACAGTTGCATTATATTGTCTCACAGCAACCTACCAGTCTTATCAATAAGCAGTAGAAGTTAAACTCCATACAAATTAGATTCCAAATGTTGTGGTTGTCCCATAGAACCACTGTTTCTCTTTCATATAATTAAAGCAGGTGTGAGGTCCTGACACCCCCACATGAGTTTTTCTGCTTAATATTCTTTCTCACTTTCCTAGATTAAAAAATCTTTGGGAGTAGAATAGGAATGGGGTGAGGAGGAAAACAAGGTATTTTACTTTGATTCCATGTGCGTGAGGAAAGGAACTGATGTGAGTTAATGGCACAGTATTAGAGAGCAGTGGTTTCATGTCAAGAAATATGTATATCCATAGTTGAAAGTAATTGAACTTAAATAATAAAAATGGTTAGTTATGTAACGTGAAATCTGGAGACAGGCTGTTCCAAAATTAGTTAATAAAGTTGCTCAAAGGTGGCAAGGTCCTGGGTTTTTCTCCGTCATTCTCTGGGCATTAAAGTGTTAGAACATGGCAGCTGTAGCACCAAATAGCATGTGCTCCCCGATGCAAGGCAGAGAGTTTTCCGGTGAAAGTCTCCCTTTTCTCAAGGAGCCACACCTTCCCCAGATGTCCACAGCATACTTTCCTTCAGATTCCGTTCCCCAGAGTGGGGTCACATACCCAACATTTAATCAATTACTTGCAAAGAGAAACTCCACAAAAGGAGGGACTTTCCTGTCTTATTCATTATTATATTCTCTGAACTGTGAATGTCTGGCACATAGCAAGTGCTCAATAAACATTTGATGAATGAATGAAAGGGGCACAGAATTTCCATGACTGGCTTGGGATGATCTGTTACTGACTCCTGAGGGCAAGGGTCAGAGCCTACTGTTTCTGAACATACTGCTGCCCCATAACCATTCCCCACTCGGCCTTTGATCTCTCTTCACACCATACACAAATATTATTCTAAAAGGAATCACCTAACTAAATGAAATAGGTAAAACAATAAGGCTTCTAAAAGAAAAATGTAGAAGATAGGAAAATAGGCATGTACTGGTGGAGCACCAATTGGCTCTGTGCCTCTGTAGTCCACATACATCCCAAGGACCCAGGTTGGTGTCAGGAAGGGTAGGTGGACATCAACCAAGATGAATAACTACATAATATAAAGTGCTTCTTCCTCCTCTTTGCACCTTTCCTTTGGAAAATAAAATATGAAAACAGAAAAATGAAATAAAGAGTAATATGTTAATAATTATTATGAGTTTTTGATGTATCAACTAGGCTACAGCCATTCGATCTGACATTAATCTAGGTGTTGCAGCGAAGACATTATGTGCATATTATTAAAGTTATTATTAAATCAGTTGACTTTAAGTAAGGATTATATATTCTGGGTAATCTGGGTGGGTCTGATTCAGACAGTGAAGTTCTAATTTGCATTGAGGAGGCTTCCCTGATGATGAAGTAATTCTGCCTGTGGGCAGCAGCTTCAGTCCATTTGAAGAGTTCTATCCTGGCCGTCTTAACAGACTGTGCACTGGACTTGAAACTTGCCTATCAGATCTCCACACTTCCTTGTAAAACATCTAAGTGGCTCTGCTTCTCTAGTTGATACCCAACTGATACTGTGACATTGATGTAGGCAAAGATTGTTTTAATCAGGTCTCAAAGGGCACTACTCTGAAAGAAAAAGTTTGATGAAATAAACTTCATTAAAATTTGTTTCTTAAAATATACCATTACAGGAATAAGTCAAATCACACACTGGGAAAAGATAATCACAATAAATTTCTCTGACAAAAGACTTAGGTTCAGAATATGTAAGTAACTCCTGCCCGCTACACACAAAAAATAACAATACAACTAAAAGCGAATATAAGACTTGAACAGGCATTTTACATGGTACAATATTCAAACATCCAATAAGCATATGAAAATGCTCACATCATGGCTCACTAGAGAAGTGCAAATGTAAAACTACAACAAAAAAAATGCCACTAGACATCACACAGAATGGTGAAAATTAAAAAGATCCACAGTGCCAAATGACAGCAAGGACAGAGAGGAAATGGGGTTCTTACACGCTGATAATGGAGGTGCTAAATGGTAAAAACCAATTCATGAACAAATGAGGCAGTTTCCTCTAAAGCTAAATACAACCAACCCTATGATTACAATTCTAGCCCTAGGAATTTACCCAAGAGAAATATATATGGCCACAAAGGACATATATATTTACTCACATTGGTCAGAATAGAAATAACTCAACACTATCAGCAGAAGTATAGATAAATCAATTATAGCATGCTCATAAAATAGAATACTATACTGCAATAAAAAAGCTACTGGTACATGTAATAACACGATGACTCATATATATTAAGTTGAATGAAAAAAGTCAAATTTAAAGGAATTCAGGCTATATAGTGCCTCTTATGCAAATCTCAAAAATGGGCAAAATAATCAGTGATGATAAGAATTACAGTGACTACTTCCCATGGGTTTTGGATGCAGCTAGGAAGAAGCAAAAGGGAATCTTTTGAGGTGTAGGAAACATACTATGTCTTGATCAGTGTGGTGATGACACGCATGCATATATGTAAAAATTCTTTGAGCTGGCAGGCCCTGGTGGAGCAGCAATTAGGTCAATCGTCTCTGAAGGAGCAGGCCATATACCCCTGGATTTGAGTCCTGGGCCTGGGGGGAAGCAACCAATATGAACCAGTAAATTAAAATAAAATAAAGATGCTTCTTTCTCCTCTGTCTTCCTGCCTGCCTGTCTATTCACTTTAATTCCTGACTACACCTTTCCTTAAAAAAAAAAAAAAAATTCATTGAGCTCTACATTTAGGATTAATGCTTTGGGTATATGTGTATTATTCCTCTGTAAAGTAAAACAAGAAGAAAACACTGAGGATTCTATTCTCAAGGAACTCTTGGTTAAGCAATGAACAGCATCTACCACACCCACTCCAAGGGGGTCTAAAAATAGCAACTCCTGGTCTTCCTGCATTCCCTTGAGTGCATTTCCTACCAGTCTCCAGGAGGAAGGTCTGTGGGCACACTGAGGTCAGCCACCTGGGAGGCTGGGAGCTCAGAAGCCTAGTCAATACTCCTGATTGCTTGGGTTGGTATAGTGGTGTGTAAAAGGAACGTGGATGGGTCAGGCGGGAGCTCTTTAAATGCACACATGTCATCTAAAATTCAATTTAATGAACATCGTGTAAGTCCTGGGGTTTTATTTCCAGACATAATAATGAAGATAGATCTGGAAACTTAATTTTTTTTATGGTAAGTCCAAATCTCAGTTGACAATTGAGAGGCCTGCCTTTCTTCCTGCCAGGAGCATCCTAAAATTACATTTCAATTTGTGATTCTTTAGGTCTTCGCTGGTACATACCCAGGATTATCTCCTCGTGTATTCCTTTGGTTAGAAGGTTTAATTTCAATAAGTCAGCAGGTGAAGACTTTCTGCTATCAAAATTATTCAAATTATTTTCTAAATTACTTCCTCCAAACTATAGACCCATCTGTTTATTATACGTTCGATTTCAACTTTATGCTTTTGTCTTCCTTAAATTACATGAGACTGAGGATTTCTGGATTAATATTTCATGCAAGATTGAATAGAGTTTTAAGCACAAATACATCATGATTGCATAATGCAGAAAAATAGCAATAAGAATAGATTGTTAGTGGTTTATATTTTAGAATTAAATAGACTTAGAAACTTAAATTGATTATAGAATTGGTTCTCTGAAACTCTTCCATGCTAAGTCACCTCATCTATGCTTAAAAACAAAACCAAACAAAAAACCTTTAGGGGACATGAATTTGTTCAGATACTGAAGATCCAGAATAGTTTATTTAGAATGACCTTATATTGGTTATCAACACTCCTCCTTCTCTGGGTCTTTGAAATGAGGAGGATATACCAGCTCACGTTTTACAAAATAACTGCAACAATGTTTCTGGTTTCAAATGGTCTTCCAAATCCTGTCATTTCCTTATCAATACTCCCTGGAGTTTATATGCCTCCTCTTTAACCAGGGCAGAACTCTGTGTATGCCTCAATGAATGGAATGTGGTAGAAGTTACAATGCATGACTTCCAAGGCTAGATCATAAAAAGTAATACAATTTTCATTCTCTCTCTTTCCCTTTCTCTCCCCCGCCCCTGATTAGAAGTCCTTCTATCCTGAAGACACATGCTGGAGAGACACAGAGTGAAGACACATAGAGACAGAGTTGCCTGAGAAGCCAAGTTGTTTCAACTCCCAGTCCACTGAGTCTCCTTCCTGGGCAGGTGTGTGAGCAAGCCCTCAGGTGGTTCCAGCCCAATAACTGTCTGTAAGTGCATGAGAAAAGCTTAGCAAGAACTCTCTAGTTGAGCCCAGTCAATCCCTATAACCATGAAAGATAATAACAACTGTTGTTTTAAGTCACTAAATTTTTAGGTGGCTTGTAAGGCAGCAATAGATAACTAGAGGTGCGCCCCAGTGGCGTAGCAAACTCGTAGACTCTGGGTACAGTTCACATAGATCCCTAGGTTCTGGGTTCAAGACCCAAGGCTGGAGGGAGCAACTACTGCAAATAGCTAAATAAAAAAATAAAGTGCTTCTTCCTCCTCTCTCTTCCTGCCTGCTTGCACCTTTCCTTTAAAAGAAAAATAAATAAATAACTAGAACAGAGGACTAGTCATCTATCCTGAAGGTTTTGGTTAAGTGGCTTAATTTTCATAAAAAACTTGCAAAATAGCTCCATTGATAGCTATTATTGATGGCCTGAATCAGCAACATGGACCAATCATCCTTGAGAGAAATCCAGTGACCTGCTCCTCGCCCTTATGAAAGGTCTGGTGATCCTAGTTTGAAGAACTTAACTCCTCTGAATTTTCTAGACATATTCTCTGATTTAGCTAAAACTTTAGAAAGTTTTAGTCCAAACAATATTTCCTTGGTCTCCATAAACTTGCTTTCAATAAGTTAAAATGTCAGGTCATGCCATCAGATACAACAGAAAACTCAAATCTGAATTATCTGAGCTCAACTTAGACGCTATGGAGCCATTTTGCTTTCATAATTTATTCCACTCCACTGACTTGCTGGTTTCTTCTTTCCTTCCCCTAACTCTGGTCTCGAACCTGGGTTCATGGGCTTTGTAGAGTTACTGCAACTTAGTCACATGAGCCACAGGGGTATGTCTCCTCTGACTTGTTTTCAATCTGACATATGTTTCTAATGATCCTGGCTTTACTTGTTATTTGTATTTTCTATTTCTTGCACATATCCTTTTAATCTTTTCCAAATCCTTTATGACAGAAACATCATAAAAAAGGAAAATAAATATATAATCAAATTGCTCTTCTGAGACCTCACCAAAGTAGATCTGTAGGGCATGCCCTGGTGTAGTAACAGTCAGGTCAATCACCTCTGAAGGAGAACAGGTCACATACCCCCAGGTTTGAGTACCAGCTCCAGAACAACCAGTGTGAACAACTAAGTAAAAATAAAAATAAAATACTTCCTCCTCTCTCTTCCTGCCTGCCTGCCTTCTCACCTTCATTCTTGCCTATACCTTTCCTTAAAAAAAAAAAAAAAAAAAGTGTATATATATATATATATATATGTATATATATGTATGTATATATATATGTATCTGCAGGTTTAGTTTAACAATTGACTTCACAAATATGTGTTAAGTATCTACAATAAGCCAGCCATTATATTAGGTAGGTTAAGAGCTAAAAATAAAAGTGAAAAGTGGGGAAAAAAAAAAAAAAAACTCTGCCTCCCAGTCATTGCCTTCAGGAAAATAACTGCCTGAGGTTGGTCCAGAAGTTTGAGGCCCAGCAGAAGCAGGCAGCAACTTCAAATAGTAACCACTTTGAGTCCCCATAGCCATCGCAAAACTAAAATTCCTAATCTTTTTCATCAATAAGCCCAGAGCATGGGTGAAGGGGTAAAATTAGACATTAAATGGATATACACTTAGTTTCCTTGCCAGGAACTTTCAGAGTCTACCATCTCCAAAAATCCTTCCAGTTCTGGAGAAATTTTTGCTAAACTTGCCCCCGGGGTCTGAATTGTTACTTCTACACCCATCAATTTATTTATCCCCTATGAGACTAATCCTTGTAACCAGAGTTTGATTTGGTTGCTAATTACTTCTTTATCTTCGACTCTTGCTCACATCTTCTCCAATCTTTATTTGTACTAGTTGTGCAAACTTTTACACCTGTCTCTCAAGACATACCAAGTTTCTCCAAACTTGCAAATGCTCATCCTCTCCTACCAAGTGTGACAACAACGCTAATCTGCCTTGTGAGCCCACCCGCCTTATTTTTGACAGTATTTGAATAAAGACTTTATTGTTCTCTTGTCTTTGCCAGCAGGGGGCTCTAGGCTCTTGTCTCCAGGAGTTCCCCCATCACCTGGGATATTTTCCTTTCTAAGAAAGCTCCCTCTCCTTATGCCAATACTGGGAAATATGGTTACTAATCCTATCACCATAGAATCTAGCTTCCAAAGAAGACGCTTGATCTACTAAAACAAATATTCATAAATGTGTTATAATTAAATACTAAATCTCTTTAGGTTTCTCTAAATGTCAGTTTCTAGATATTTAAAACAAAGATGAAAACAAGCCTGTCTTTCTATAGACCTTTGTCCATGGAATTTTAATAAGCTGCAGCACTCTGAGCTCAAAAATATAAATTGCTTTTTTGAAATATTCACATGCTATCTTCTATTTACCTAATATGTGACCTCAGCTAATTTCTTTGGCAAATTCCTGTCCAAAAAAAGGGATTACTCCTGGCAAACAGTCTTCATTGTTGCCATTTTTTCTCAGTGGAAGGTAAAAAGGATGAGACTACCTTTTCCACGGATAGGAAAAACATATGAGGGTGACCTTAGTAATTATCCACATTACCTACCACTAAGCACTCTTTGCTTAATGATTATTTGAAGTATCAGGTGCTGCAGAATGAAACCACATTCAGATGATGATGGCCCCATGAATTTAATACAGCCTTGAAGGTTGAGGTTCCCCTCATCAATGTGGTACATTTAATCTCTGTTTTAGCACTCCATTAATACCATCTACCTTCCCTCCACCCAACCTCTTGTCAAAGCAACAGCCACCTCCAGGAATATTCATGCCAGTTTGGCAGCTGTTTTGAAGATACAGTAAAAAAAAAAAAAAAAGAAAAACAATTTTGGTCTTACCCGATAGTGCAGTGATTGGGTGCAGTCCATAGGTCTCCTAAGGTCCTAGGTTTGTGTCCTGGCAGGAATAACCAAGATGAAAAACAAAATAAAATAAGTTTAAAATGCTTCTTCTTTCTCTCTCTTCATGCTGCCTGCCTCCTGATGGGGTGTATTAAGTAAGTCTTAAAGCAATACCTCCAGTTTGCGTTTCTACTGAGAATAACTTGACCTATCCTATAAGCAAAGTCACTGCATTTCTCCACCCAGAACACTTTCTTCCACTGAAATGGTTCCACATCTAATATTTAACCACAGCTTTAAGCACCACCATCACCACTGAACAACTAACCAGTACAGGATTTCCCTGTTATCTAAGTGGAGCGTTTCTATGAAATTTTCCATAAAACTAAATGGCATAAAGCAAAGAAGCAAGTAACTTAATTTATACAGAAAAGTTCTCAGCATTCCCAAACTCAAAACAGCCTACGAAACTATACCAAACAACACATGAAACCTAAAACAACACTAATATATAGTGAAATCTAAGTGATATGGTAAATACCCAGCCTATATAAAGGAGTTTTCAAGGAAGGGGTTAGTGGTGCTAATCTCACTGCTTCGGGGTGCACTGCCTTTATGACGGCTTCAGCAAAACTAACACTGAACGCAACTTCACTTTTTACCTTTTGTCATAAAAGCCAAAATCCTTTTTGGATTTCTTTAAGATATAGGTACTAATATGGATCTCCCATAAAAGTGAAGTGGTCTAAGATGAATTTATGAAAATAATTGGGACATGCCCTGGTGGAGTAGTGGTTAGGTCTCTGAAGGAGCACACTCCAAGTTCATTCCAAAAATTCGGGTTCATGTCCTGGGTATGGGGGAAACAATGAAGATGAACAATTAAATAAAAAATGAAAAAATAAAATGTTACTTCCTCTTCTCTCTTCCTGCATGCCTGCCTACTCACCTTCATTCCTACCTGCACCTTTCCTTTAAAAAAAAAAGAAAGAAAATTGGGAAACTTGTATGGTGTCTACAAGATACCATAATCCATTAGAGAAAGCCTGTGGGAAATTCTCCTGTCTGCCAAAAGCAGGATGTGTTTATTGTTACTAAATGCCAAGGAAATATATATATATATTAAAGCAGTGGTAGAGGTATAGAAAGAGAGAGGAGAAAAAAGCATTTATTTTCATTTAGTTGTTCATCCCGGTTGTTGACCCCCATCCTGGGATGTTAGTGGACTACACCCAGCGGACTTACCCGCTAAACCACCAGGATGCATCCAAGGAAATGTATGAAGTCGAGGGCATCATCTAGTTATTTTTCCTTAGCAAACATATCACCTACCTGTGATGAAATTGAGATGACCAGCACTAGGGTTCCTCCAGGTCTTGAAAAACATTGACTTCATGGTCTGCTCTATCAGTTAGAACATTTTGTATAGAAAGTGACAGAAAACCTGATTTAAAGTGACGTGAATGACAGAGGCAAATTATTGGCTAATAATGCATGTAACTCAAAGGTCCACAGTGAGGCTAGCTTTAAGAGACGCCTGAATCTGCAGCATTAGTTATATCACTAAGTACTGTGTTTCTCTCCATCTTGCCATGTGAAGTTGATTTCATCCTCACTCTTTACACCAAAATCCTCAGCTGGTTCTAAGGCCTATCTCTCATGACACAAATCACTGTAACAGTTTCAGCACATTACGTTACATCACACCATTTAAGCAGATGCAAGTAGTTCTTAAAGAACTAAGAGGCTTTCCTAGAAGTCCCAGCATATATTCCTGTGTCTCATCAGTTGTGACTCGAAATATCACCACCCCCGAAATGAGTAACTGGTACCTAGGAGAGGAGATTGGCTGGGAGACTGCCCTCAAAGAAAATCAAGGTGAGGAATGGAATTTGGGTTGTAGAAATAATGTCCATGAAACCTTTCTACCTATACGTATTTAGCCTACCATTCACAACTCTTCTATTCTACCTGACCCCGGTGAAAAAAATCTTTGCTCATCTAAATTGATGCAATGTTTCTGTTTTCAAATAAGGGGAACAATTTACCTGGCTAATGTCATATACTGCTAATGTCTTAATTACCATCTTTGAGAATGCTTCTCAAAACAGTTCCTTCAGGCTGGAATTTTCTTCTGAATGTTAAAGAGATATACTCAGTTGTTCACTAGCTACTGCACTGGTTTTACTCAGAAACATATGAAACTCTTACTGGAAAAAAAAAAGAATCCATTTGGCACACTCTGGTGGAGTAGTGCTTGGTTCCACTGCCTCCCCTCGACTGTAGTCCACATATATCCTAAGGACCTTTATTTGTGTTCTGGGGTCACAGGGGGAACAACCAATAAAAAACAAAGAATCCTTATATTTTAGAGATACATGCTAAAGAATTTATAGAAGAAATAATACAATATTGAGGATTTGATTTAAAATACTCCAGTGGAGAGAAAAGGAGGTGTGGGTATAGGCTAAATGAGATAGATGAAGTGGTAGTGACTGAAACTAAAAGTGAATACATATGAAATTGTAATACTTTTCTTTCTATTCTTGGCACTAACCATAAGAAATTTTTTTAAAGGAAAGGTATAGGCAGGAATGAAAGTAAGCAGGCAGGCAGGAAGAGGGAGAAGAAAGAAGCATTTTTCTTTATCTCAGTTGTTCCCCCAGCTCTAGGACTCGAACCCAGGTTCCAAGGATGTACTTGACTTGAGCCAGCCAGAGATGGCGGACTCATCCACTATATCCACAGGATATGCCCAGAAATTTTTAAGGGGTACCTCAAACTCATCATTTTTCTGAAAGTTAAATATAAATTCAGCTATAAAAATAGACATAAAATAATACTGGTTTTAAAGGAGAAAAGATATTTCTCTTTAATGTAAAATCTTGTATATCAATCCAGTGTCAGGCGCCCAACTTCCTTTCATCTTATTGCTCCACTATCCCTACAGTATTCTGCTGGCCTATGTAGTACCAGATGGCTCAATGTCATACTACACTTTGATGAGCAAGAAGAAGAGGAATGAAGTACGCCACACCTTTAAAAGTACAACACAGATATCACTTCCACTTAGATTCCACTGCTCACAACTTAATCATGTTAATAATCTGACTATAAATAAGACTGGGAAACATATTGTCACACTGGGTACGACAAGTGATACTAGAAAAGAAGATAAGCGACATTGTGATTCAACTAACAGTCTCTGGCCCATTCTGCCCTGTACCCAAATACCCATGTGCTTGGTATGTCCCCCTGGTTCCTGTGACATTGACAGCCTGCCTGGTCCTCCCAACTCAAGGACACAGGCATTCAGGGAACAGTGTCGTTGGAGACCATATTGGCAAAGATTTAACATCAAAGAAGTCACAGATTTGACTTGTGAAATAGTAAAAAAGCAAAGAAATAACTAGAAAAAGCTATGACATGTAAAAATTATAAGCTGCTCAAGTTGTATAAAATAAATATACATGTCCTAGCTGCATGGATTTACTAAGAAGCCTGAATACACTCTGAAGGATATGATCAGCATATTAACATTCAATATTATTAAATCATAAATTTTACTTACCCAGGACAAATTTGCTAATTTTATAAATATTAATTACTAATTGGACATTCAATTAATGCTGTGCTAGTGTCTTTCTTGTATTTAAAATAATTTTGAGGGAAAATCTAGTAGATCCAAGTCTTATTTAAAAATTATTTTGAGAAATAATTACTATTGCAGCATCTATAAGTAAAAAAAATGATGAACTTTAAATAATCACATTAAAGCAATAGCTAGGTTAATTATGCACAGACATTAGAATATCGTTTGACTGTTCAAATTTATCAAGAAAAAAATTTCAACATGAGAATTTTATGTAAGTGAAAAAAGCAAGATGGAAGATTACATGTAGTATTATTTCAACTTTGTAAAACTATGCATTGAGAAATATTAGGATAAAGTCACAGAACGGATAATACATATACATTGAAGTGATACAAAGGAATATTTATTGAGATAGAAAGATATTTATATTATATCTTAGGGTGAAAAAGGAGCATATGTTATGATGCTCGTTTTTAAAAAAACAAAGTGTCTATGCATGTGCATTAAAAATGTCTAGAAGAATTTTAAAGGAAAGATGCAGATAGGAATGAAGTCAAGTAGGCAGGCGGAGAGAGGAAGAAGAAGCAATTTATTTAAAATATTTTTATTTAGTTGTACATCTTGATTGCTCTCCCCAGCCAGGGAGGCCAACCCTGGTCCTTGGGATATATACAGCCTGAGCTTAGGACTGGAGGCAGTTGACCAAACCACTACTCCACTAGGGTGTGCCTGCTATACTTTTGGTATTCTTTTATTTCTAACCCTTCTCTGAGCCTTTGCTCACAGACATCTCATGTAATTTCAAGATAATATTGATTCTGATAATCTCTGTCTTTTCATTGTCTTTTAAGTTAATTTGATTGTGCTCATTCATGGGTTGTGTCCTGGTGTATTTGGACATAAACTACTATCTTATTTTGCATCTCTTTATACTTCTGTTTTTCTTTCTTTTCTCTTTTCCTAGTTCCTATTAGGTTTTCAAAAATCCATCTCCAACCTTTTTTCTCCCTGGAGTTTAAGCTATATATTATGTCACTCTAATTTTGGAGGTTACCTTTTAATATTTTGCATAACATATTTAACTATAGCTTTTTTTTCTAACAATGTCTGAAGTTATTCAATAGTTCTAACGAACTCCAGAACAGTTTTAAAAAACTGGTGAAGTGCTCACTATTGAGGAAGTTAATTACTGAACTGACCATGTGGAAGGCTTAACCAGAGTTGAACAATACCCTTTAATTTCAGCACTCCTGAATCAGAATTTAGAACAAGGCAAGTTGTGAAGTAAAGTCTAATCTAAAAAAATCCCTTCCTCCAAAAGGTGGATTAAGTTTTTCTTTTCCCACAAGTGAACATACAGAAGTGACATTTGCCCATTTCTACACTTTCTGTGCCAGATCTCCTTAACCCCTCCACTTTCTACCTTTTCCTACCTGTCTGTCTGTCCCAGTGGACAACCTTTATGGACTACATCAATGGTACCTCTTAGCCTCTGATGTCTAGTTCATCCAGTGGAAGACCCTCCCACGAGATCTAAGGTCAAAGGGGATTAATGTCATGCATTTATTTCCCAGGTTTTCTCCTTTACTATGGGCCTCTACTGAAGATTACAGCTGAGTCAGGCAATCCTCTGGTACAATTACAAATCTCTCTGAGTTTTCGTAACGGATTGCTCCCTTTGTCCCTTCAGGTTTGCTCTACAGTGTTTCATCATCCTTTATTAGCTTCTCTTCACCCTGCCCACATCCTTGTAAATGGTTACCCTATTAAACTCTGTCGAGTGTACCATCTGTTTGCTGTCAGGTTCTGGCTGACACAGTGTCCCAGAGAATTCCACAGTCATGTCTGTGTTTCTAAGGGTTACCAGCTTCCCATCTCCCACACTGCACAGAGTTTCTGACTTGAGTTAATGGTTATAAAACATTCATCTCTCAGTGTGGCCTGGTGGAATCGAGGTTGGGCACAGTCCACATATATCCCAAGGACTGGGGTTATCATCCTAAGGCCAGGGGAACAATCAACATGAACAACTAAATAAAAGTGAATAAATGCTTCTTCCTCCTCTCTCTTTCCTGTCTGCCTGCTTGCTGGCCTTCATTCCTGACTGGACCTTTCCTCAAAAATAAACAAACACAACATTTCAGAAGCTGGCATGCATACTGTTTACTTGATAATTGCTTGCCCCTTTCCATTCCTCTCACCCTCAACCTAAAACTATACTACATCACTATGTAATTTTATATTGTAGCTCTCATTAACACCTACTGCAGTGGTCCCCACACAGCAGTTGCATGAAAAATATTTCTTGGATAATGGAATGAATACATTCTTTCATCACATACATTTATGTAGTCGCTGTATATATTGTAGGAAAAAATAGTATAATTACTAATTTTGAGTCCAATTAGTTCCATAAAAGCAATTGTTGATGTGAAAAATACTTCCACTTGCGTAAAAATTACATTTTGCAGAATTTCACTTCTCACATGGACTTTAAATATCCTTCAGTAATTTCCAGAAATAAATGATTAAAAACACAAAGATGAATACATTCTACAAAGCACAAAATAAGCCACTTTTTAACACACAGCACACTTTAGAAAGTGGCAAGAGCTGTTAATTTTTATACACATTTTCACACAGGTGTTGAAAATAGTTTATGGAAAACTACAGAGCAGTCTTCAGATGTTTTTATTTTTTAATCAGGTATGTGACTTATGATTACAGCTTTGTAAATGTCAAGCTCCATCTTTAATCCAAGTGTATGTCTATACTGCATCATAACAATCTTAATTATGTGCATTTCTATTTTTGAAAGTAAATTTTATATGTTTTCTTGAGTTGTGCCCTGGTGGCTTAGTGGCTAAGTCAGTGGCTTCCAGGCAGCATAATCTACATACAACCCAAGGACCAGGGTTCATGACCCAAAGCCAGGGGGAAAAACCAAGATGAACAACAAAATAAAATAAGACTTTCTGCCTTCCTGCCTACCTACTTGCTTTCATTCCTGCCTACACGTTTCCTTTAATTTTTTTTCTTGCTTATAAAGTTAATTAATATTGTAACAATATGAAAACACAAAAATATGTAATAAGAAATTCAAAAATATTCAAGAAACTAAAATTACTAAAAAATGCCCCCCAAACGATACTAACATCTGTATGTGTTTTTTACCAAATATACTGTTGAACTATTTTTTTTGGCCGGTATCTGATCCCCCTGATAGTATATCCATGTGCATGCTCTGCAGACTTACTGTCCTTGCTCTAGACTTTGAATCCTGTGGAATGAGCAAAGGCACACCTCTCAGAGTTGTCAGCTGCATCAAAGGTGCGGCGGTCTTCTAAAGAACGATCATTAAGGAGAGCGGTAACTTCCTGGGCAGTTTATTTCTGTTGCACGATCCTGACTCTATTTTGCCTCCTCTGGTTTCTGCCTGTTTTCATTTAAGTCTTTAAGCCTTTAAGTCAATTTTGTGAGTTCACTGATATCCTCACAATACATTTTCTAATGGTTTATGTCAATTTGAATCACATTACTTTCATATACAGCTGAATACATCCTACGTTATTTATTAAGGTGAAGCTATGAATTTGCCAATGTTAGTCTATGTGGGGGCCTTTAATTTTATATGGTTCAATCTAATGTCATTTGGTAACAGGACGTTCTATGCCTGAGATGTAGAACTGACTGATTCAAGCAGGGCAGGAGACAGTGTGATGCCCTACTTTTCTGATTTTGAACTGTCTTTCTTATTTCGCCATACCAAAATAGTGGGTTTAACCAAATGTCTCTGAAGTGGAATGTACAAATATATTCATCTGTATATGGAGATGCATTAATTACATCATGTACTTTTATATTTTCATTTGACAAATTGAAAAAATTATTAGCTAATACCTAATATATTAATTGATACTCTAGAGTCCTCAAAAATTCATATATCAAATGTTTTTATGTTACTAAGGCACGTGACAGGCATGAATCTAGGCTTTCTTGGGACTGATGCATCTATATTTGGGGAATCTTCTTAAAGAAAAAAAGAACAAAATTATGAATACAAAATAAAGAGTGAAAGTAACTTTTATTTTGAAGATGAAAAGAAATACAGGAATTTTAATTTCATATGATCTTCTCACAAAGAGAAAAAAATGTATGATGAATTGACCATTTTTTTAAAATTAAGATTTTATTTGGAATTTACTGATTTTTTTTTTTTTTAAAGAAAGATGCAGGCAGAAATGAAAGTGAGCAAAGAGGTAGGCAGGCAAGAAGAGAGAGGAGGAAAAAGTACTCGATTTTATTTATTTGTTCATCTTAGTTGTTCACCTCAGTCCCAGGACATGAGCCTGTGTCCTCGGGATATATATGAACTGCATTCCCAGTTTAAGGCAGATGATCACACTACTACTCCACCATGGCGTGCTGAATCAATCATTTTACATGTCCTATTTTTTAGTGTATTCCTTCCAGTAGGGACTTCCTTTTTTTTTTCTAGACATTATTAAGAGCCAAATATTCCACTTATGATTAGATTAATTTTCTACAGAACCCTATGTGACTCTATGCATTTCAAACTATGTTTCTCCACTACCCACATACTTCTAGTGACTATCTTGGTTGGGTATGCTCAGATCACCATATGACCCCGGCCCTGTATCTCCACGTCATAGAAACTGGGCAAGTCAGCCCAGTGGCAGTAAATACATTCCCGGAAAGCATTCCTATATCAGAATAGCTAACAAGTCACACATAAATATATTCCATTAAAACCACAATAAATGTACTCCTTCATTCAACTTTCACTTAGATACAAAAAGGCAATCGCTGCTATTCTAATCCCTATAGGAGATGAGGTGGGAATGTATGACAGAAAGGAAATAGTGGCCTCATACAAATATGAAAGGGTCCTGAGAATGGAAGGGACTTTGAATCATGAAGTTCTCTAGTTTCCTACATAATCTTTCACTAGGGGCAATTCTGCAAAAATGGAGAATTTCTTCCCCAATGTACTGGATTCAAAAGGGATTTCCTTATATAGGCACATAATATACTTTCCGTGCAGTGCCTTATAATACATGAATACCTTTAAGAGCCTAGTTACATAGAATCACAGATTATATTTTCTAAAAAAAGTAACTATCACGATATCCCTAAATGTTTTAAAACACTATGAATTTTTTGTCAGTCACATGAAGTAAAAACGATGACACAGTCAGGTTTGATAGTCGGTCCACAAATTTCAAGATTATTTGAAATATGGATTTATATCCATTAATATGAGATTTAGAAATTTTATATATTTCATCCTCTAAAATTTGATATTTGTATATGAATTATTGGTATAATACTAATATAGAACTGAACTGGTAGTGGTGAACTTAATGTATTATACACAGATGTTGATTTACAATGATGTACACCTTAAACCTATATGTTATGGTACGATGTTCCTGAATCAAATTAATTAAAGAAGTACTAATATAAAATGCCTTAATAAAAGAATATATACATTTACCTATATTATGGTTGCATGTTTTAAAATGTTATACTGGCAGGGATGAATATTTTTAATATTAATATTTATTATTTCTTTTGTTCTCAATGTAAAGGGATGAATATTTTTTAAGAGTTTGAGGACAATAGGGCTAAACTCTTACCTGTACTATGCTGGAACCAAAATTATGTGAATATAGAGATTATAACATTGATTTATTTGGAGTAAATCAGAATGGTAGTATGTGTTAAATATTTATAGATTTGGATTTGTTTTCCTTAACCATGAGATCTTTGTCTATTGTCATCCAGTAGGTAGAACACATTATACATGCTCTGGAGTGTCTGCTTAACCTAAAGTAACCATTGTTCACTGACAATTCTCCAACCGTTTCTAACTGAGTAGAATTTGTAAGCCATGTTTTCACTCTGTGGTCCCACCCTTTATATAAACTTGACAGGAGTAGGAGTAGACTTCTCAAAAAAATAACCTACTTGGGCAAGCCCTGGTACAACAGTGGTTAGGTCAATGACCTTTAAAGGAGTGTAGACCACACCCCAGGGTTCAAGTCCCAGGTCTGGGGGTAAAGAACCTATGTGAACAACTATATAAAAATAAAATGCTTCTTCCACCTCTATACCTGCCTGCCTGCCTACTCACCTTCATTCCTACCTGCACCTTTCTTTTTTTTTTTTAAAAAAAAAAAAGCTAATCCATTGCATTTTTCCTTAACTGCAAACTAAGATAGATGATCATTTTCTTGAATGGTGGTTACGTGAACTTTGGAGCAGAGGTTACCATTGTTGCGTGTACATGAAAAGGGAGAGAGCTCTTCTCTGCAGAGAAGAAGCAGATGTACAGAGAATCTCAGAACATTATTTACATTCTTTCTACGTCTTCTTATTTTTATTTCATATTGTTGAAAGGATATGATTGTGGGAAGGGAAGCACAGCTGAGGAATGTGGGCAAACTCTGCAAGCTGGAAGAGGTGCTATAAGAAGAAAATGTATTCTCTAGAACCTCCAGAGGAATGCAATCCTGCCAAAATACTGATTTTTAGCTCACTGATTTTCGATCCACTTTGGACATCTGATCTCCAGAACTGTAAGATAATAAATTTGTGTTTTATTGAGGTCACTAAGTTGTACTGATTGATTCATTATAGCAACAATAGGAAACTAACATAGGTGGGTTAGAAGGAAAGTTTTTCCTCTGCACTGAAAATACCGTGGTGGAAGTCTTTCCAAGGCAACCTGGACTTTCAATTCTATACAGATTTGAATAATAGAATTTCAGAACTCAAGGGGAACTGCATGAAAGATTTAAGGTAGAAGACTTGTTTAAGCTTACTTGGATAGCTAGTCAATTGGTAAGCCAGCACAAGAATCAAAGTCTCCAAACTTTCATCCATGTGTATTAACGATTACAAGATGTTTAACAGAGGCTGGTATACAGAAGACAGGGGTTTTTAATTTTTGTTGCTATCATTATTATTAGGCATTTTCCTTGGTAGTCTATATAAGCATTTCATTTTTTGAACATTGCCAAGTAAGGAGGTACTTGAAACATTTAAAAATCATCAAAAAGCTAACAAGAGGGAATGAGGAATTATTTGGCCAAGAGGCAAACAGACATAGAACAGGGTCTAACATTCAGAGTTCTTTTGTCTTGGGGAACATTTTCAGATCCAAAAGAGAATGCTGGAAGGTTGAACTACACTTCTGATATTTATGGGAACAAAATATGGAGTCTAGAACCTCTCAAAAATGGTGACTTTGGTAAACTATGTTTTGCGTTAGTTTTCAGAACACCATCATGGGAGTAAGGGTGAAGCAAATTAAATCAGTCACTCAAGGTTCCCAATCATCTGGATTCGTTTAAAATCTGGGTCTCTAATAATTCCAGCATCTGTAGTCTCAGTCAATTGGGGATCCTGTTGTTGGTACTCCCAGGTAGCTGCTGGAAGAAAATGAGAATCCTCTCCAGAAAATGAAATTTCAACATGTCTCAACACTACTTCTTCAAATGTTTCTATTATGATGTCTAGCACACAAAGAAAACCAGTCAACAAGACAACATAAAGAATCAATACAAAAAGTCCACAACAAATAACCAGAATAAAGAACCAACAATATACCCAATCAGACCCCAGATTTTCTAATTATAAGAGACCTAGACTGTAAGCCAATGTCTCTATATTAGAGATGAAAGCCAAGATTGACAATTTTTACCAAAAAAAAAAAAAAAAAAAAAAAACTATAAAGATGAGCCTAGTAGAAATTTTAAGGAATCAGCTAAAAATTCTAGAACCTAAATTTACAACAACAAAAAATAGCTCAATAGATGAGTTTAACACCATAAGGGAGATATGAATTAATAATCTAGAAACCATATCAAGAAAAAACTTCCAAAATGAAACATGGAAAGAGAAAAGGATGGAAAATATAAAATGAAGCGGTAAGAGAAATAGTGTATAAAAAAGCATCTAACATACATTTAATTGAAGCTATAGAAGGACAGAAGCGACACAAGCAATATTTGAAAAACTAGTGGCTGAGAATTTTCCAGAACTTGTGAAAAACATCCATGCTTGTATTCAAGAGGTTCAGTAAATTCTAATTATCATAAGTAAAAAGAAATACATTTCCAAAGACACAGTAAAAGAGCAGAAAACCAAAGGGCAAGAGAAAAAAAACGTTAAGAAAAAAACCTGATGACCTGCAAAGAACTGACTTTTCACCACCAACAACAATAATCGGAATCTTGGAATGATTTTTAAGGGTGCTAAAAGAACACAAACTTCTTCTATAGTCACATCTCCCCCTCGAACTCGTGTGACCTTTTTCACTTGTAAGGCCCCCTTTGTAATTACTCTGGACCCATCAGGAAATCAAAGATAATCTCCCTATCTCAAGATCCTTAAATAATCATATCTGCAAAGTCCCTTTTGCCAGGAAAGGAACCTATTCATAGGTTCTGGGGTTGGGATGTGGACATCTATGAATATCTTACCATTATCAACAATCTAATCCATGCCCTGGCCCTTCAGCAGAGTGGCTGTGTTTTTTCCTGTAAAGTCCCACCAGAGAAAGGAAATCAGAATTTCCCAGAAGCAAAAGAGGAGAGGGCATTTTGCATATTATCTCATATAAACTGCCATCAACCTCTAACCATGGTGAGGTAAAGACTTATCCCAGGTTAGGAAACTTGACTAAGGTAATCTCGCTAGTGTCTGACTAGAAGCTTGTATCCAGATCACCAGGTTGATCTCAACGGCTGTAACCAAATCCCCCCCACCCCCCCCACCCCCGTACCAAATACAGATATCGCTTGACTTATCATGGTATGAATGATTTCTGACCAGTCGGTATCTCAGAAAACACACTTTAATTTGGTGGGCTTTTAAATGAGTGAAAGAAAATGGGCCAAGTTTTCAAAATGGAGCTACCTCTTTCAATATTTATTGGTGGCTAAAGCGCTTTATTGACTACGTGACGCCCATTCTAACCATTACATTCTATTAGGCCTCAGTTGCCTCATCTGTAAAATGAGATACTTGGCCCTCATGACACCATTTCTAAATTCTCTTCCCACTCGGACATTCTATGATTCTAAGAGAGAAGCCCCTTGCTTCAAGATACCACCACCTTTTTAGATGGACTCTCCACAACTGCATGCAATCAGAGGCATCTGAACTATACCAGAAAAAACCAACTGCAGAGCTACAGAGGAAAAAAATTCTGGGGCATTGACCGAGAAAGACAACGACGACAGGAGATAGTGGTAGGAACATAAATAGCACGCAAATAACTGAAGCTAAGCATCAGCGGGTATCTAGTCTTTTGATGCTGCTGCTCTCTGAGGATGCAGCGATAGGACATTGCTCTCGCTCTCAAGTCACTCAGAATGCTGGGTGACCCTTTGATTTAATTGTAGACCTGTCTCTCTAGAAGCCCTGGTGATGAGAAATATAAGACAAAGTGAGAAACAAAAATATTACAAACGCGTTGAGTGTGCCAGAGGCAACGTGACAACAGCCTCGGGAAACAACTGGGACGCCCTCCACCCCTAACCCAGGCAACACAAAAGAAACCGCCTGGGCCCTGAGAGGCGCAGCTTTTCCTCCGAGCCCGCGGAGAAGCGGGTTGCAGAAGAGCCTGCCGCCCCCGGCCGCCCCCTCCTGGTCCCTCGGGCCTCGGAAGTGACGCAGCGCGCCCCGCCCCCGCCGCTAGATCCGCTGCTGCTGCCGCGGCGGGCGGACCTGCTGGAGGCGGCGGCGGCGGCGGCCCAGGGAAGATGGCGGACGGTGTGGACCACATAGACATTTACGCGGATGTGGGAGAAGAGTTCAACCAGGTACGTGAGGGCCCGGGCCCACGTCGCCGAAGCGGGCGGCGCTGCGGCCCGGACGCTGACCCGGGACCCACCGCGGGCCGCGAGCCGCGAGCCGATAGGGCTGCAGACCGTGCGCCCTTGCCGCTTGTGGGCCGTGCCGGCCGACCCCGGCGCGGCGCCCCCCGGCCCCTCGTTCTACCGCGTCGTTTCGCGGGCCGCTGGTTCTGTGGTCGCCCGCAGGGTCCGGAGCGCGGACGCGGCCTTTTGTGCAGCCGCCGCCGGCCCCTCCCTCGCCGCCGCGCTCCCCATTGTTGGCGGCGGCCGGCGGCCTCTTCCCGCCGCGCTAGGCCTGGGTGGTGGGGCCGCGTGTGCGCGGCGGGGAGAACGGGCCGCCGCCGCCGCGCCCCCTCCCCCGCCGCCGGGGCGAGGAGGAAGCCCGGCGGGCCGCGCGCGGGCGGTCGTCCTTACCCCGGCCCTGCAGCGCGGGCTCGGATTCCTGCGGTCGCTCCATTTTGTCTGCCCGTCAGTGCGCGGTCGTCTCATAGAAGGCCGCATTCACGGCCCTTTGTATGCCGCGCGCCCGGCTTCCTGGGCTCTTCCTGCCAGCCTCTGCGACCGGTTCGGCGTGGCGCCTTTCTCCTCCCCTCACACTTTCTGAAGGGGCTTCAATCTGGGCACGTTTGCAACAAGTCCTTTGACTCTTGGATCATGTCTGAAAGCCGGTGCGCTGACGGTGGCCTCGGCGGTCTAGTTCTTGGCCTTTCTGATGAAAATACCTGTGAGACTAGGTGATCTGGGTGGAAAGGAAAACTTGGAAACTCGTAGGTTGGAGGGGACAAAAAAGATGATGGCAGACCCAACAGGTCAGAGGAGTGATTAAAATAAAGGATGTTCACCCAAAATTCTTAAAGCTATAGTCTAAGATGAAGGGGCTGTAAATATGGTCCGATTTTCAAAAGCAAACGGTTAAATGTCCCCCTAGGGAGGACGTTTTGAAAGATTGGAGAAAGTGAAAATGCAGGGTTTTTCCGGTATCTCGTTCACATTTGCCTAGAAGAACTAGCCTCAGAGCGAGGATGCCTGGTGATAGGCATCCTTGCAAAGGAGGGATCTGTTACTAGAGTAGTGACGTTGAAGCTGTCCGTCTGCTGTTCACGTCTTTACTGTTTTTAATGTAGTAACACATTTTTAAAAATCAAATCGTGCCTAATTCCAGTGCACCTAAAAGTTTTATTTTTTATATTTTCCAGGTTCGTTTGAGAAGCTTAATAAATGTCTACCGTTTAATAGAAATTAGTTTTGTCTTTTTTCCTCCGTTCAGGATGTTATTTATGACTAGGGGCTCACGTTTTTTGGTTTTCGTTTTTTTAACAGAAAACTAGAAATTCTTACCTATCTGTTTTTCAGGAATGACACATGCCCTTGGTTTAAATATTAAAAAAGAAAAATTCAATTAACTTCATTAAAGACTGAGTATGTTTAAATGTAACCAATATAATCAGACTTTAAGTTATGAAATCTTTGTTCTTTTTTATTGTGCTTTTATATACTGGATATAGAATGGCTATAGTTGGTCAATTACAAATTAGAAAGTGATCTTGAGTGCTACACAGTCAGATTCTAATGCATTTTAAGGTCAGTAGACAAAGATCTCCAAGAAATTGATCAAATAACATTCCATCCAAAAGAGGCCCATACTTTTCCATAAAGAATACTTGAAAGTGTTCAAGGTTGTCTTTATTAGTTTTTCTTATAAGAAAATAAGATCGCTTTACCTTTCTGACTCCAATAAAGGAAGAATTGGGACAAAATTTTAGAAGTTGAGCTTTAAATCTCTTCATGAAATGTTTTTTAGACTTTTGCTTGTTTAATTTGGGATGGCCATTTCTCTTATCCGTATAGCTTGATGGAGTGATAATTGCTTATCCCTCTGTGGTAACTACCATGTCTAGTGCTGACTGAGCAGGAGGTAAGAAGAGATGAAAATTTTTGTAGGATTCTTTTAAAGATGTAACTTTTTGTTGACTTGTACTAGTAGCATATTTCACATAGCTGTATAATTTTACAGTAAAATCTTTACACCTTTTAATAAATTAGTGGCGTAGGATTAAGTAGAATTTTTGTTCTGTTACTATTTTGCGTATCATTGGCTTTTGTAATGTGCTTGCTGTGGTAATCTATGCAAAATATGGCTTCAGCAGGACAGTTGGTCATTTTCAAGGTTTATACTGTTTTTAAAATGTTGCCATTGAAAGTTTATCAGAAATTGAGGCAACTATAAAATTATTGCTGACTTTCACTCAATTATATTAACTGGTGACCTTATTTCTATTAGTTACTATAGTAGTAAACAGTGATTATTGCTCTAATTGAGAGTAAAGTGTTTTAATACATATATAACCAGTAAACATGTTTTGGCATCTTAACTGCTGTAAACATTATCAAAATTTGTTCTTCTCTGCGAGCTGCAGTTGTAATCGCATCTGTATCCTTTGAAATTCTGTGTGGTCAGTGTATATTCCAGTTTCTATTTTAAATGGTCTATCATGAAGTTTGTGTGTGTGTGTGTGTGTGTGTGTGTGTGTGTACATTTGTAAACAAAGCACAGTATAAATCTCTTTCAAAAAGTATGAGATAGCTGTCTTAGAAGAACTTTAATTTGGGATGGGATGAGAAGAAGTTAGTGAAACTAGTAGAGTTTCTTCCCTTGATGAATTTAAAGAGAATAAAGTTGTAGATGGGGAAGAAGCTACTGGAGCCTGACTGTTCTTTATGGGTTCCATGTAGTTCATAAGTGGAAGGTCTTGGATGTAGCCAAATTGAGAATAGTTGCCCCAGTAAAGGAGAATTTGAACTGCTTCCAGACCTCTACATTACTTGTACATTAATTTGGAATTGAGAAGAAAGCAGACCTGTGTCAGGCTCTATAGAGTTTCAGTTTAGTTTGAACTGGGATTTATATTCATATATAGTAGTTACTGGCCTAATACTTAAATCATTGTAGACTTTCTCTTTTATTTTGACAAAAATGAAACAAAATTCCTATAAAACTCCATTGTCCAAAATGCGTTTTATCTTGTATATGCCAACAAAGAGGGATACAAAATTTAGATACTAGAGACCCTTAGAGTACACTGTAGTACTCTACACCTACATATACACCTACATAATTATAACTTACTGGTCCAGTATCACACTCTTGACAGGTCCTGTATTATAGATGCCACTCCTTTATGTATATGTTTATCCTTAGAATTTTTCTAAGTGTGAGATAGGCAAGTCAAAATGTCTTAAGAATTTCAGGAAAGCTTATACTGTGTGCATTGAAGTACTGTATTTTGCTTGTTGGACATCACAAACAACATTGAATTTAGTTCTTGACCTGTCTAGGTCACTGGTAGCAATTCTAATATACTGATCTGAGTATCCAACTTTAAAGCGAAGATACGTATAGGTAGTGGCTAGGAAAAACTTTGTTTAAGAGTTGTAGACCTAAATAACCTCCTAAGACCACTGGTCTTTATTTCATATGTCATGCCATTTAATTGTTCTATATTTAGCTTATTTGCCAGTTTGGCCATATAAGTTTATTAGATAAATATCTGTGAAACCTTATTTCTGATAAATTTATGATTAATGGAAAATCTTCTAAAACAGGGCTGTAAGTTCGAGGATGAGAGGGTTAGAGGTTAATTCAGAAATAGTGGTAGAAATATTTAGAGAGCTAGAACTCTTTTGTCTTGCTTTTATTATTTATGAGTGTAGTTTATTCAGGTGCCTATGGCTTTTTTTTTTGGTGGGGGGGCTAACAATTTGACTTCTTTGCTGTTAGTTGAGCTTTTTACAGGAGTCAAACTAATTTTAATATCTACTCAACATAATTTGACAAAATCTACACAGATGATCTGAAACAAATGTAGAGTGAAGTGTTTCTCTTTCTTGATATAAAATAAATTTTGTAAATGTAATTCCGCCCCACTTCCACTTAGCTGGAAATGAGTTACTTTTTTTAGAAGTCCTTTGAAATAAGTGTCCTTTGCTGTGCCACTAGTGATAGTATCATATAAAGCAGAAATAGCAGTACTGCAATTTTAGGATCACCAAAAACAGTGTTACGTCTATCAGGAAGAAAGCAGAGTATAGAGCTAGACCATGATCATACCAACAGTGGTATGCAGTATATCTGTGATAGAAAATTTTTATGGAGATGATTGGGGGGAAAATGCCTTAAAACTTCTAGAAGGGAGGGAAGAATGGTGATAATGAAAATTGAGAAACATTGTTTTAAAAAGGAACCAATATAATTATGGTTGTTTTGCTATCCATCTTATTTTTAAGTGTTCTTTCTGACTTCAGCAATTTGTATATCATATAGAACACAATCTTGTGTAAAATCTTGGGAGTATACCTGGTCTTTAAAATGAATATACTGATTTAGAGTGGTAGGAATGGGAAAATTAATGGATTTTTTTTTTAACCGTAAGAAATGTTGCTTCCTGGAAGTTATGTATAATGTGCAACTCTATTGATAATTAGCTAGTTACTATGAAAAGTAGGTAAAGATTGGGCAGCATTTGGTATCCCAAATAGAGGGTAATGTTTGTATTTTCTTGTTTTTGAATGCCATTAAAATTCCCTAAAGGTGATAATTGAAAAGACATTGCATAGAAGAACTTGTCACTGTTGATCATTTCTCTTTGACAAAAGTAGAAGCCATTTTTTTTGTTGTTCAGATTTTCAGAACTCTCTTTATATATGACCTGTGATAAACATTTTTCATAATTTCAGAACATGCACTTTTCCCCCCTTTTAGGGTGGGAACGGAATGTAGAATGTTTTCTGTTTTATTTTTTTAATGTGGAGGATAGGTGTGTTATGCTGAAGGTGAAAAGGAAGATTACTGGTACTACAAAACAGTATGTGCTTTGAGATGCATTTTTAGTAATGGTGACAAATGTATTCAGATTCATTAATATTTTTTCACCAAGTCCAAATGCATACCGTTGGGGCTAGAAGTACAGGCTGTGGCCTTGGAACAGAGCGAAGCTAACTAGTCCACATGGAGATCAAACCCCAGGACCATGGTCTCAATTAGCATCATACTTCAACCAATTGGAAGCAGTCCAACTACCAGACAAAATGGCTGATCCTAAGTATTGGTAGAAACTTATCAATATGGAAAATTGGTTGGTGTCAACATAGGAATTCATGGACGGACAAAAATAGTAAGTGATTGTGATTCACCAGGTTAGTGTAGCTGCAATTATGCTTGTAAATTATTGTCTACTTATTTAAACATTTTCATAGATTTACAACTAATGAAAAGTCAAATATGTGTTAATCTATTTCATGAAAGTGTAAGTTTAAATACTTTTATTAGTCCTGCTATTAATAACCCTTGCATTCTTTTTTACTCTCCCTCAGACCATATATTGTGATTATAGTCTCTGCTGAGGAGGATGGAAACACAACTCCCTTTGAATAATAATAATAATTCTACTTGATGTACAGAACCGGATTACAAGAGAGTTTAAAGTTCCCACTGCCCCTTGTGGGAAGCTTTTTAGTATCTTTAAGTATATGGAACCACTGCTGCAACCAAGCCACCTGAAGCTTTCAGCTACACTGAAACTTCATAACAAAACTCTCCCTCCTCTTTTCTAATTTTTACTGTCACTGCAATTTGAGCATGTTACTTTGTTTAACAAAAATTCAGTTTTGAAAGATTATTTTGGTATACTGTACAAAAATTAAGATTATGGCATTATTCAGTGACTTGTGGTCTTAGTTTCTAGCTCGTTATTAAAGATGACTTTGTTCTCTGATAACCTTGAGATCGTGGGTCCCTTATTAGATGTCTTATAGGCATTCTACTTCAAAACAAAATTGTTATTTAAGGATTCTGTTAATACAGTGAATTGGATAACTAATTTATGCAGAAGATGGCTTTTTAAATTTCATGTCCCTTTAGCTATGAACATAAATGATATATCTTCCAATAGGTCTCTCCCGGGCGCTCCCACACCCCCCCCCCCCCCTTTTCTCTTTAAAAACACGTTTTATTCTGGCTTCCTTCTGAATAACAAAGCAATAGCTCTCTTCCCTTGGGGCTTACAATAATATTTTGTTGATCTATTTACAATCATTACAAATGCTTTCTCTGGGTCATTATCCCTGTAATAGTCCTGAAAACTATTAGCTTCTTGTGCCGTTTGTGTAGTAATTCATCCTTAATAAATAAATTGTATTAATGGGAGAGAATATGCTATGTCTGAACTTAGAGTTTGTTGTTTGATAATTGTAATTGCCTCTCTTCCTTTGTTGTTTCAAATATTCTACTTGCTGAGAATAAAGTAGCTCATCCTTTTAAGTACTTAATGGTGTAAGGGAGAGGAAGATAAATAGAATTTTTCCTTTGATACCAGCTAGTCTAACCTGTGGCCCAATAATGGTTACCAAAGGCAACTTAGGTGGTGTTGAGTGTTCTCCCAGTACCTGCATTTCATTTTTCTTGTGCTTATTTACAAATTGAGTTCTTTTTCATTTTTCTCCTGCTCACATATCTGTTTTCCTCTTTCTTTCTGTGCTTATCATTTAGACATGTAAGTGGCATCCACTAGCATTGCTTTAATTCTGTTGGTGACACTAAATGGCAAAGCTTTGACTAGATCCTTGTGTGTATCACTTTTTTCTTGCTAATTGACTAGATATCTCTTGCTAATTGATCAGATATCTAATAAGTCAGGTAAGCATTAACTCTTTGTTGACTATGAATGATATTGCTGGGTACTAATTTGGATATTTTCACCTGAATTTTGTTTCCTTGTTCATTTGCTGTGACATTGTGGATTATTTACACATCTGCATTTCTTATCCCATCCCCCTGGCTCAGCTTTGCTATGCTTTTTTCCCAAAATTAATAGCTTCCAAATGGGAGGGAAACAATATCCTGAATACTATAGAAAATAATAGTTGTATTTTTCTGTATTTAAATATTGAAGATTTGTAATGATTCTGGGTTTTGTTTGTGATATTTTTGTGTCAACTTTTTTTTTAAAGCTAATGTATTTACATTCATGTATTACTTTTACTTAAGAGTATTGTACTTCCAAGAAAAGTTTTATGTTACTACTTTATTTTGTCTCCATGTCATCCTCCCAGGGGAACATCGTTTTCTACATTATAGTAAATATCAATGGGAAATAAGATTCCTACTATCTCTATATAAAATTCAGTTTGTAGGTATTGTTCAAGACTATATGTGAGGAAAGATTTGTGCTGAGATCTTTGAACCTTTTTCTGTTTTCTAGCAGTTTTAAAACAAAATAGTTGAATTTGTATTCAGATCTATTTGATAGTCTTGACGACTGTATAATCTAGAGCATTATTTCTGTATTCAGGAAGCTGAATATGGTGGGCATGATCAAATAGATTTGTATGATGATGTCATCTCTCCATCTGCAAATAATGGAGATGCCCCAGAAGACCGGGATTACATGGATACTCTCCCACCAACTGTTGGTGATGATGTAGGTAAAGGAGCAGCACCAAATGTTGTCTATACTTATACTGGAAAGAGAATTGCATTATATATTGGCAATCTAACATGGGTAAGTAAACAACATATAAATGAAGTTACTGGTAATCGCTTTCAAATTGTTGGAATAATGGTTTTCTCCAGTTTATAAAATAAGAATTTTCAGTTACTAGATTTGTACTGTATGCTTATTTTTGGCAGAAGGGAAATACAGGTACCTTAAAAACATCATAAATTAAACTATCTGTGATCACTGAACTTGTTTTGATAGTTATCAATTAAGTATAGCTCAAATTTTTTATTATTTTTATTTTTACGCATTAAAATAAACTCACATGTAAAAGTTCCTCATCCTTCATGTATATGTCAGCACACTCTACGCTCCACCAAATCCCCAAGTGTTCTTCATTGTTCAGTGAATTTCGCCACCATTTCTCCCCCTTACCCCAACCTTCCGTCCCATTCCCTGTTGGTGACCTCAGTTTTGTTGCAAGTGCCCTAGGGTTGGTTTTGTTTCATCTGTTTGTTTTGTCTATTCATATTCCATCTATGAGTGAGGTCATCTGGTATCTATCTTTCTTCTTTTGACTTACCTCACTTAGTATAGTCCCCCCTAGATCCCTCCATGTTTAGTTCGTTTTTTAATCTTTAAATCTGTTATCCCTTTTACCTTACTACTCCTACCCTTTGGCTAACAGTTTTCCAAATAAAAATGCTCATGTAAGATCTCAAACCAGAAGTGTGGGAGAGGAAAAGATAATACAACTCTTGGTTTAAAAATCTTAATTATCTGCTTCATATTACAGACATGTTGAATTTCTTCTCTTAACTTTAGAGTCTGATTTATGAGTATACACGAGTATATGCATTGTTTTTAGTTTGGATTACTTATAAGATTTTTGGTTGGAAGTTTCATTAACTGGATGTTCAATATACTTACACTTTGTTAGTATTAAATCTTAAATATTTACTAAAATCTTGGAGAATTTTTGCATGTCTACTTAGAAACATTTATTACATATATTCAACAGGTTAAAAATTGTCTAAAAGTTGAAACTTGTCATTTACTTTTTTTAATAGTTTTTCTTTTTAAATGTTTCAACTTTTAAAAGCATAATTGATCTGCCACCACCCATTCTGAGCAATTTTATAGTATTGTAGACAGAAACATGTGGTTAGGATGAGTGTGTTTACTAATTAAGATTTTGAATTTTAGCTCTTCTATTAATTTGGTGACCTTGAACAAGCTTTTTAAACTGTTGCATCAAATATAAAATGGGAATAATAAAAGATCTCAAAGGATGTTTTTAAGAGTTAAATAATTGATATAAAATCCATGGTCGATACTAAATACATATTAGGTTTTTTTGTCTATTTGAATTCAAACTTAAAATGGAACGTAATTCCCAAAATAATTTAAGGAGGAGTGACAAGTGAGGGTGGTTTTATTAAAAATTTTAAATCATAGCAGTTTAAAGCTAGAAGAGACCAATAACTTTGAGATTTTTTTTTTTTTTTTTTTAAGTCTTACCTTTAAGGTATATGCCTTGTACTTTCCAAAACTCTTAGCAAGAAGTGAAGTTATGTCCTCAGGTGCTTTTGTGCTGTTTAAAAATTGGAGACTGATGGTTACTGTACTTTGATTTCTATGGAGCATTTCATTTTTTTGTTGATCCTGTGTGCCTTTAAAAACTAAATTGTAGTAATAAAAATCTCGGATATATTTTGCTACTTAATAAGGGTTATATATTCATCTCACAGTGGACAACAGACGAAGACTTAACTGAAGCAGTTCATTCTTTGGGAGTAAATGATATTCTGGAAATAAAATTTTTTGAAAATCGAGCAAATGGCCAGTCAAAGGGGTAAGAATTTTGTTTTACTCCCCCACACCACCCCTTATATAATTTAATAGCTGGTAGTAGTTTTGTTGGCACACTCCTATGGCTCAGGCAGCTAAAATGCAGGCCATGTAAAGTCTATAAACTCGAGTTTGAAATCCAGAGTCGGAATAAAAAAGAAGAAAGCCTAGGGGAGGGGTCTTATGTTCATTGAGGAGGAGGAGGTTGACAAGGTTCCAGGGTCAGTTTTGTTTGTGGGATCTTTGTGGTAACGTTCCTTAACGTTAATACTAATTATACATGTGTAGGATACTTTATTGTCCACATTTGAAGTGGTTTCTTAAGATTCATGCTCATTAAATGTAACTTGTAACCTAGTTCACTAAAACTGGTGAATCTAGAAGTATAGACAGATAGGACATATTCTTAATTTTCCTGAGTTTTTTTAATGTATGACTGAAATGATTATTGAAATAATTTGAAAGAAGCATTACTATCTGTGATTAAGGGCTGGGGGAAGATGGGCAACCTAAGTATTCTTTGAGTAGCAGATGTTTTCCTTTATTATAAGTTGTGATAAAATCATTACAGGAACATAAAATAAAGATATCTAAAAGTGAGAAAATAAGAAAAACTCACTTAATATTTTCATAAATTTGCTTTCAGGTTTTTCTTAGTACTTGTATCACTTATATTGCAAAAAAGGGGGAAGGATTACAATTCAGGTATTCTTGATGGAAGGAGTAAAACATTTATCCATAAATATGTTTCTTCTCATTTAATTCTTCCATCTCAACCTTGTTTGTGTCTCTATTGTGATATCCTTATGTTTGAGGAGGAGGTTATTTGGTTGTTTTTAGTTTCTGCCTATTACAAATAGTGTTATATCAGACGTTCTCTTATATATGTATCTTTAGGTACAGATTTTGGTTTTTTAAAAGAAACTGCTGAATGCAGAATGATAAAAAACATACTTATTTTATATTGCTCAGTGAGCCAGTTTATACTAAGAATATTTTCAAAATATACATATTAGCTGACAATTTCATTTATACTACCTAATCTGAGCTGCTTTTCTTTTGGTAATTTTGTTGAAAGAATATTGCATCATAACATATAAATCAATATCTGTATATAATACGTTAAGTTTACTGTTAACAGTCCACTTCTTGCTTCACCACATAATTGATTTTGCCTAATTTGCTTGCCCTCCCTCCCCCTTCCCTTCTTACAACCACTAATTTGATTTTATAAACTGAAAGTCTATTTTTGTTTGATTTATTTTATTTGCTTGGTTTCTCTACATACCACATAGAAATGAAATTGTATGTGTTTTTTTCTGTTGCTCTTAATAGTTATTTTGCAACCTGTTGTTCTACTTTCACCCTAATTCCTGAAGTTAAAAAAAAAATGTATCAGTATATTTCTGCTCAGAATTTTCTAACAGCTTTCTTTCTCACTCATAAGCTAGACTCTTTATTTTGACCTATGAGATGTTTCCTCAACACCTCTGTGATCATTTCTCCTATTACTCTGTTTTTCTTCTGCTACTTCAGCCATATTAGTCTCTGCTGTTCCTCAGACACATTCCTACTTAGGGTCTTTGCACTGGTTGTTTCTTCTTGGTTCATTTTTCCTCCAAATAATCCATGTGGGTCTCTTACTTAGTCAAGATTCTATTTAAGAACTCCCATACTGGCTACCTTATATAAAATAACACCTTTTGCTCTTATTACTTTCATTTATTTTATCTTTATTTTAGTGTATTTTACTTGTTTTGCCTGGTTTCTTACCAAATTTTGAATTCCTTAAGAGCTAGGAATGTGTTTTTGTTTGCTCTTGTATTCCTAGCTCTGGAATGGTGCCTACCTTGTAGGAGATATTATTCAATAAATACTGATTAAATTAATAAAATCATTATTACTAGATTTTGTAACCCAAGATAATTTTGAGTCAAATAGCAGAATTTATTTGATGACTAGAATATGGGATCTCGTTAAAGAACCATGTTGAACATTAGAGTGAAATGGGTTCTAAGCATTTACAAGCCCTTCTGAGGAGACTCTTGAATAATATGAGTTGGTGATAATCATTCAGTTTTTCTTTTTTTCGGTTTTTTTCCCCTTAAGATACAGTTCACATACCATGAAATTCACCCATGTACAGTATACGATTCAGTGTTGTCTAGTATATTTAAAAAGTTGTGCAACCATCACCACTGTTTAATCCTAGAACTTCTACCATTCCAAAAAGAAACTCCATACCCACTGCAATTTTGTATGACAGAACTCATACACTATATGGTCCCACAAGACTACTGACCATTCACTTAGCATAATTTTTTTTAAGGAAAGGTACAGACAGCATTAAAGGTAAGAAGGCAGGCAGACGGGAAGAGAGAGGAGAAAGAAGCATCTTCATTTTTATTTTTATTTAGTTTACATTGGTTCTTTCCCCCCCAGGTCTGGGACTCAAACCCAGGGTTATGTGGCCTGCTCCTTTGGAGGCAAATGACCTAACCACTGTTCCACCAGGGTGTGCCAGCATAATGTTTTAAGATTCATCTGTTATAGCATGGATCAGCATCATTTTTTTAATAGCTAAATATTTCATTATATAAATTACATTTTTAAATTCTATCCATCATTTGTTGAACATTTGGGGCTATCACTTTTGCTGTTATGAATAATTCCCCTAGGAATAATCTTGTACCAGTTTTGTATGAACATATTTACAATTCTTTAAATGGATTCCTTTCTTAAATTTGTATTTAAGATTTTTGCAACTTTACAGTGGTGTGAAAGCAATACACATTCAGTAGAAATTGTATTTTGAGTTTTGAATTAAGGCATTCTGTTTTTCATTTTCAGTACAGTATTTAATAGATGACATAAGATAATCACTGTTATGAAAATAGATGCGTGTTAGATGATTTTGCCCAATTTTAGTGCAGTATCTTAGCGCATTGAAAGTAGGCTAGATTATGCCATTTGATAGGTTAACTTCATTAAATGATTAAATGCATTTTGAATTTAGGATATTTTCAACTTGTAATGAGTTTATTGGGATAACCTTATTGTAAGCCTTGAAAGAGCTGTGTAAATATCCAGGGGTGGAATCATTGGATTACAGCTATTTAACCTTTTGAAGAACTGCCAATTTTTTTTTCCTTTCTTTTTTTTTTCTTTCTTTCTTTCTTTCTCTCTCTTCCTATCTTTTGCCCTCCCCTCCCCTCCCCCACCTCCCCTTCTGCAGGAATAAAGGCAAGGTGGGAAGGAATAAAGGAGAAAGAAGCGTTATTTTTTTATTTGTTCATTTTGGTTGTTACCCCTGGCCCCGGGTCACAAACCAAAATCCTTGGACTTTACATGGTCTGCTTAGCACCTGAGCCACCAGAGTGCACTGTTGTTTTTAGATTAGCTGTCCCAGTGAATGTGAAGTAGTGTCTCAGGATGGCTTTGGTTTACATTTCCCTGATGGTTAATGATGCTGAGCGTCTTTTATAGTGGCTTTATTCATAATTATTCAAAAGTGAAATCAATTTAGATGTCTGGCAGCAAATGAATGGGTTTTTTATTAATGTGGTATTCTATGTAATGGAATACTATTCAGCCATGAAAGGAAATTAAGTACTAATACATGCTACAACATGCATAAATCTTGAAAATATGCTAAGTGAAAGAAGTCAGGCACAAAGCACTATATACTGATGGTTCTAATAATATGGAATGGTCAGAAAAGACAAAATCATAGAGATAAAAAGTGTATTAATGGTTCCTTAGGGTTGGGGAAAGGGAGGAAATGGAGAGACAGCTAATGGGAATGGGTTTCTTTTTTGGGTGATAAAATATTCTTAATTGTGATAGTTAGAGAATCATGAATATACAAAAAATACCGAATTGCACACTTAGTGAATCAGGTGTGATACATTGTTACAAAAAAGTTAATGGTGAAATTGTGATCTTCTATTTAAGAAATACCCTCAGTTTTCTTAGAGAGTAAATTCAGGCTTTTCCCTTTTTAATAACAGTAATATTAATCATTCCTCACTTTCTACTCTTACTTTTTTGAACATCTTTTAGGTTTGCCCTTGTTGGCGTTGGATCTGAAGCATCCTCAAAAAAGTTAATGGATCTGTTACCTAAAAGAGAACTTCATGGTCAGAATCCTGTTGTAACTCCATGCAATAAACAGTTCCTGAGTCAATTTGAAATGCAGTCCAGGAAAAGTAAGCAATTCATCCCCTCAGAGGCTTTCATTAAAAAATAAATGCACATCTTTTATCCATTGTAGCAAGCAGTTAGATGTTGTACTAGAGAAGTCATCTTGTATTCAGTCCTTTGGATAATTATTTTAGAATGTCCATGCTTTGAATTTTATTTAATTGCTAGCTATATATAACTAGACTCATGTACTGGGAACCTGCTCCCATTTTCTCTAGATGTTACAGTCCCAGTAATATACAAGAGTATGCAAGTTCTATAGCTCTGCCATTCTTGTCCTATCATTTCCCATCCTAGAGGAAGGAAAAAACTACATTCTAACCCTTAGGTTGAAGGAAAGTTATTTGGATGTATGTTATGGTGGGAGAAACCACTAATAACCAGAAAATATTCGTTGACTTTCTGCTTGGCACCAAGACCATTCACTACTTGGTAAAGTGAATAGAGAAGATTTACTGTTACAGACTTACAGACTTCTGAATGTTATCACTTAAAGCGAGAAGATGGGTGATCATGTAATTAACAGAAATTCAAGTGGCTGTTTTTCTTTTAATGTTTTAGCACTTAGGACTAAAGAAGAAAATGTTATAAAATGTAAATGATCTATGCTTACTGAAATTCACATTTCTGTTGGAGAATTTCAGTCTTGGCTGCTGCAGAGTGCTGATATTTTGAAAATATCTCATATTTACTCATTGGAAATATATTTAACCCTGGATGTTTTGAAACTTCAAAAGAACTTAACATAGATGTGAATGTTTTCCTAACCAATACTTCTCATGTAGTTTGGACAGGCCCAAGGGATCGCAAGTTAGTATACAGTGAATTGATCTTTGAAATAGACCTGTTTCTAATAACAGTGGTTACATTTCAGAGAACTATTTTATTAAATGCTATTTATGAGTATTTGGATATTTGCAGCTACACAATCAGGACAAATGTCTGGGGAAGGTAAAGCTGGTCCTCCAGGTGGCAGTTCACGTGCAGCATTTCCACAAGGTGGTAGAGGACGGGGCCGTTTTCCAGGGGCTGTTCCTGGTGGGGACAGATTTCCTGGGCCAACAGGACCAGGAGGGCCACCCCCACCTTTTCCAGGTAAAACTTTTCTTAAATTACCATGGATAAAATGTGTCTACCTAATACCTCTTTTCCTTTTCTCTCTTTTTCAAGTAATGCATTATTAATGTGACTTACTCTCCTTGTTATGCTATTTTTGGAATCCAGGAAATTTGATCAAGCATCTTGTTAAAGGAACTCGGCCTTTGTTCCTGGAAACTAGGATTCCATGGCATATGGGGCACAGCATAGAGGAAATACCCATTTTTGGCCTAAAAGGTCTTTATTTTTCTCCAAACTTGCTTGACTTATATATAGAATATTTACATCCGTCTTATTTTCTTACCTCTTAAAAAATCCTTTCAAGACCATTTTTCCTTGTTTCACTTTCTAGCTTGGCATCAGAGTAGAATATAAGGTGGGTGATTTCACTGTAAGAAGTGTGTGTATGCTGAAAGGTGGAAACTATCTCTAAGCATTGTTATCTTTGTTAAAGTTTTGTTTCAGTAATTTTTCTTAAGCATAAATTGAGCTAGTTAATTTGTAAGACTATACTTCACCTTCGTAGTTGTTAGTATAGTGCATACCATATGGGTTTCATTAAAAGAGAAAGAATCTTGGTCTATGAGTTATGCTTTAAAAGTATAATGTCAGTATTAAGGTTATAATACTTTATTGAAGTGTTTTCTCTCTTTCTCTCTCTCCTTACTTTATAGCTGGACAGACTCCACCACGTCCACCCTTAGGTCCTCCAGGCCCACCTGGACCTCCAGGCCCTCCACCTCCTGGTCAGGTTCTGCCTCCTCCTTTAGCTGGGCCTCCTAATCGAGGAGATCGCCCTCCACCGCCAGTTCTTTTTCCTGGACAACCTTTTGGTCAGCCTCCACTGGGTCCTCTTCCACCTGGTCCTCCACCTCCAGTTCCAGGCTACGGTCCCCCTCCTGGTCCACCACCTCCACAGCAGGGACCACCTCCACCTCCAGGCCCCTTTCCACCTCGCCCACCTGGCCCTCTTGGGCCACCCCTTACACTTGCTCCTCCTCCGCATCTTCCTGGACCACCTCCAGGTGCTCCACCACCAGCTCCACATGTGAACCCGGCTTTCTTTCCTCCGCCAACCAATAGCGGCATGCCTACGTCAGATAGCCGGGGTCCACCACCGACAGATCCATATGGCCGGCCTCCGCCCTATGATAGGGGTGACTATGGGCCTCCTGGAAGGTAAGTTAATTTGTTATCTGTGCAAGTAGCCTTGGTGTATTTATTTGATAGTAAAAAGATTCTAACCTTCATCATTGAGGTTTTTTAAAAACAATATGGTCTTTCCTCAGATACTTAATTTCCTGTGTTGTTTTCTCTTAATTAGAAAAGGCACTATTATATGGTTAAAATATATATATATATTTATATTTATGTACATAAACATACACACACGCACACACAGAGAGAACAGGTTTGGGAAATAATCTAGCTCTGCCACTAAATGTAGGCATGTGATTTTAGAGCAAGTCACTAAATCCTGGAGATTCCTTTCTGTCATTTTGTAAGTTAAAAAAGATTAAATCTGAATCTGATTCACCATTGATGACACTATACACATACTAAAGTTTATCGTTTTAGGAATTAGATCAGTTTATTAGGTAATATGTTGATCAGAAGTCTTAATTAGCAAATTACTAACTATTAAAATGAGAATGTTAAATAATTTATAAGTATACTTGGGTAGAATTGAAAATTAGGGTAATTAATAGCAATTCTTAGAGAAAAGCTGGGTAGAAAATACTGTGGAATAAAGTGATCTCTAAGCCCAAATCAAAGTAATTTAAAAATTATCCATACTGATTGTAATTTGGAGATGACTGTGTATATTATACCCAAGAACTGTTTGACTTTCCCCTCGTTTTCATTTACTCTGAGTTTACATTCTTTAACTGTCATTGTTAAGCTACTTTATATTTCAGTGTGTTTGATAATGTTCTACAAGAATTAATTTGAGCATTTGCCTACTCCATGCAATTGCACAGGCCTCTAATAGTAAATCTGATGTCGTGAACAATCTAGTGACAGTTACCTAGCCACAGAGGTTGCATCTTTATGACTGCCTAAAATGCTTTTTGTTTCTTTTAGAAGAATGTCATAATTGTGCTAAGCTTGTATAAACTTTGTTTCAGATGTAGTGACTACGTATCAAGTGTGTTCACCCTTATGGAAAATTGGAGGAAATGGATTAGTGTGTGTGTGTGTGTGTGTGTGTGTGTGTGTGTGTGTGTTTTAATGGTAGAGGGATAAGATGGGCATTAGTCACAGTATTTAACTGGAATCTTACATGGATTTTGAACAGTTTGGAATTTGGTCAGTCAAAGTTTTGGGAATAACTAATACCACATGAGTATGCAAAAGATTAATAGATTAGCTCTTTCATTTCATTGGAATGAACTAGTATTGCTTGCCTTAACCTGACATTCTACCTACTAAGATGACGAAAAGTTTACTTTTTCATTAGGGTTTTTATCCATTTTTTCCCCCCAACAAATAACTTTTGCTAAATACTCTTCTAAAGATTCAGCAGCAAAAAAATTCTACGGTCTTGTCCTCCTGAAATTCTGTTAATTAATCAACATTTATTGCCCTTTTGTGAGTTGGAACCTGTGCCTAAGGATACAAAATGAATGAAACCCAAATTCTGCCCCTGATTGGGTGGAGCTGTGTTTTTTTGTTTTTGTTTATTTTTTTTTTGGAGTTTGCAGTTTGTGTTTTGTGTGTATGTCATTTCAGAACAACGACTCTGAAACAAGTCATGTAGATATGTGAATACATCATATCTGAACTCCAAAAAGATAAGACTTCTAAAGTTAATACTTCATTTCCATTAAAACTGGTATAAGAGAATTTTGCTTAGATTTACTCTCCCTATAGGAAAAAAAACATACTTTAATTTGGAATAGCATCTACTAGCTCTAAGGCACCTATTAAACGCAACTAGTATGAATCACTTTATACTTGTATAACTAAGAAAACCTGTTGAGTAAAATTAAGATTTATTTTTATTTTGTAGAGAAATGGATACTGCAAGAACGCCATTGAGCGAAGCCGAATTTGAAGAAATCATGAATAGAAATAGGGCGATCTCAAGCAGTGCTATTTCAAGAGCTGTGTCTGATGCCAGTGCTGGTTTGTATTTTTCCTCCTGTATTAAAATTTCTTGTTTTTTATCAGAATTGACCAAAACTTTTATCTTGAAACTGGGTCATTTAGGTGTAGTAATTTTTATATTCTGAAACCATTACCTACACTTAATTTAAAGGGCATTGAAGGAAGTTGTCACAGGGTAGTACAGATACTAGTTTAAAATTTTCGTTTTTAGATTTAAACCTTAGTTCTGATATTTTGTGTCTCAGGATTCTTAAGGCAGCTGTTTTATTTTCATGTATACAGAAATAAACTTCATACTGCTATCATAATAGATTATTAATTTTTTGACTTTTCCAAATAGACACCCCCCCCCAAAAAAAAAAAAGGGATTTTAGTTATTTTAAAGCATATTCATTTCATAAAATGCTTATCACTTTATCCCAGATGATTTGGTGGTATTTTGAAAACAAAATAACTGATTTCAACCCCATTTCTTTCTCTGACAGGTGATTATGGGAGTGCTATTGAGACGTTGGTAACTGCAATTTCTTTAATTAAACAATCCAAAGTATCTGCTGATGATCGTTGCAAAGTTCTTATTAGCTCTTTGCAAGATTGCCTTCATGGAATTGAATCCAAGTCTTATGGTTCTGGATCAAGGTAAAACTTTTCCTGTCTTACGCTTTTTTAAAGCTGGTTTAAAATGGAAAAAAAATAATATATTTGGGAGTTTAAAATACTTTGTTTTGCTTATTACTGTTTACTCAGTAGCTAGTTGGTTGTGTTGTTGGGTTTTTTGTGTATTTTTTAAGTTATGTCAACCTTAAGTAGTGCTTGCTTAAAACCCTTCAAAGTCTTTGAGTTTCTCTTAGTATAATACTGTATGCACTGAGGCACTATATGATTATATTCCCCCATCTTTTCAGTCTCAAGTACCTCTTCCTTTGCTCCATTATTGTCTCACTATACTGGTCTTCCCTTTCTTACTCTTGAAACATCCAACAATTGACCACCTCATTTTTACTTCAAGTTATTTTTGCTTGGGTCCCTTTTCCCTGGCTCCTCTCCTAACTGTCCTTTTATCCAGTATGTCTAAATTCATTATAGCTTCTTAGGGAGGGATCTTCTCCCAGGTTTTTGTCATGTTTTCTTTCTTTCTTTCTTTCACAGTATTTATCATGACCTTTTTTTTTTTATTACTAATGCACATTTTACCAAAATAATGTGTTGGAAGATGGAAGGAACCTTACCTAATCTGTTTACTGCAGTATTTCTAATGACTGAACAGTACTTGTGACTGAACAGTACTTGGTACAGAATGGGTGCTAAATAAATATTTGTTGAACAAAGGAGAATTCGTGGATAATTATATTTCTCAGTTATTTTACTAGATAATTTCCTTTTCTTTTTAACATTACTGTTAGCTAATCTTGAAGTTTGCATATTTTTGAAGGTAGATATTTAGTATTCACATAGTATTCTTAGATATAACTTTAAAGTTATCTGGTGGTAGTCTTACAAAAGGAAGTTATCTTTGTCATAGTCCCCAAATTTATAATTGCTGCTTTTTTAACCCAGTGTAAAGACATTTGTATGTGATTAATTTGTTATATCTAAAGACCTTTTTTTTTTTTAAGTCCAAAGTAAGAACTTACACCTTGATCAAGGAGCTCAGTATCTAATGTCTAATTGTGTGGTGCAGACAAAAGAAATGGAGATTTAAACTAATAGGCAGTCATTATTTCCTTATTGTGAATTTCAGAATTTCTAGAAGTATTTCAGGTAATTGCTTTGGTTAAATTACTTGGTTGGTTGGTTGTTGTTTTTGTTGTTTTGTTTTGGTGGTTCTCATCTGCAATGTCACCAACCCATGTCCTTGAGCTTTACATGATCTGCACACTTGAGCCACAAGGGTACACCTGTTTTGTTTTTTAAATAAGTCTCATGAAACAATTTTCTTTATTAAATAACAATGTGAATAGTATCCTCATCTTTTCTACTGGTCATAATATTAGGTTTCTCCTCTGGTCCTGTCCTCTAGCAATATGTATAATATATAATTGGAAAATTTCTTAGTACAGTAGTATTCCTGCCAAACCATATTTTGGTTAGTTTTAAATGTAAAATTGATATTTGCATATAGATTTAAGTATGCTATTTTTAATGGGTCTTCAGTATTTAGGAATTTAATTTCCATGGTATACTGAATGATTACATAAATTTTTGTTTAAACTACTGTGTTCTTGAACTTGAAATACTAGTCCTTTGATGTTTTCTCTTTTTCATTCGATTAATACATGGCTGTTTTAGGCTGCTACTTATAATATGTATAATATGTGATAAGATGTATTGTCCTGGTGTGTTTGTTTCCCAGTTTTAGGGTGCATATTTTTTAAAATGGGATTTCTAGTTCACACTTAGAAAGTTAAGTTGGTATATCCTTATTGACAGTTCAGGTTAGTAAATCTAAACTAAAGATTTTTTGCTTTAGAGATTTGTAAGCACCAGAATATTTAATCTTTTTAAGCTATTCAGTTGCCGAGCGCATTAATCCAGTAATTTCTTTTAGAAGACGTGAACGATCAAGAGAGAGGGACCATAGTAGATCACGAGAAAAGAGTCGGCGTCATAAATCCCGTAGTAGAGATCGTCATGATGATTATTATAGAGAGAGAAGCAGAGAACGAGAGAGACACCGGGACCGGGACCGGGACCGGGACCGTGAACGTGACCGAGAACGGGAGTATCGTCATCGTTAGAAGGTGGGTATATTTTGTTCCCGTTGTATTTAGCATATGTGTTAACAGTATTCATAACTCCAAGGCTGTTGTTTATACAGTATATATCTACATTTTAAGTGGTCCAACCACTTATTCTGAATTTAATCTTCAGAGACATCTGAGACAAAAGATGGTAAGTAATTACAGGTAAGAATTTGATTTCTTATCTTGAATATTGTTTTGCTAAGTTATAACTTAGGTTTCAAGTTTGTATCGGTCTTTATAAAGCAAGAAATAGTCAAGAGGACTCATTGTCTACTTCTAAAATCTAAAAATAGTAATTCTCTTATTAATCATAGACATTTATTTGCATGTGACTTACAATACAGGAAATTAATAGCTATGTGTTTGGATTTAAATTAAATTTAAAGTTTCTGTCCTTGAACTCAACCTTTATTTATTCCTAAGACTTAAAGAAAATCTAACACGATAGTAGATTAAATACAAGAGGATGATTTCTCTGCATTGAAAGAACTTTCCTTAAAAAAAAAGCATTTTTTTTAGAAAACACACTTTTCCTGGCATCTGTTTTGTTTAAGAAAAGAAACAAAGTATCCTTTGAAGTTGTAAAAGATAATAAGAAAGTCAATTAAAATGGGTTCAGGGTATTCTGTATCCAAGAATTTTAAAATTGTACCAAGTCATACATCAGAGTTTAGAATACCTTGAGATAATTTTCTTTGTTTCATTCATAAGCCATAATCATTGTCTTTTTTTCTGTATTTTAAAACTATTGTGTACATTTTTCATAAAGCAGGAAGAGTTGTCTGTTTATACTTCATTTTCACGTGTAATTTTATTTTTATATTTGTGAACAGCATTTATTCATGTGAAAAATGGAAGGAGGGCGTTATAAGGCTTGTGCATGTGACACTAAGGTTATTCTGTAAACAAATAATTTTTCTTTATATGTTGGTGGCATATCCAAATTAAGTTTAGGCTACAACAAACCCCTTACAGCTAGCTCTACTCTTTACATGATTATTTGCCATAATCATGGAAAACATTGAAAATTCATTTGTGGAAATTGTTAGTATTTAAATTGTTATGAGTCATATCAAAGATGTGTATGTAATTCTGTGACAGATAAGTTTTTGGTAATATATATTAACAAAGGAAATCCTGTTCAAATAATACTACTTAGAAAATAAGCATATACGTCTTTTTGTGGTGCACAAACTATTAAACTATTTGCAGTTTAAGGACTTTTGAAGTGAAAAGACCAGCTCAATATTTCCTTGCATTTAGAATATGAATCTTGAATATTAAATGTTTCATTAAAAATTGTTCTCCCAACTATTGTATATAGAACTTAATATAGTTCTCAAAACATTTTTTAATGTGAAGCAAAATATCTTTCACTTTTTGAAATGGATACTCTTGGATGTGAGTAAGAATTGAATGTTGTATTATGATCTAAACACTTAATTTTAAGGATGTAGCTTTTCCTGCCCCTGGGGTTGATTAGATCTGGTCCCATCTTATGAAAATATTCTCAGTTCCATCAGTTTCTTAAGATGAAGTGTGGCCAGCTTACTACTTGAAATGCTTAAGTATTAATCACTCAGTTCATTTATAGTAGGTACAGGTCCCTCAAGTTGTATTTTTAGATTTAGTTATTAACAAGCTTCTTGTTACGGGAGATTGCATGATTATAAAACTTGCATACATTTTCAGTCATCTCCAAAGTCGAATGCGCTCATCAAGGGACTTCTAAACCAGTTTACAACCAAAGTTAATTGAGTTTCCTTAGTGTTTTAGATAATCTAGGATAATCAACCAAGTAAATTTCTGAAGTCTGTTGTTAATTTTGAATACTTTGGCTTAACTAACATTGCATTCCAATAATGAGTACACCTAACTATATCATGACTTGAGTTTCATTACATTCAGACGTTATGAATTTCTAACTTACAAACTATTGTTGACATTTTTTTCTTAATCACTGATGTGTACCATACCAAAATTGCCATGTTTTGTTTGTACATTAATCAGAATTGAGTTGTAATACTGTTATGTGCCTTCATCCAAACAAAATTTTACATAACCATTTACAGTGCAAAAAATTCTGTTGAAATATTGTACTTTTGCTATACCAAACAATATTTATTGCGGATATAGAGGTGAATAAGGGGATCGAAATGGGATTTAAATATATTCAAGTGAAAAACTTTTAAGCAAAAAACTATGCACATTTAATTACCATCATCATAAGATCCGTTGGCCTTTTTAGAAGTTTTAAAATATGAGTCCTTTTGAGCTTTCATGTATATCTTAAATTAAATGGAATACTCATACCTTGGAAGCTAAAGTGAATGTCAGTAGTTAAGTCTGTGTGCAAATAAACCAATAATGTTAATATTAAAGTGATGATGAATAGCTAAAAGGGTGAGTTCTTAATTTAACTGGAAACTTAATTATGTTGGCAAGCTGTAATGTCTGTCCCATCTTAATTTTTTTGTGTGTCTGAACTGTTGGTAATGTTAATTGCATTCTTTCATTTTAAAAATGTATTAGTTTTTCTAAAAGCATTGAGTATCCAATTACAAATAGATAATATTTTAATGGGAATATCAGTATTGTGAATTTCGGTATGTAAATTGTGCTTCATCTTCTGTAATTTCTGCCTCTATTCTCAGACCACTCTGAGCAAAACAAATGTTAAGTGTTTTAAGATTGTATGCTTTTGCAAAAATAATTTTACTTTTAATAGTTGAGTTATTTTCTTTTAGGTTGTATTCCTCGTTTGAAACAAGTAAACAAATACTTGTAACAATTCGCCTTTTCTTTGTGTACTGAAGAGTATTGAAACCCAGGTTTTTTAAAAAATGCTCGTCATGTTTTCCCTCTCCCTGATATATCAGGTTTTAAATAGTCTCAAAGCATGATCCATTTGTTTGATAAATTTTTTAAGCCTCGTGTATGAATCTGGATTAAATTACACTTCCCTTTGCTGTATGATTACTTCTACCATAGATTTTGTTACTGTAAAGGATTTAGGATGCTTTGCTTTCCTTATTCAGTCTATAGCTTTGTTTTAGGAAAAATCAAAAGTCAGAAGAATCTAAAGTTTGTTCTTATATGTTAAGATGTTTTTTTGTCTCCTTAAGAGAGTGTTACTTTGAGGCTTATATGAAAATTACTCTCAATCTTCTTATGAATGATACTGTTGGAGATAAAAGATTTAAAAATATATCTACATCTCCTAGATCATCTGAGATCTGTCTGATATCGTGCAGCTTGTGTGTTTGTGTTTTCCCATATCTCCTCATTGCTCTGCTTCATCTGGTATTCTAGTTCTTTCACTAATTGTTCTTGCTGTTAGTATTCTTAGCAAAATCTAACACAGCTATTTTAATTGAAATGATAAGAGGGTAGGAAGCCCTTGAATGGAGTATAGTGTTTTTGCTCACTGTGGTTTAAGAATATGGTTTTGTTTACAAATGATTAATGTTCCCTGTTTAAAAAAAAAAAATTTAGTACCAATGTGAGTCACTTTTCTCTTTCACCTTCATCTAAGTGTGAAATTTACTATCATTGTTTTAGTTTTGTAAATCAGATTGTTTTGAATAATATTTTAATGGGTATTTAGTTAACATTGTTTAAAGAAAACCTAACAACTTAAAAAGGGATCAGAGTGCCATATATGCTATCCAAACTTACTAATTTACTTTCTGTGATAGCATTTTTTAAACTTACAGTGAGTTCTGAATCATGTATTTTGTTCTAAAACAGCTTACTTTGAAATGTCCACTTTGTGAAATTCGGGGGGTAAAGCTGAGTTTTCTTTGACTGTGAAGTTTATTTCTACTATATAGAGAACTACCAAGAGCAACAATCATGTATATGTTTTATAGAGTAATAAAATGCTTTAATTAAAATGAGGTAAGTATTATCTTCAGAGGTAGAAAGATGAAAATACAAAGTGTTTTGGTAGTAAGGGCATTTTTTGTAAATACACAGTAAACAATTTTGTTTAACATGTTCTAGTTGACACAGGAAGGAATTCTGAATAGTTAACTTGTATCTAGATATTTCTATTTCTTTTGCCTGTCCCATCTCTATTCTCATTAAGGATAAATTTTCAGGTAAAAGTGGGACATCACTGAGTTAGTAAAAGTACATCTCTAAAATTATATTAAAATTCTTTTTATTTAGTATATTGATGTGAGAATCTATGAGAGAGCTATCTCAAATATATATTTAGGTCTTTTATTTGAAAGATGAATTTGCCAGAGTTTAGAAATAATGCTGCTAACAAATTTGCATAGATAAATTTCTAACAGAAAAGCCCTAATTTGAGTTCCTAGTATGGCTTCTTATATTTCAAAATGCAGGTGCTTCTTTGTATTGAAATTTTACTCAGTGCCCACTTTGCAGACTTCATGAAAGCTGTAGGTTCCATTTGTCTTAGTTTTAACAACTGTTTACCTAGACATTCCTTTTATAACTGAGTTAAAGCAAGTAATTGTGGGACTTTGACATTTACAGTTTGACCAGATGGTATTCTGAAAGCATGAGCATTGAATGTATTTGTCTCTTTTAAGCTTCTTTTTGATAACCTTGTTTATGTAGATGTCTGCATAGAAATTTGAGACTATAAATGGAATTGGGTTATTGGAAATGAGTTGTATTGCTTTCAAATTTGCTTCCGTTTGAGATTGTGAAATTTGTATTTCCAAATGGATAAATGTAAAGTGTTTAGAAATAGTAATAAAAGCTGTCAGACTTTCCCCAAGATTATGTTTATATGGTGGAAATTAGAGTTACTAATAGTAGAGATTTCTAAGCTCAAGCAAAAGATAAATATATTTGTCCCAGATAAAGATGGGTTGTGATTTCACAAACAGGATTCTCTACATTAAAAGTAAAATTTTTCCACTGGGGTGATGAATAATAGAAAGTTGCAGTGTATGTCATGTTTTCTTTTTCCCCTTCACTGATACTTTAATTATTTCCCCCTTTTAATGACCCCCTGCCTATCTTTTTTTTATCCTTCCCAACACAATAAAAAAATTGGGAGATTTATGAATTTCTAGTAATCCATTTTTTTTTCAGATTAGAACATGTGCTTTGTCTTTCTTTAATACTAGTTTTCAAAAATGCGTTGCAAGTAATAAAACATACGAAAGCTGCCTTTCTAGGTTATTTTTCCTGTGAAGTAATTCTTCCACCAAAACCTTCATCAGCATAATATAAATATTACAGTAAAAGGTAACATGAGAAATGGCCTAAGGACTCCTTTGAAAAGAGAAAAGTCCAGGATTATTTTTCCTTTTGTAGTTGTAAAATTAAGATATTTTTATTGCTAGGCAATATGAATGCATATGTGCTCTTACGATTCTTTTAAAACCTAGTTAGGGAGAAAAGGAACCAAAAGATAAACTTCATAATGTGATAGGATATTAATTACTCATAGAGAAAAACAGTTTTTAAATTTTTTTTTATGGAAAATATCAACTAACCATTGTGGCTTTTTGCCTCTTAAATCATCTTATTGAAATGCTCTTAGAATTTATATTTTAAATATCTGGTGTTTCAGTCATCATTTATATCCAAATTAATTTAATGTTTTTTTTTTTTGTGAACCTCTACCTGAAGTTTGCATATTTATGTATTCTTAAAACTTTAGTTTTCACATTTATTGGGTTTTTTTTCCTTTATGTGAATTTTCAATGAAATTTATCATTGTAGATTTTCATTTAGCTTGTTTTGGTTTAGCTTATATACTACATTAGATATTTCCATATAGGTGGAATAGAGTGAAAGTAAAGTAAATGTTTTAAACTTGTATTATGTCTAAAGATTTGTATGTGGATGTCATTATATTTATTTAAATGTGCATACTGAGTTCTATCTTTATTAATTTGATTTATAAATTTTGTAACATGGAACATCATTTGATTTATAACATTTGCAGAAGTTCCTGTATGCTGTCAAATAAATACACCTAATTTTTGTAAAATAATTTATTGCATTTTATATTCAGTTCACATTTAATTGTTAATGAGTTATATAGAATTGCTATGTGGGTGAATGAAAAATATTTACATTAAAATCATCTAAGCATTTTTCCATTTATTTTTGTAGTATGCATACTTTAGAATATGACTTATAAATGTTTCCATCATCACAGAAACAGTAGCTCTGTATTTTCATTTGTTTCCATCGTTTTATTTATGAAACGCTATCTAAGAAGAATGAAATCAGAACGTGTCTCTGTTTTAATCATCACATAAATTGGGAGCATTTCTCCACCACAAAGGCACAGCTACTGTTTCAGTTATTATTTGTGTTAGAATACATAAGTGAAGTAAATGCACGACTTGTATATATAGTTAAGCCAGCGTTTTTCTGTGTATTTTGGGGAATAGCAAAATCTACATCACAAATTTTAACACATTACAGCTGAAGGAAGAGGAACACCTTCCAAGACAAAACAGTCTTCATGAGGGAAATGACGCTTGTCCAGCAGTTTGCTTCTTGTGATTGAACTGAACCTGTAAGGATTCAAGGATAAAATGAACAGGAATAGATCTGAATAAAGCAAATCTGCATAAATGGTAACCAGTAGCTCTACTTTTATTTTTTATGTTGCTTAACTGTTTTATTTGAAGGAAACCTGTGTGATTTAAAAGTTATGGCTTTTGCAACTTTATTACTGGTTATATACATTTGACCATTATAATGTGCAAGCAATTGGATAAAAACATCAAGTAAATGCTTGTTTTTATAGTAGTTTGTTCTTGTTTAAAATGTTCATATGATAATGTCTGTAAACAGCACCACTTTGATTACAATAGATGTAGTGTTGTAATAAACTGTTTAATGGGGCTGATGTGTAAAGCTGTTCAAGTTATTTGATGTTTACACCTCAGGGAAAGTCTTGTGTTCAGCAATATCTAAAGATAATGTTACTATGACATTTATACTGTCATTTAAAAAGCATTGCAATAGCGTTTTTGGACATGCATCAATCTAATCTTGCGTTCAGTGAATTAAACATACTAATTAAGTGTCTCTTGCCCTTGATTTTGATATTAGAATAGGTGATTACTTGGATATTTAATATTTCTATATTCTGCTTTTCTAGCTGTTTTTACCCAGTTAGCTTGTGACTTTGCTGAATGGTAATGTAAACTTGTAAAAACTGAAATTTCATGGACAAAGCAATTCAGTCAATGTGTTAGGGGTCAAAAATATTTTTTTGTGGTTTTAACACTTTAGCAAAAAAATCCATACATTATTTACTACAGTAACGCAGCTTAATTACAACACAGATGTACTAAAACGCTTAATTGTAAACTGCTAGCATCGGAGAAATATTTTGAAAATTCTGACTTGATGGTAGCAGTTATTTGCTTTTTTATATTGATAGTGCTTGTGGTTTATTTTTGAAGCCATGGCAATGTAAATACAGCCGTGCAGCTGACAAATGTGAGCAAAGAGAGCCTTAGTTTTATTTTCTGGTTGCTATAGATTTCTGAAGGGTATGATGTTTGGTTAACATCATGTTGTATTCTTCTGTATATGTATTGGGAGATTATAGGTATACCGTTTCTCTGCAGTTTAAGGAATTCTGTGTATATTCACGCAGCATATTGATCCATGTTAGAGCTACTTAAAGATTTGTTTCCAACCTGCCTTGCATATAGGTCCACATTAAGAGCACCTGGCTAGCTCTAGCATGTATTAATTGAAAAATTAGCATAGGCAGTGTGTCAATTTGATTAAGGATTTTTATAGGACAGTCGTTCTGAATCACTACTTCAGAAATTTGAGTTAAATTCCTTAAACAAATTCATTTGTTTTTAGTGATTATAAGATCTTCTCATAATACTCATTGGTATTATTAAAAAATATATAGCCAAATTTTAGGACAACGATTAAAGTATGTATTTAGGTTCCCTAGATATTATGTAATGTGCAACTACAGGACCCCTCCAGAGATTTGCACTGCAGTTCTTCATTTTCATCTTGTCTGCTATCACACTAATTTTTACAGAATTGGCTGTTGCAAATTATTCACATCATTGCCAGTTTATTTCAAAATGTTTTATGATAAGCGTATTTGTGCTTGGGATTATTGGTGTTTATTAGAACTGTTTGCTCTCAGAAATGGTTTTTTAACTGTCCTGTTTAAAATGCAGTTTTTTAATATTTGAGAGTTGTATCAAAATCAATTTTCTTGTTTTGTGTATAGGTGTTGTTAGTTTTTGTCATATTTTAGCTTTTTTTATATTTTAATTACAATGCCCTAATGTGAAGAACGATGGACATAAAATCCCAAGGGAAATTAGTTAATAGTATTCTTAAAAGGTAAGTAAAGTCCATGAGAGTAAAATATTCTCTGAACAATTTTTAAATGGAATCATAAATGTCTAACTGCTTGAACTTGAAATGAAACTGGAAATTTTGTATTAAATCCTACATTTACTTTTTTTAATCAGTGGAACCCTTTAATTACTCATTTTATATCACTCTTCTACAAACGTAGCTAATCTTATTTTTCTGACTTCCATTACAGATAATGTTAGTGTATACTGTAATTGTTTGCTGCTAGTCCATTATTTTGAGTGCTCAGAAATTTTTTGATTTGATCAGTTAATTTTTACAAAATCATAATCTACCTGATAAAACATGAATGTATAGCAGTAAAATAGAAAGCCTTAGTTATTTGTTTTGGTTTTTTTTTTTGTTTTTTAAATCCCTTCTGTTTATTGTCTGATGTTATTTGAAAACGCTTCCCTTTTTTCCCCTTTAATGTATAAAAACAATCCAAAGAGACAAATTTTTGCATAGACACCAAAAAAAGAAGTCCCAGATACCTTTTAATTTTTTCTTAATAATTCATAGTGGATATAAAAACAAACGAACTTAATTTTAAACCATTGTATTCATTAGCACTGTGCAATCATATTCCTTTCAACCAGTAAATTTATGAATGATTTAGCACCTGAATGGTACTGCATTTGAAGCAACACTTGGAATTAAATGTGCTCTTTTTCGTTTAAAGGACATACTGTGGAAAGAATATTCCACAGATCTCAAAAGTGTTTGTTTATTTTGTCAGTTTTGATAAACAAGATTTGGAGTAAGTTGTGTTGTTTATTGATCATAGCTTAAGTTCATTTAATGGCCCCTTTACAAAGAATATTAGTAAGAGCATTTACTACAATATGGAGTTCACAAATAATTTAATGGATTGTAGCTTAAAGTATTATTTTCATTTAATTCTCCTGTGGAGAACATTGCATTTTTTGTTTCGTTTTGTTTTTAACTAGTTTAAGATCAGTTCTTAAAATAAACATGGAGGTTTTAATGACTATTGTATAACATTTTATAGTGAAAGAGGAAAATTGTTGGAAGGGTAAAAGACTTTCTCTTTCCCTTATGTATTTAAATGTGCCAATAACCTAAATACATAGTGTTTTATACAATGAGATGCTACCATAAGACTTTTCTGTTGGAGTACTATCAACATTTTGGTTTTCATATATGAATGGTCATTGCATTTTCTGTATCTTTAAAAGATGGCTCCAGTTTTGTGTTTTAAGTTTCAGCTTATTTTAAGAGGAAGTTTATGTCCTCATTTTTTTACTGAGAATGCAGTATTGAGATTATTGCTATTTTATAGATAATAACTGCTTTTAAAATTTCATTCATTTAGTTCATTTGCATCCTATAGCCATCTGTAAATGTTCCTGCAGTTGTATGTACTTAAATGCACGCTATCATTGTACATAATGGACATTTTTGTGCTAAAATATATTAAGTGGGATTTTTGTAGCAAAGCATTCTATTCTGTTCTTATAGTATGTGTGTGCTGTTTTTTAACGTTAACCTTCAGTTTAAACACTGTTATATTTTATTTTTTAGCAACTTGACTCTTAGAAGCCTTAGACTAATTTTTAAATAAATATTCAACCAAAAATTATAAAATTATTAAGATGTGGCCTTACATATAGCGTTCCTTGTGTTTGTAATGTGAGATTTTTGATTTAGAGAAATCTGAGTATTCAAGATGAAAGTTTGACAGTTGAAATAGAAACATCAAAATATCTAGGCTTCTGGGAGGAAGTTCTTCTAAATATCTAGGCTTCTGGGAGGAAGTTCTTCTTTCTTGGCATTAGAAAGAAGGAATGTGAAATTTTATGATTATTCAAAATATTTCGGTAGTTATATACTGTTACAGATTGATTTAAGTTTGGCTTAACCAGTGTTTTTTTAAAATTTCAGGTTTGCTTTCACAGCAAGTAGTGTGCAGCTACTTATGGTGTTTGTATGGGACATATAAACACCTGGTTAGGTATAGACAGACAGATTTTGATGTTTTAAAGACTCAAATAAATTAACATATTGGGAGTCCTTTTAAAATTCATGATAGGATTTAACGAAGTCACAAATTTTTTAATATTACCCGTGGGTAGTAAAAAATACCAAGAGTTTTTGTGTGTGGGAGAATCTAAAATTGCCACAGGTGTAAATGCTTTACATTAATTCCATAATTGGGCAGACCCCTCATTTAGTAAAAATGTTTTATTTTGAAGATACACTTTTTTGTCACACTGTTACTAAGAAAAACTTCCCAGCATTTTGAAAGTTAAATTATTTTAAAATAGAATGGTGAGTTCATGCTTATTTTTTTACTTTGAAAATGGTAGTACTCAGGTGGTATTTAATGGGAAAGGATCCACTGACAGCAGGGGTGGGGTGGGGGGATAAATAATGTATTCTAAGGAATACATCTATAACATGGTTGACTTTAGCCTTAAACAAAAGTCTGTTATTATTCCTCTGCCTCTTCATCCCATGGTATATTAGCAAAGTAGTTTACAGCCTTGTACAGCCTTATTACAAAGTTTTACAAATTTTGATGGAGAACCCTTAACAAAAATTTGTAAACTACTGGTATCCATTAATTAATGAATCAAAATATGTAAATAATTTGTCTACTACCAGAAGGCCAAAGAAAGTCTTAAAATTTTAGCTATTAACTGGTGACTTCACAGTAAGATTTCTGTGCAAAAGGTAAGGTGATATTTGGTCAAATAGACATTCTTTTGATGTCTGAGAACTAGACTTCCATATCGGCTTCAGTTAAAAAGCTCATTCCATTTTATTAAGACGTTTGTATTGCATTTTGTGTTTAATGTTTACTTTCTGTCTTTTCTTTCTTTAGCTTTTTAGGTGACTGTTCAGCAGTTTGCTATATGGCCATTGTTGGCCTTAAACTGCACTAGTAACAAGCATGGTGTTTATCTTGTATTGAAAATAAAAGTTTTGATAATACTTTGATGTTTGTCCTCTGTTTGATTTGTAATTTGTTAAATAATCATTGTATATGGTTTTAAATAATTTATGTCTTATCAATATGCAGCATATCAGGAATTAGACTGTTGTCCACGATTATCTTATTTTATTTTAAAGGACCAGTACGGGCAGGAATAAAGGTGATAGGCAAGCAGGAACATAGGATCATCTCAGAGTATGTTGAAGGTCATGATTCTAAACAATTGAAATAGCCATATGAGAAATAATAGTTTTTCATTGCTGGGATACCTTTCCATTATCTCATTAAAATTGTGTGGTAGGGTTTGTTAGGTTCCCTATTACTCTTACATGTTTTACATGAATACGATTGTATTCCTTGGTCTTTATTTACTTTGAGTTAGTTAATACTTCTTGCAGGAAGTATTTTACTTAAGGGAAAAATTATTAAAACATCTTTTAACCACATGCCTTATCAAACTCCATAGCTGTCCATCGAGGTCAGATTTAGTGAAAGGGAATTTTCTTATAAAGAATTTCCTTTATTGCTATCAGTATCTTTTTAGAAATGTTTTCTAATACCATCTTCTGCATTTTTGTCTCCCTTTTTTATTTTACTGACAGGTCTTAGGTTTTTTTTTTTAAGGAAGGAAGAGGCAGATGGAGTTTTTGTTTCTTTAATCTGGGGTAAACAATTTAATTGTTTTAAAGGAAAGTTGCAGGCAGGAATGAAGAGTAGGCAGGAAGAGACAAGAGGAAGAAGCGGTCTTTTTTTAGTTTAATTCACATTGGTTGTCCCCCCCACCCCAGCCACAGGTCTTGAACCCGGCCTGGGATATATATTTGGGACAACTACTAGGGAGTACTAGACTGCTAAAGCCAGCAGGACGTGCCCAAAGAAGCGTTTTTATTTCCCTTTTTCCCCCTGGCTCTGGGTTGGATTTTGGACTTTTTGGACTTTTACATGGTTCACACCCCAGCCTCTCAGCTGCCTGAGCTACAAGGGGATGCTTCCGAGGTCTTGGATTTTCTTGTTAGTTGATGCGTTCTTTAGCTTTCAATCTACATTCATCTTATATGAAAACTTCAGAAAATTAGTTTCTTAATGTTACACTGGTGAAAGAGAAGAGGTGGGAAGTAGCTTGTAGGCCAAGAGGTTTTCACAAAAGGTCTTCTGGTAAGAGGGAGCACGTTAGTAGGAACTGTAAGAGTACCAGGTTTGTTGAAGAGCTGGGAGTGAGGAGCACTGCATGAGGCCCAAGAAATAGGCGAGGAGCAAGACCACAGGACTTGCAAACCACATTAAAGATTGACCCGAGAATGCGTGAAATCTTTGAAGTGTTGGGAAGAATCACATTTAGGTCAGCATTTCAAAAATTAACTTGGTTGCAGAGTAAGTAAATCTGGAGAGGAACAGATTTGTGTAGCCAGTGATAAAACTATTACAAGAGGCTGTTATAAAGACCACAGGAGAGATAGCAGGGATAACAGTAGAGGTAGAAAAAAAGTTGACAGTAACCTAGGAAATAAGGTTGATAAGGCTTAGTGAAAGGTTAATTACAGAATTGCATGAGTTTGATTTATGTAATGCTATGCCATTGACAGATGGGAAACATTGGGAAAAGATTTGGATACTGAATTTGGTACCTTGAAGATCTAAGAAACAAAATAACCATGTGGCTATATGGTGGAAGTTTAGAAGACATTGGTTAAAGCTATAACTTACTAACAATTGAAATGTGGAAGAAGCTGTCTTAAAACATGAAGAGGTGGGAAATGGTAAAAGCATCTTGAAACAAAGGTTTGGGAAGTAATTATTGTTATCAGTAGTATTAGAGGACATAACTATGGATGGGAAGGTGAAAATACCTCTTCCTGGGGAGAGAAGACAGACATGGAAAAAAAGTATAGAGCTTTGTGGGTTGTTGGTATGTTGTAGCCTTGTTCAGACATTCATTAGTGACTTTAAATGTAGAAATTGAGGTTATTGGACATTGGATAGTGATAAGTTTTGGATAATGCTGGATTGTTGGGACTTGTTAGTCTGAGAATAAGCAATGACGTGGGAAGGCTTTAGTGTCTTCATTCTCTATTTTAATAGTTAACAATCTTGCTGCAGAATAAAATTACTTATACCCTCATACCCCCTCCCCCAGGGGGGTGGAGTTGCCATCAGCATTTTTCCTAATTACAGTTGTACCTATTATAAGAGTTTTTAAAAATCATAAGATTTTTTTTTTTTTAACAAATGAGCCAATGGATTTTGACTAGCACAATGACTTTAAGGTTTATGATTCTAAATCTACTTTATTACACTTACTTTCTGAATGTTATCAAACTAAGTCCCCACTGTCACAATGCTAATTTAAAAAGCTTTGTCAACAAGCATTTAGAAATGTACTGCTTTAAAATGTTAATTTCCATAAATACTGAGGGACATGTATCTATAAGATATGTGTGACAATGTGACAGACAAGCCATAACCATTTAGTGGTATCTTAAATGCCTGATGTTTTTAGGGACTACCTACATATTACTGTAGTTAACCTAGCAAGGTACAAGGTAGATTGACATAACATTTAGTGAAAATGTTAACATTGTGGAAAGTTTTGGCATTGACTCAGGAATAAGGTCCCACCCCAGTACAGTATAGAAACCTGTACCACTGTATACTACTTTAGTTCCTTTTCTCTTAAAATGGATGAAGTCGTTTTACTTTTCTTGACCCTTCCCCAAGTTGGGGGGAGGTCACCTTAAATGAAGGCAGGAAGTGCAAGAATTTTCTGAAGCATATGACTTGTCTTTAAAAACAGACTATTAGGAAGTGACCTGTAGAATGAGAACTGGAGCTAATAGTTCTTCACTGAATTTAGTGATGGCTGACTTCACAATAGAGCGTCTATTGTAAGTACTGTTTTATACAATTTAAATTATTCCAGGATTATCGGCAGCCTACCCTAAATGTATAAATTTGAGCTCTTATATTTCACGTACTTGTCAACATGCATTGTATATATCTATGCACACTGGCAGGCTGCCTACTTCAAACCAGTCTATTTTGTGTTGTCCTTGGCTTTCTAAATGAGTATATGAGTGGACACTAGAAAGGACGAGGTGAACAATATAACTCATCACTATTGAGACTAGTAGGGGAGTCATATTCCTGAAGTCACCTGCCAGTTTATTATTGACAACATGCCCTTTTATCAGAATATCACTTGATTAGTATAAATAGGCAGATAAAGCAGGAAGTCATAAATTGAGATTATAATTTAAGTTTACATTATGCCTTAAATCCTTAGTCTCTTTTGCTGTTTGACGTCCCTAACGTTTTCATTTTGGGATACTCCCAAGAGTCTTTATCTCCCTATATCGCTTGGTGCTCTTTCCTGTTTTTCAATGGTTTTAAGTATGGAATGCTGTCAATTTCTCCATTTGTATTTCCAATTC
>RJWH01002115.1:197364-267124 GCA_004363575.1 Solenodon paradoxus | reverse complement strand
GAATCGAAACTAGAGGCTGCCAAATCTTTTTCATGGTCATTTGCGCTCATCTAAAATGCCCAGTCATTTCCCTTTATAGACACACTTTCACTTGTAAAGTGTGACTCCCCTTCCACCCAGAATAAAACCTTCTCCCCTATCTCTGTTATGAAACACACAACAAAGTCCAAGTTGAACAATTTGTTTTCATTGCCTGTAGTCTTATATATTCAGACCAGCAGAAAATGTTTCCTCATGTGGCTTGGAAATGAGACACTAGACTCAGAAGTCAGAATTCTTGGAGCTATTTTCTCAAGCTCTCTGGCAATATTTTTTACTTTGTACCATCTTGAAAAGATGATTGATTTTCAGGCCAGGCCAACCAGGGTTTCGTTACTAGCTTTTCTCCTTATTATGTGGATGATTGAGATCCATTTACTTCACTTCTTAGAATTTTTACTTTGCTATAATGAGGATGCTAGTCTCTCTTCCTACATACTGTTCTGAGAATTAAATAAGCTACTCTTTGCCCTAATGCTTGGGACATCGTCTGCCCTCGACAGACGCCATCTCTTTCCATTTACGTTTTATTTTTCCTCAAAAATATCTGTACAACTTAAAATTATCAAAGGATGTTTTCAATCTATGAAGATGGATTAAGGATTTTTTTTTTTAAAGAGAGTTTTATTATGTACCGGGAAAGGCCTGAGTAAATTACTGAGTTCCAAAGTAGAAACAGTTGCATGGGGAGATGAAAAACCAAATTGTGATTTTCTGTTTCTGTTGTTGCTGCATTCGTAGTAGCTGACAATTTGAAGAGCGGGGTCAATTTGCAAATAGTATTTTTGGATTCATTTCTCCGGGAGAGAGAGAGATGGGACTTGAATCCCTAAGAAGGGGCAGTAGAATATACCACCTGTGTTTTATAGAAATATCCCAGTAAGTCTTGACGGCAGAATTCTCTAGCCTACTGCCCAACACCCAGAGACACAGAGCAGCTGGTGACATGTGCCTGTGCCAGAGTGGGGGTTTGAACCCCGTATAAACCCAAGGTATGTCTTTCAGGAGCATGTAATTTGCTCTGAATTTCATGAGAAGAGAATTTATTCTAGAATTCATTCTCGTGAATTTTAAAGCTAAAACACGAGACTTCAAGTCAATTTATGTCGTCATTATTTTAGCTCAAACCCAGGCTCTCTGAAAATGCGCATTCACCGGACTCTTACTTTTTTAAAGTTTTGTTGAAGTGACATTGCGTTACGGTATTATGTTGGTTTGAGGTGTGCATTATTGTAAATCGACACTGCATGTACTAAAGGACAGAATTGAACTGCTAGTGCTGGAGGGAATTCTGCCTTGGTAAGGTTTGGGGAATTTTATTCAAGATGTTATGGCTCCATTGGAACAGTCTTGAAGTGTTCTGGAAATAAGTGATTGAGGCAGAGACAGTAGGGCTGATTAAATGATCCACTTGTTTCCCTGAATTTCCAGCCCTTCTTATAGTTACATTGGGGCTTGTAAGTAATGGCTGCCAATATAAATGCACTAATGGGCCAATCAAGCCAATCAGTATTTACTGAGGGATACCCAAATTCTCACAAAGCTAGGAGTCGTTTAATGAGTTTTTTCTTTCTCACTTTTTAAACATAGAGCCTAAAAACAAGCTATTGCTTCTTGCTTATTTGTAGTCATCTAGGTGAATGAGCATGACCTAAAGGCATGATGGAAAAGCATCCTTTGTTATTACAATGATACCATCTTTAGAGATTTGTTATTTGAGACCCTGGCTCTTTCCCTATGAGTGTAGAGATACCTTTGTTCAAAGGGAATCCTGTCCTCGTCTGGCTCAGCAGAACTAGATGCAATAGTAGAATCCAATTCTATCATAGCTAAAATGCTAGAATTTATTGGTGTGTGTGTGATTTTTTTTTCTAGATTAAATTACTCTCATTTGAAGACAAGACCACAATATTTGACAAATGTAAAACAGTCTTGTTCATACTTTTCTCTGCTATATCAACTCACCTCTCAACCCTTTCTCTCCTATTTTCCGCTGAATTAGTTTCCACTATAATAATTAGCAAGCTTAAAAAAAAAGTTATTGCAGCATTGGTTTGAAAATAAATTGAGACATTAGTCCTTCGTGGAGTAACAGGTCAATCACTTCCAAGGGGCACAGGCCACACATCCCTGGGTTCAAGTCTCAAGTCCGGGGGAAACAGCCAGTATGAGCACTAAATAAAAAGTAAAAATAATGCCTCGTCCTCTCTCTTCCTGCTAGCCTACTTGCCTTCATTCCTGCTTTCGCCTTTCCTTTAAAAGCAAACAAACAGAAAAACAGATTGAGACAACGTATGTACGATATTCCATAAGCTATGAATCTATAGCACTGTAAAAAAAATGGGGGTGGGGGGTGGCAGGATGCCTCACTGGAGATGTCTACACCTCCTCATTCTTCACTGGGCCTACGGGAAACTGATAGCTTCCCCAGCTTGAGTATCCATCTAACACTCCTTTGTAGCCATCACCATGCAGTGGTTTTACATTGATATGTGTCTTTACTTGACTGAATCTGACTCTCACTAGCTCCCTGAGTACAGCGATCTTATCTGTCTACCCCCAGCTCTCAGTGCAGTGCTTGGCTCAGGGTAGGCATTGCACAAACATTTTTGGATGAATATATGCATGGATAATAGGACTGTTGAGTGGATGAAGGAAAGAGAATATAAAGAAGACTCAGGAGATAGAGAATAGCTTCTCATTTTTCCATTCGGCATTCCTGTTGCCTGCATGTTACCATTAGCAGAGCCAAACAGATGTTTAGAAACTTTTCAGCTCTGATCTTTGAGGTGCCTTGGAAGTTCCCCAAGATACTCTTGATCTCCAGATGGAAAAGTTCATCTTTCTAATGATTGCATCAGGCAGGATATTGGGTTGTGAAAAGAAACCTTGAGGCATCATTTCTGAGAGGAAAAATACCCTCCAACTGTGATCACAGTGCAACACACTCTCTTGTTTCCCAAGAGAATCATAATGGTGAACTTTGTTGGCCTCTTTGTTAAGACTTGGATCGCTTGACTACAATGATGAGCTCCAAGGAACTTGCCTATTTCCCTGTGGCCAGAGTTCCAGCTGCAGTTGCGTTCCTTCGGCTTAAAATTGCTCGAAGTGCCACAAACTCTAGGCCAGAGAGCCTTGTGGAGCAGAGGACTGGCTTTGGGGTGGTCAATGTCCCTCTCCTTCCAGGAGGCCATGGAGCTGAAGGGCACCCTCTGTATGCACCTTTGGGAGTCTGACAGAGTTTGTGCTGGCTAACAGGCTGTCCACCTATCCCTGTATCGCCCAACTTGGTCCAAGTAGAGAGAATGACTTAAAACTACAAAAAATCAAAATTCAGTCTCTAAGAGCATTTTAGTGAGGGTCCAGCCAAGAAAACAGACTGAATATCTTAAACAGAAGGAATTGAAAGCAGGGCATTGGTTATATTGGTCGTAGAAGAGCTGAGAAGCCATCGGGGTATCATGAGGCCACCAAGAAGTCAGCTACCTTTCTTAGGCTAAAGGGACAGAGTAGGAAGTGGGTGTTACCAGTTTCCAGGCTGCAGAAGTTGGAACCATGGTGAGCCTGTCTGACATACTTGAACGATGGAGAAGATACAGTTGCGACCAGAGATGTCATGCTAGGTAGGCATGGGGACGGAGGACAGGGCTACTGATTTTCTGACCCCTCTTGCCCTCCAGTCTCCCCCAGTACCTGTTATGGGCAGAATTCATGAAACGTGGAAGCCTCAAAGAATCAACCCTCTCCCCATGATACTGAGCAAAATTAAGGAAAGTACAGAAATGAATGTGAGGACAAACAATCCCAGAATAGGCCCAGGAAGACCTCTGCTTTATCTCTATATATCTAGCACTTAGCACATAACAGGTGCCCAATAAATTACATCGATTAGCCCCTGGCTCTGACGCCTGGTGTGTTACAGGAAGCCAGTCATTTGACCTCTTTGAATATATTTCTGGACAGAAAACAGGGATACTATGGGCCCCATGTCTTACGCTCACAGCCAGAAGGTTCTGATCTTTCATGTCTTGTAGGAGTTCTGTGTCATCTTGCAGAGTTTCTATTCCGGCCACAGAACATTCCCCCATCAGTAGCTTAAATCACCCTGACTCTGCAAGTGACTCTTTTGAAAGAGACCTTCATGTTAAATGGCCTTAATATGACTTGTGTGTTTCTCTGGTGAAAGGCAAGTTACCCGTACACGTCTGATTGAGATTCTAGCCCCATATAGCCTACATGTTGGGATATCATTTAAAAATATTTAATGATACAAATATTATGCAGTGTAAAACAGATCTCCCTAGAAGTCCTATATCCAAGCCACCAGGTTCTTCTCCCCAGAAGCAACTACTATTCTAGGACCGCTATAACGAACGATCAGAAGCCAAGTGACTTAAAACAATAGAAAAGCATTCTCTCCCAGTTCTGAGGGACATGCTCCCACTGAAGGGTCTGGGGTAGAGTCTTTCCTTGCATCGGAGGGTGTCTGGGGGACTCTGGCAGTCTGTGTGTCCCTCCCCTGAGCCAACCACATCACTCCAGTCTCCGTGTCTGTCTTTACTGACCTTCCTCTCTGTGTGTCTGTTCTAGCTCCTTGCTACTCAAAATGTGCAGCAGAGACAGCAGCCACCATCAACCACCTGGGTTTCTGTGAGAAATGCTGAATCTCACACCCAGCCCTAGGTCTATTGAACCAGAACCTGCATTTTGACATGATGTACCCATTACAGATACAGAAGCATTTTCCCTTTGAGTAGATCACAGGGATATCACCAAACTATTCCTCACCCTTTAGTTGAGTGTTCTTTTCCTGTTTTTTCTAGAGATGAAACTCGATTTCCAAGTGAACCCACATGTGTGAGAAATTTACTAAGGAAGGGGAGGGTGGTAGCGAAATTAATTAAATTCACTCAGTGCCTTGGAAATGAAGCTTTAACAAATGATTAGAAAAATTTCCTTCCATGCAGATGGGATAACTGATTTCTCATTTAGAATAGCACTCACCCTGGCTCAGAGCCAGACAGAATTTCAGCTGTTCCATCTCATGAAAGGTCAAGAGTATGCTTCAAACAAATTTTATGAAATGCTCGTCTCAAAATTAGAAGCATTATGGAGATAGTTATATGTGATCTAACCCCTTGATTGTATCCACCTTATACCCTAACCCCAGCTTGCTTCTTTCTATTAGGTTCTAAGATAAAAGTCATTTAAGGGTTTATTTTCTCCGGTGTGAAGTAGTGCTGATTTTTTATGATGGTTATGGGAGTAGAGTAATAGCATAAAACAGAGAAGCCAACAGCTCATCAGCACCAAGCATTTTACTCTACAGTTTCAACTTCTGCCCTTAAGTCTTTTACCAGGACTGCTTATAATCATGTGACTTGAGTTTCTTATTTCCTCCAGCTGTCCTTGATGCAAAATTAATGATGGTGTTGGCAGGCACTAAAAAAAAATGGAGGGATTATTAAAAACATGGATAACATCCAAGCACTATCATCGGTTCTTTTCAGAGTTGTTTTCTGTAGTTGCAAACTGATGCCAGGAAGGGAGAGACCCTTCAGTGTTGGTCCATCTTTATAAACTCAGTACCTGGCCAATAGCAGTTGCTCATTAACTTCCTCTGAACTACCTGAGATAATACAATCTATTTGTCACTTGATGTATTCATGATAGCAAATACTGTAATACCTTTATAAAAAACACCATCATGCTGAAAAGATTTTCTCTTAAATGCTCATCTTAAACGGAAATGTATAAGACTTGCGTTCTGATCTAAGATGGATTAGCAGGAAACAAACTTACTTCCCACTTGAAACAATCAAATGACACAGTGCTCAAGACCTTTGACATCAGACAATGACTTCTGAAAGATGAGAAAAATATAAGCTAATTTCTCAAGGTTGCTCTAGCTGTCTGCATTGAGAGGTTTCAGGCCTTGACACAGGAAGAGGATACCCCAGCGGAGCCCACAAACTCTATTAGTTGTGAAGACAGAGCTGAGAGTGTGTAAAAATCAAAACATGGAGTGTCCATAGGGAGATAGCAGAGAGGAGAGAACCGCACAGAGAGAATTCTGGAGATTTGAAGATGATCCCCTAGGATTTAGCTGAGTACTGATCAACAGATGTGTGTAAGAAAATTGTAGAAAGCCAAAGAAAAATCTATCCCAAGAGATAAGTATCACTCAGTGTTCACATCAGACCAGAAATAATGTCTATCCTGTCAACGGTTCATTGTGTTGAGTGCACTAAGGACATTCCCTCTGCAGAGGGACAGAATTCACCTTAGAGGGAACACTTTTTCAGTCCCGCTTAACAAACTTGAAAAGCAACACCTGAAGAGATCAAATGGTCTCCAAGTAATTAACTGTGTCCCAGAAAAAAAATATAGAAAAATATTTTTAGGAATATGAGAATATTCCACATTCATCAGGGAGGTAAAATCCACCACATCTGACAACTACTTAGAAAATATCAGTCATGGGAAGAAGTAGAAAAATATGAGCCATGAAGAGAAAACCAATCAATAAAAACTGACACAAAACTGACTCACTCAGATGTTAGAATTAGCTAAAAATGACATAAAAACAATTAATAGAACTGTATTCCCTATGTGCAGAAGTTAGGTAAAGACATGAGACATATTAAAGATACAAACAAAAATATTGAAACAGAAACCATATATAAGAAATAAAAAACACACTGGATGGGATTAACAGCAGATAAAACCTATCCACAGTGAAAATTGTGTAGAAAAGATATTTTTTAAAGACATGATCAGAGAATCAGTGAGCTATGGTACAAATTCAAGCAGTTTAATTACATATAATTGAGTGCTCCGAGGTGGCAGAGGACAGAAAACATTTGAAAAAATAATAACTGGAAATTGTCCAAATTTGATATAAACTTATAAACTCACAGACCCACAGAAGTTCAGTAAACCCTATATGCAAGATACATGAAGAAAGTGACACCAGAGGACATTGTCATCCAATTGCTCAACATCAATGATAAAAGGAAAAATTTTAAGTCTGTCAAAAGAAAAAGACATATATAGAGAGGACCAAGAGAAGGTAGCTACTGAAGTGGTATTCTGTCTAGGGGGATTTATGTCCCTCTATCAAGGGGAGGTCCTCTGCGTACTCTATCCAAGGTCCTACACCCCCAAAAAACTGTTATGTTGAAATCTTTCCCCAGTATGATAGTATTAGAATGTAGGGCCTTTAGGCTGTGATTAGATTGTGAGGAGCCTTTGTGAATGATATAAGTGCTCTTATAAAGAAACTTTAGAAAGTTCCTCATTTTTTCCACCACGTGAAGCTGTTGATGAACCAAGAAGTGGGTCTTCACCAGACACTGAATCTGCTGGTGCCGTAATCTTAGACTTCTGCAGTCTTGCTTCCAAAGCTGTGAGCAATACATTTCTGTGGTTTATAATCCGTTTAGTCTTTGGTATTCTGTCATAGTAGTCTGAAGGACTTAGACTGCAACTGATTCCTCATTAAAAGAAATGCAAACAAAAGATAGTCAAGCAATTGTTTCAAGTACTAAAAAGAAAAAAAAAAAAAACCTGTTACGTTAGAATTCTCTACTCAGTTTTTTGAAAGGTATTTTTACTGCTCATTGGGAATGAAAACTAATGATAGATAATTTTGGCAATTCCTTAAAATGTTAAACACACACCTACCATAGAGATCAGCAATTCCACTCCTACCTACTTACCCAGGAGAAATGATAATATGTGGCCGTGTGAAGACACAAATAGTCTTAGCAGTCTTATTTGTAATAATCCTAAACAAGAAACAAAAAGTGAATGGATAAATGGTGATATAGCCATAGAATTAATGACTAATTGGCATTAAAAGGGAATGAACTATCCACACACTCTACAGCATGTATGAATTGCAAAATAAGTATGCTTTGTAGAAGTCAGAAAAAAGAAGGCTAATTGTTCCGTTTATTCGAATTCTAGACGATCCAAACTAAGCTAAGAGAAGAGAAGTGGAGGGAAGAAGAGTCAGGGTCAATACTATCATACATATATATGTCTAAATTTATTGTATGCTTAACTATGTATGTTTTATTACTTATATGTCAATTATACTTCAATAGTAGTTCAAAAACAAATCCAGTGATAGAAATAGTTTTTAAGTTGAAATTGGACCATGCTATTTCTGAACATCCTCAGCTTCCCTACCTCTGCCTGCTTAGGGTGTTTCTCCAGACTGGAATCCCTCCTTCCCTTCTCTGCCTGTCATTATCCTCTTATTCTGTGAGCCCCATTTCAAATGCTTTTATCTTCCTGAATGATTTCCTGATCCTACACTCCAGCATGCCTTCCTGGGATGCTCTACACTTCTTGAATGAAACTCCTCTTCTGCCATATAATGTAATTATTTGGGCACCATCCTACTTACTAGGCCGTAAATGATTTGAATTACATCTAAGCTAATCTATGTATCCCCATCCCCCTGCCTTACAGACTCCTGGGTTCATGCATGGCTATTATTTTGATTTAATCTTTGGAGGACAGTTTCCTAAGATAAGTATTAATTCACAAATCAAATGTCATCATGGAATGATTTTGTTACTCTGCTGTCATCTTACCTTGCGCATCTGGAATGTTCCCTCTTTTGCATTTCTGTTGCTACTGCTCCCATTATTGCAGAGATGTCCTGACAGGTCTTCTTCCTCCCAGGTCTCTTCCCTCCAGTCCCAGCGTTCTAGCATGAGCTCACTAAAATACAGTCTCGATTGCATTACTTGCAGAAAGTAAATCTGTCAATGGGTTCCTTTAGGCTCTCTCCCCTGTTTGTGCCTTCACCTCCTGGCCCATCTGTTAAAGAACTACACACGCATGTGTCAGGATGGCCAAGTGGTCTAATGCACCAGGCTCAAGAACTACACACAGATTGTATGATGTCCGGTGTGGTTTTCCACCTCTGTCTTTTGCTCAGGGTGCTCTTCTCTTTGAAATACTTTCCCTTTGACAATTCTGCGTTTTCCGTATGACCAACTTATACTCTTCTTTAAAAGTAAGCATGAGGGCTAAGTGAAACAAGTCAAAAGAAGAAAGATAGATACCAGATGACCTCACTTGCAAGTAGAACGTAAACAGACAAAACAAAGGAACAGATGAAACAAAACCAACCCTTGGACACTTGCAACAGAACTGAGGTGATCACTAGGGAATGGGATGGTGGGGTGGGAGGGAAGCAAGTGGTGGTGGAGCCCACTGGACATTGGGGAAGAACAGTTGGTGATCTGGTGGAGGACAGGGCGTGTTGACATATATTTAAGGAATGGAGAACCTAGACATAGGAAGTTATTACAATGTGTAGAATAACTACTGCAACAATTAAAAAATTAGTTTAAAAATCACTAAAACCAAAAAGGAGTAAGCATTAGGATCATGTCTGTTTCAGGCATTGCATTAGTTATAACAGCAGATGAAGAAACTGAGATACAGAGAAGTTGAGTTAAAGAACTCAGGTCGCCTCAGCTCAGAACCAGTACCTGGACCAAGGCTGATGCCTACATTAATGATGTTCTAACCACTGTATTTGGTGGACTCTGTGGCCTCTCCTTGAGGACAGTCACTGGATTCTTTGTCACCAGCCAGTCCCTTCGCCCCCAGGTGGACAATCAGCTCCTTGAGAACCTTGGTCATGTTGTCACACTCAACGTTTCCTGCAACTAGAAGACTGCCCAGGAGAGAGCAGGTGGTCAATAAATAGTTTTGAATAAAAGATTCTAACGTAATTAAGATGATCTATACTTGGCCTGTTGCCAAATTTGTCTTCTTTCAGTTTCTTTCTTTGGAGGAGTTATATTGAAGTCTTGTTAAAACAATCCAGGCTAACTGATGAGCAGCTCTCATGCAGAGTACCCAAGGGTGCAAGGTTGGATGTAAACCTTAATCAACTGATGCACATCTGGAAGGAGCAAGTTTTGGGAAGGCAGAGGCTGGCATCCAAGCAACCAGTAGCTGAGATTTCCTGGCAGCAGTCACAGAGGTCACAGCGTTCTCTTTCCACATTGGCCCAACCTCTCCCTACTCCCAACAGGTGCTCCCGTGGCAAGAAGTAGCAAGCTTTTAGTTCATTTCCTTCTTTTTAAATATTTTCCTCTTCTACTATTTAACACGTATTTTCTTTTAAAAATAGTGAATGAAGTCAAAACAAAAGTGAACAGCTCTAACCCCACAGTTTTGCTGCCTCACAGAGAGACTCTCTTGCCAATTTGTTTGGCACCTTGGTATTTACTCTAAGAATGAGGAAGATTGAATTTCGTGGAGCATGACCTTTGGAAACGTGGGATGAACATTTGCATTATTCTGATTTTCACCCTCTCTTGCAACCAGTACAGAATTGCGTGACAATTTAAAACTTGTCGAGATAGTGCAGATAGAGCTTTTTTTTTTTTTTTTTTTTAAAAGCAATTTTGTGGGTAGCTGATTTATTTGTTTGTGCTTGTTTAAACCCTTCAGGTAATGAAAATGATTATTGCTATCTACAAAAGGGGTGAAGGTGTCTTTGAGCAAAGGCTTCACAGAGAAATAATTATGAAGCTGTCATTTCCATAAATGCCTTGACAGTGAAGTATCTACAAAGACTCCAGTGAATGTCTCAAATACAGAAAAGGCTACTGGTCCCGAATTCAGGACCAGACCCCAGGAAGATTTTGCAGGAAGTTAAGTTTGTACCAACACACCCCAACTACTCCACTCCTTTCCCCTTCTCTGCGTTTGGAAAAGGCTGATTGTTAAGAGGACTAGATTCTACTCACTGATACTACTACTACCTGAAAGGTGACCTTGACTCACCTTTGAAATGAGTTTAAATGACTTCTAAATTCCTTTGAGATGATGAAATCTATCTTTGATCATTCATTCACTTATTTAAGCAGCTTAATTTTGGTTTCCACTTTTCCTGTAAATTACTTCTCCCACACTTATTAAAATTGCCTCTTTTTTCCACTCCCCAAACCCCAATTCCCTGACAATCCAAGTCCTTTTGTGTTGGAGAGCCTCTTCACATCCTTCTCTCATTCAATTTATGTCTGCTCTTGGCCATCACTTGGGCCCTCTTCTCTGCTGGTTAACAGCTACTAATAATCCCTGTTGAAGTGTTCCCGGATGTAATGACGCAGGAGGGCCTCCATAAACACCACCCCTTTATGCCAGAGCCCTAGAAATAGAATGCTTTGCCCTTATCTTCTCTTTTCTTCTCTTCCCTCCTTGAAAAGACTTAGTAGAAATACAAGGAAACAAAGTAAACTAACAAAACAAAAACCAAACTCTTAGGTACAGAGAACAGACTGGTGGCTACCAGAGAGGAAAGGGAATAGGAGGCAGGTGAATCGGGAAGAAGACAACTATTTGGTGATGGACAGAAACTACACTTTCTGTGTTCATGGTACATGTTAGGTTCCCCCAAAGATTTGGGGACTTGGGTGTTCGATTTGGGAGCATGGAAAGGAGTGACCCAAAGAAATGCTTCAGATAGCCTTAAAGAGTTTATTTTGAAATTCAAAGAGTGCTGACTAAGCAAAGGAGTAAACAGCACTGGGTGAGGGGGGTAAGATTTTGAGCTATTTATAGGGGCTGGGGGATGGCACTGCTGAGTCTGAAGGGGAAGAGTCTGTTTAGAAATTAATTAAGATGTTAATACAGACTTTAGTCAAAACAATGTGGCTCTTTATCAGAAGGGACTGAGAAGAGTACCTAGGACCTGCCTCAGGCAGCCAAGAGGAAACACTGAGACAAAGGCCGATGGAGATTCCCACCGAAATGCCACACACAGAGCTCTTAGCACAAAATGGCGTCACCCTGGCCTTTTCGAGGGGGCCCTTGTCCTATCAGTATCGTGTGCAACAGATGTCACATTATACTGCTGCACCCTTGAATACTTTAAACCAGTGCTACATCAATCAAATTTCATTTTTAAAAACTGAATGGGTGAGTGGTATTTTGGCACTGGTCAAATACAGTTACTGTGTGTAAGCAGCTGTCAGCTTCCTGTGGTAAAATATTGTTTATTTATTGAGCACGTCATATAAGAGTCTCTGCTCCCAAAACATACAAATTATTCTCTCATGCTAGACATTTCCCATGTTGTTTGAAAGCTTAAAAAATGTGGTTGTCCAAGGATGCTATGCTTATATAGTCTTGTTAGCAGCCAGAATCTTATGTTTTGAGTTCTTTTCACATGCCCAATGCATTAGTACTAGACACTTGAAAGATAATTGATAAGTTAGCAAAAGAAAAGGTATTTTACAATTGTTAAATGAATCGACTACTTCTTACTATTTTGCATGAAACTCTGATATCAGTGAATTTGATGGCATCCTCTGCTGTTCTTTTCTCTTAGATACCAGCACTTTAAATTAATATTCCTTGTGGCTTCAATTCCATGTCATCTTTCGCCCTGCTTTGCACATTTGCAAGGCTGTCTGCTTTTACATTCAGCCTGGGTAAAGCTCACAAGATCACCAGTTAATCGTTTTAGATCAAGAAAATCATGACAGTTTTTCTATGATCGTTATAGTTTTTTAAAGGAATGGTGCAGGCAGGAATGAAGGTGAGTAGGCATGCAGGAAGGAAGGAGCAAGCATTTTTATTATTTTTATTTTATTGTTCATCTTGGTTGTTTCTCTTGTCCCTGAGACTGACAAACCCAGGTCCTTGAGGTGTATGTGGACTGGACTTAGCTGGAGGCAAGAGACCCAACTACAACGCCACCAGGGAATGCCTAAAATAAAATAAGCATTTTTAAGTTGATCATTATTGCAAGTTACCCATAGAAGCTAGCCTTCTCATGGGATATTAAAACACATTTGACTTTATTGAATATAGCAAACATATTATTTATGATTGAAGCATTTTGTATTGCAGAATTGAAGTCCAATATTCAAGATAGAAAGAGTTAAGTTCCCCTAAGGGAAAAATAAAATCTAAAGAGAGGTAGTTACACAGCTTTGACTAGAAAGGGAGCCACGAGGGAGATGGGACAAGCTTTTGATAACTGACAGTCAGTTATCTACTTAGCACAAGAAGTACTTATGGAGTAACCCTCTCCATGTGTGAGGCGGTAGGGGTGCTATGAAGTCAAGTCTGGAAAATGTTGTTTCCCTAAGGAATTTACTGTCTGTGGAGAGGAATAAATTATTAAATGATAAACCTTTGAAAGAGAAATTATTAGATGAGTAAAAGCCAGGACTCTTTCCAAGAGTAGGACAATCAGAAGAAGCAGTGAACTATTTCTAGAGCGCTACATGTCAAAATGCTTTCTAGAAATATCAAATAAACAATATGAGTGCTGCCAATCTCCACTTCCACAACCATGGCAGACGTCAGTAAGTGATTAGAACACTTCCTGGCTGCATCTGGAAGGAGACCTCAGACTGCTTTTCAAGATATCATTTCAACTAATAGCTATCATTTGATGAAAATTTGCTTACACAGTAAAATTTTTATCTGTCCTACATAAGTGGTTGTCCTGACTCCACTGAGAAAGCTTAGAAAATACAGACTAACCCTCTCTTCTCACAAGGAGAGATCATCATGGCAATATTGATAATACTAGGAGCCAGAGTGATTACCTGGAGCAGAGACTAGGAGACATCAGGGAAGATAGGTTCATCCCGCCTGGATTATTGCGAGAATGTTGATGCCATTAAAGCAAAATAACCTTAGAATAAACTGACTTTTGGGGAATAGATGGTAAAGATACACACTACAAGTTTGGGGTTAAACCAAGACATTTAAATGAAGATGAAGATACTTAACAAATACATAATATTTCTCACCAAATATGAACCAGTTTCCATTTTCTCTCAATGGAGAGAATTCAGCACACTCCCAAGAGGAGAAGAATGAAGAAAAAAGTGACAGTAATGGTAATCTTCTGTCTTAGTACATTGCATTGTCATTCATTCAGTTGTGCAGGCTAGAAATCCAAACCACATACTTGACAGCAACCTCTTCCCACCCCTCATAGCTAAACCATCATGAAATTCTGTTGGTTTTGTTTTCTATTTTTTTGCTATTCCATATACTTCATAAAATCCCCACCACCAGATTTTACATGAGGCATACTTACACTAAACAATTGTTCATTACTTATCTGAAATTCAAATTTAAAAATCCTGTCTTTTTATTTGCTATATTTGTAACCATAATTCAAACTAATCTAATCCAAAAGAAACAAAAACGGGTCATCAAACTCCAAATGCTTTGCTCTAGGTTGAACAGTAGAATGGATTGTTTATTTTGTCAGTGTATAGTACTAAGATTCTAGAAACAGATTGCAATTTATTTGACCTGCATAGTACCTTGTATATTTAGAAGACTTAACAAAAAAAATCCGTTGAGCAAGGTCAAACCATGGAATCTTTTGTGAAGTACAGATGAAATATGTAATGGAAAACAAAATGTTTTCTCTAGCTTGACATTAGCTGACTCTTCTAAAACTTTGATAACTGTATCATTCCCCTAGGAAAGGCTAAAGTGCCGAAATTCTTCACATATTTTGTAAATTTATGTGTTACTGAAGAACTGAAACCTAGCCAAGAAGAGCGATATTGTCAGATTCCCTTAGAGTTTAGCAGAATACTATATCATGCATGACCTGTTTTTGAAATGGGATTTTTTGAAAAACAGCAGAACACCTTTTCTGGCTTCTTTTCCATTAACTGCTCACACTTGACACATTCCTTAGATGTGCTCATTAGTTCCCATCATGTTAGCTGGATTCCTAAATCTACATTCTTAACTGGGGTCTATATTTCCCAGCAATAAAGTCAACTCTGGCTAAGGAGAGTAGGGTCCTCATATATTTTCCAAAGGACTCAGAGTCAGACTAAGAAGGTACAACACCCAACCATATTGTGAGGACTGTTCTAGAAAAATACCGGTGTTGGCACCACTTAGCCACCACATACTCGACACAACCATTTCAGTCTGCACCAGTGACAGGGGCTGGCCAAGCTCTGCCACCGTTGATATTCAGAGCTGGATACCTCCACCGCCATGTTTGCCAAAAGATGGAATCCAGACACATGTAGTTCCTCACATGGTCTCCTCAAGAATGGCCATTTTGAGTGAGTGGCTCTGTGCCCTAAGCAGCAAGGCAGGCTGGGACTTGAACTATGGCTCCTCCCTTAAGGAAGTTTAACTCATAATTTGGAAAACTTTCCTAATACACAGAAAGGGTGTTCAAAAGATAATGAGTAGCTACCAATATATAAATATTCCTTCCTCTTTTAAGCAAAAACCACACTTTATAAAAATACTGACTAAGACATAGGCTTTGGAGTCAGGTAAGTTTGAGTTCCAGTTTCAGCTTTGCCTCTTACTGACGGGACAGTTGGACCAACTGGCCTCTCCATCACCTCAATGTGAAGTGAGTTCATTAATACCATTTACCTTATAGGGTGGTAATGAGGATAAAATGAGAAAAGAGGATATTTTTGGTGATGGAGTTTATACCCCGACGGGACAAGTACTCATCTTCATGAACATTGTTATGACCATTCTCATGTCTTTCTCTTCAAGTCTTTCATTTATTTATTCATTCATTTATATTTATTTTCCTAGTGTATTTAATTTTTTAAATACTGTTCATCAGTCAAAACACTCGTGTATAAAATACAATCTTAGAATATTCACCCCACAGCATGCTCATGAACCAGATAAGTGACCACTGATTTCAATTTGATTTTGCAGTTTGATTAGTATTCCTCTCAATTCTGAAAGAGATGAATGGGATTTGTCAGAGCTTTCTAACTAAAGAGTTAAAAGAAGGGTACGGTCCAATATTTAAATAGCTGAAGAGTAGTACAAAGAGTTGTTGCCATCAGTATTTTATAATCTTTATTTCTTTGTTCAGAATCACAGACTTTCCTTCATTATTCGTAAGTGGCTGTTTTGAAACCCCTTAAAGATGTGTTCTACTTCTATGTAACTATATACAGACACCTGGACAAGGAAACTTCTCCGGGAACAGGGATGATGAGAATCTTATCTTTTGAAACCCCAGTTACAATCAATTTGGGGATTTAAAAAAAAAATCTGCTTTCTTCTTTAATGTTGTCTTTTTCTCCTAAGAATATTTTTTCCCAGTGAATTGTTTCACAGATGACCAAAAGGTAAATAAACATTCATTGGCTTAAGGAAACTTAAAATTTCATTGAAGGAACTTTGCATCATCACAATACATAGTTTCAGTGTGTACATCACTGTAAATAACATCTTTATCTAACACATTAAGTTGACACCATCCAAATGTTTTCTTCACCATACAACTGACCTCTTTCCACTGTTTTCTGATTATACTGCAAAGCTATTTAGAAATGAAACAAAAGCAGAAAAGTAGAAATAAAAAAACCTTAAAAGTCCTCTAACCAGGGACACTCACTATTAGTAATGTGCCATTTATGTGTCTGTGGACACGTCTCTTTCATCACCATAGGATTAGACTTGGGGACTGGAAGTGACCAGTAGCTGCTGCCAGCCTGCAGTCTCCTTCCCGCTGACTCCCTTCTTCTGTCTCACTGGCCTTACATTGGAAGGGGAAAGGTCGCTTGAAACCTGTGTTGCTAGGTTGCAAGTTTTGTTTTATTAATTTTCTGTGAGGAAGCGTTACATTTTATGTGTCAACCTCAGGTTTCTAAACAGGGGAAGTGGAGAATGCCGGGAAATATTATTTGGCTCAGTGGGAGCCTCTGAGAGAGTGAGAGGGGAAGAAAATTACTCTTTTATTGTGAGGTTTGCCAGATGATCTCTGAGAAGCTGTGATATCATTCATATGCTGTGCCAAGCTGGATCAAAACTGCTCATCTTGGCAGACATCTAGAGTGAGCGTATAATTCCTTGGGGTTGGTATGGACCTTTATCAGAAATAGTTCCATAGGCAGTATTTACATAACTGTGGTGGGGTGTGAGAATAAACACAGCTGTGGCATTGCCCTAAATATTTCTATTCAGCAGGGAATTAAAAGAGAACTTTATCGCTGAACCACAGATAAACACAATTCATCAAGCAGTGGTCAGTTCAACCCGGGAACAAAATAGGAGTTATAAAAGACCGGCCTGCTGAAAATAGCTCCAATCAGCCATCCTGACTTTATTGCTCCTTTACTCCCGGCCCTTCCTCCCTCCTGCCTCTTGCCCAGTTCCAGAAATGTTGGACTCATCAGCTAGCAAGGAAGTTGTCTAGATTTTTTTTTGTCAAGAAGTGGAAAACACTTTTACTAACTGAGCTCTGGCCTACCATGCGCTTGCTGCTTCCAGGTGCTTTATTTATGTCCCTTATTTCAGAAGCTTCCCTTTTGCTTTCTGGGTTTTAGAATTGAATGCTGGTGGAAGGAAGATTTATTTTCTTTACTAGGAGCCTTTTTAAAGAGAGGAAGGAAGGAAAGGATGGGGGGAGGGAATATTTTTAGGGTCAGTTTGCATGGTCTGCTGTTGGACTGCTGGCATAGTACCTGAGTCATCAGGGCAGGCCTCGAGGAGACTTTTAAACTTCCTTTTTGCAATTAGTGAACCAACAGAATCTTTAAAATACCACAAACATAAATGACACGTACTAACATCAGGATTTACAAGTCACAAAGCACTTTGACAGCAACTTTCTCATTTGATGCTCTAATAACCCTGCGACAGCCACTATAACACCTTCGTTATCATCAGCATCATCAGCATCATCATCAGCATCATCCCATCATTTCTATTTCCAGGGGATAAAGGAACTTAAGTCTCATAGAAATAAGTGACTTCTTTGTGATTAAGGTATGAATCAGGGTTTTTTGTTGGATTTGGCAATAACCCAACTCAAACTGACTTAAGTAAAAAGGGGAATATCAAAGAAAGGAGCAAGGACCTGCTGTGTATTGGGTACAACTGGATCTAAGTCTCTCATCTCTCAGCTCTGCTTTGCTCTGTGTTGGCTTCACTTTCAAGCAGACCCTTCTCTCCTGTTAGCAAGATGGCCAATAGCAGATCCATGATTATATCTGAACCTTCAGTCTGTATGATGAGAAAATGCCTCCTTCACAATGACTTCTGCAGAGATCCTGGGGCTGGATCTCTTTGGCCCAAGTCTAACCATCAATTCCCCAGGTGACACAGATTGGGTGCGAGGGTAAAAGCCTCTTAAAAGAAAAGGGGGAAATGGAAACAGGGCAGACAGAAAGAACCACAGATCTCCATAGGAGACTACAGTTCATGAATGGCAGAGTTTGGACTTGAAACAAGGTTGTTTCAACCAACGGGTGAATCCTACTACTCTGTCTCCTGCTCCTCCTCCACTTCTGTTTAAATACTATGAATATGCAATGAGTGCACATGGAATCAAATTTGGAAGATACAGTTTAAAGCATGTATGTTTGAGGTTTGTGCTGGTAAAAGACATAGCTTAGATACAGATATAGATAGACATCATCCCCTGGACCTTGTCCAGAATCTTGAGTTGTCAGGAATCTTTTGAGACTTCAGTACTATCAAGAACTTATTATTTGCTTTAGATAGTAGAATTCATTGGTATTAAAAGAGAAATACTCTACCCTCTTTCTTATTCCCCTTTGGGTTTTGTGGGGATATGAGGGGTAAATCAGTGTAGATCACAGAGCTCTTTCATGTGTTCATTGCACAAACTGATATCTTTTCTGGGCCAGATCAGCCAACAATCCTTAGCCCACTACGGGGGTTTTATGCTGCTTCCAGATTTCTATTGTCGTTGACTTCGACGTTGATTCTAGTCTCTCTCATTTTATAAGATGGAGCTACAGTTTAGTCTTAAAGAATGGTCTTCTCTACTACCAAATCTGTAAGATCCGTAGACTGCTGGTTAACAGCCTCCAAGCTTCCCATTTGGAAACAGTCTCTTTCAAGAATCATGCTTTATCTAAAGTCTCTCTGTGGTAGTTTTAAAATAAGCCAACAGATTATTTAATTCTCTTTCTTTAAAGAGGCGGAGCTGAATTCTTCTTCTTGCAAGGGCATATTGGGCTTAGTCAGTTTCTTTGAACTTTGAACAAAAAGCATGGGTCGGAAGTGATGGTATGTGACTTTGATGACCAGGTCATAAAAGAATAGTCGTCCCTTTTTGCTCCCTGGGGAAACTAGTTACTATCTCACATGTATACTCAAGTAACCTGTGACAAGGCCCATACGGCAAGGAACTGAGGCCTCCTGCCTATAGCCGTGTTTGTGTGCCATCTAAGAAGTGGATCCTCAGCCCCAGTTAAGCAGTTGGAAGACTGCAGCTACTGTTGACATCTCTGTACAGAACCACCAAGCTAAGCCTTTCCCAATTCATAACCCACATACCCTTTGAGACACATTTTTAGAGGATTAAGCCATTTAATTCTGAGGGAAGTTTGTTATTCGGCAGTGGATAGCTAATATACTTTCCAGGACTCCTCCATTGTGTTGTCCTTTTGGTCCTTTAGGTTCAGCTCTTCAGGGGTTTGAGCTTGGCCTCAGAGAGAACTACCATCATTCTTAATCTAGATTCATTTGTGGAACATTTAAAACATATACCCAGACCTCTGGAAATTCTTACTCAGTAGATCTGGGATGGGGTCCAAGCATCTGAATTTAATTACGTGCTTTTTTAAAACCTTAAATACTTAAGGGTTGCTGAAGAAGACTTGATTGAGAACTTCGGCTCCTTTTTTTTTTTTTTTTTAAATATGAAAAGTCATGGACCTCTCTGTTCTGTGTCTTCTGTGTTCTTTCTTTGAGGCTGACAGAGGGAGATCAGTTACCCTTCTGCCATTGCTAAGCTTGAAGCCCAGCTGAAGCCCAGCTTGTTCTTAGGAGCCCACATAAGCGGCCTTTCTCGAATGTGCTGCAGGGAGATGGCAGAGTGCCTCCCCAGAATTCCTAATTCAGTGGGTTCTGGTGGGAAAGGAGAATCTGAATTTCTAGTAAGTTCCTAGGTGACAACATTGTTGTGGTCTGTGGTGGCACATAAGGACCAGGTATGTCAGCTTTACCTCAGGAACGGGCTAAGCTCCAACTCCTACTTCAAGCAAGGGTAACAACACGTGAAAACAAACAAAGGCTCATCTATTTTGCCTAAGACAAAAACAATCCACGGTGATAGGAATACTAATAGTGGTTATCTGGGAAGCTAACAACTAGAAAAGGAGTATGAAGGTGACCTCTGGGATGCTTGTAATATTCTTCATCTGAGGGGATGTCACCTGAGTGTATTCTCTTAGAAAAGCTTATATTTGAACTAGACACTACAGTTTGTAAACTTTTGTATCTATCTGTATCTATACTTTAAAAATTTACTTAAAAATGAATCATATTGGTAAATAATGTAAAAACCTGGAAGTAATAAGCCTCTACAATATCAGCCTATGCTTTTGTGTATCAGTGGACATTCTTTATTTTATTTTGCTTCTTAAGGAAACACACAGGAATGAAGGTGAGTAGGCAGGCAGGAAGAGAGGAGGAAGAAGCATTTTATTTTAATTTTAATTTTGTTGTTCACACTGGTTCTTTCCTCTGGGGCCTATGCCAGCAACCCAACAAAGAAAATATTCTTTTTGTCTTTCTGGCATCGCGTGTGTGTGTGTGTGTGTGTGTGTGTGTGTGTGTGTGTGTGTGTGTGTATGAGAGGAGAGAAGAGAGAGGAGAGAGGAGAGAGGGAGAGAGAATATACCTGGGGAGAATCTGCATCCCAAGATATTTGTTCTTTAAAAACAAATCCAAGTCTTCAAAAGGAAATATTGTAAATGAAGCATTTGCATTTTTAAAATTCCCAGAATAATATTGACAGAGTCACTTGAAAAATCAAATTGAGCTCTCATTAGTGCTCTTTGAGTATCCTCCTTTGCATTTGCCTGTGCAACTTGTACAACTTTGCTGAAAAGTAAGAACTTTAGGAGGGAAGGAAAACTCGCTCTTGATTTTACTATCCATTTCTTTGAAAAGTGCCTAGAGGTAAAGAGATTTTTTTCTTCTGGGTGAGGACAAATGTCACTGAAAGAATTCCCAATTTCATCACCTGCAATCTTTGGAATCTTAGCGAGCAGTCTTGTTTTGCAAATTTCTTACCAAAAAACTTGCTAATTATTGCTGAAACTCCCCTAGAGACATTCCACTTTCTAAGTCATTCCTTTTCTACACTTTGTTTACCGGCAAAAGGGTTTACTCACTCGTAAAAAGACTGGTTTCAAATGTAAATGAGGCCAGGTTACACTGGGACTTCCGATTTTTCAGGTGATCTGCAAAATCGTTATTTTAAAACTCTGGCGCTAAGTAGGGCAGACCTTGGAAACATTCCTTGGTGATAAGCAAGCAACTTCAGACCACTCAGGAAGACTGCCCTCCTCTCCTAGTTGGTGCTCTCCAGTCTGAAAGAGAGACATTGTAATCATTTAAGTGTTTGGGCTTTTGGATCTAACCAACATGGGTTTGAATCCTACTATCACCAACTGCCTTGTCTTGGGTTAATTAGTTCTTTCTCTCACTCCAAACTGGAGTTTTTTCCCTCCTGTTAAATGAGATGAATCCTCTTGGTCATGGGGCTATTAGAAAAATTACATAAAAACGTACAAAAGGGTGTGCCCTGGTGGAGCAGCACTTAGGTCAGTCGCCTCTGAGGGAGTGCAGGCCACATGCCCCTGGGTTGAGTTGCAGGTGGCTGGGGAGGGTGGGGACAACCAGTGTGAACAAAAAATGGAGTGCTTCTTCCTCCTTTCTCTTCCTGCCTGCCTCCTTTTTTTCTCTCCTGACTGTACCTTTCCTTTAAAAAAGAAAAAAAAAATAAATATGGATTTAAAACTTTGCTGGCACATAGTAAATAGTCAAAGAAAGAATACTTCATTATGAAGGGATAAAAGGCAGTTCATAAGATTCAGTTTTGAGTTTCCCAATCCTGATATCTTTTTAATACAGGTATGAATAATAAATGATATTTATTTGCATGTATTCATGAATGACTAGACAAAATGCAATTCTTTTCCTCCCTGCAATAAAAATTATTCTGCCTAAAAATTATAGACCTGGAGAGCGGGCGAATGGTTGACAGGAGCTGGGGATGATGGTGGGTAGAGGAACACTTGTGACTCTCAGGGTAGCTGGTAGGAAAGCTTTGTGTTGGGAAAGTTCTGGATCTTGCTTATAGTGGTTTACAAGCATCTACACGTGATATAAACCAGTATCAGCTGTGCAGTTGCATTGTGCCCATGTCATTTCCCTGGTTTGGATATTGTGCTATAATTATGTAAAATATAACCAACTGACCAAAGCCAATGAAAGGTAGAGTGGACCTCTTGTACTACTTTTGCTGTGTAAGTACTTCACAGAACACTTAGAAACAAACAAATATCTATCTAGCATTTCCTCCCTTCCCCACAATTTCAGTGTGAGAACAGACCTCTCACTCTGTGACTCAGATAACCCAGATGGAGGTTTGGCATAAATGCTGGCGTTTGCTTTAAATGTAACATTCCTAGTGCATCTTTCCTCCCATGGTGACCCCTTGTTAGCTCAGTTGACTTCTTCACACTGCAGATCTCCAAGGGTTAAGTGGCATTTGCCACAGACAAGGCTTTTGAAGAATGCAAGGTCTGGTCATCTTGGACTCTGAAATATTCACAATTAACACAGAACGGTGTGGATAAAGCATATAGCTGGATGTTCCAATCCACTTCCTCCCACCAGCAGCCGGGATGTGAGTATATGATTAAAATCACCTGTGAGCTGAGAGGTAAAACATGAGTATCAGCTCACAGAATGTTTTGATATGATACTAGCAAGTCAGTCATCTGAGTAATAGGAAACCAGACATACTTTATTCAAGTGACATGTTGGTTGAATAGCTCTGGCCCGGTAGCTAGACCTATGCCTGGGCTCTCAATAAATATTTGTGGGTGAATGAAGGAGTGAATGAGTGAATGAATGAATCGTGAGATCATTACAGTAAATGATGCAAAGCTGACGACATCTAAAAGCCAAAGTCAAAACTAGTTCATCTCTGAGGCTCAAGAACCTAACCCTTCTCCCTTTGGTTCTTCAGGCAGCTGGAAATCCACTCCCCAGATGCTAAACACACAGTAGTCCTACGAGGCAAGGACTCAGCCACCGCCCAGGCGTGGTTCAGTGCCATCCATGCCACCGTCAATGACCTGCTGACCCAAGTGATTGCCGAGGTCAGAGAGCAGCTGGGGAAGATGGGCATTGCTGGGAGCCGAGAGATCAGGCATCTTGGCTGGCTTGCAGAAAAGGTAAGGGGAATCTTCTCTCTGGAAGAGTCATTTTCTCCAGCATTTCCTTAGCACTTGGCACAACCATTGTATCACTTACCTCTTCCCATAGATTGAGTCTCTCACTCCCAGTCTCTTGAGATTTCTTGCCCATGGCCAACAGCTTTGCCTTTGCTTCATACAGAGGGCTTTGTCTTAATCAACTCTGACTCCCCTCCATATGGTTCGGGCAAAATGTGGTGGTTACTCATTGTTTGTTGAATAGATGAATGAGTGAGGGAATGTCCAGATAAAGGGCAGAGGAAAGAATCTTAGCTGTTTCCTTGGTCGGTGAGGAAACAGGAGTTACTGTGTGCGGAGGTTTTGATGAACTTGCTTGTGAAGATCACAGACACAAGTTAAATAATTGCAGTAATAATAACAGCAAAGAATTCTTGAGCGACTGCTCTGTGCTGACTCTTGTCTAGATTACATTTTATCTATATTCTTAAACTCACAGACACGGAATGAAACTGTTTTTGAGCCCTGATTTTGTGTCAGGCAGAGTGCTAGGAAGGACTGGGGCAGGGTGGCTAAGATAAGCAAAGACTGATTCTCTTCCCTTTGGGAGGGCAGCGGCTGTGGAAAGGACCTCGGGTGATTCTAACACTGTCACTCTGGTTTCTTTTCCCAAGTTATGTGATATGTCAAAGATAGTAAAACTCACTTTGCCGTGATCTCCTGGGAGTTAACCATTCTCTTCATTCTAAAGGTTTGAGCTTTTGCCATTGTCCCTGCACCTGAGTGCTGTCCCTTGAACTTGACCTTGAGAGCTCAAGAACACCAGGCTTTCAGGACAGTCTGACCTTCCAGTGACTCGCATTCTAATAGATGGTAAATAGGAATAATGATGGGTGCAATAACAGCTTTCCTGCCAGTGAACCTTGTCATGTGAGAAGGCCTCATCAGATGGCATTTGAAAATAACACTCGAACACAACCTTCTGCAGTTTTCCACCTCTGTTTTTTGTTTGCATCGGTTCATGCATGGGTCTGTTCTACACAAAACGGGTTACATAGTTTGGTATTGTCCCATCTTGCACAGATGTCAAAGGACAAAAGGGACAAGGGAAGTGTTAGGAGCACCCACATCATCACAAGCCACACATCAAAGGGAGCCTCTTGTGAACTTATGTGTTAGGATTTTTGATGAAAACAGCACTGTAAACCTGGATGATGTCATTTTAGAAGTCCCAGTCTCTATATTGTTGTTGTTTTTATTAGGAGAAGGCCTGTTAGAAATCTTTCAGCTGTAAGTTACCAACTCAAGTCAACTTGAACAAAAAAGATGATGTGTTGCCGCCAGTGGCTACCTTGCCCATGGATTAGCCTTAGGTGTGGTGGCTCCAAGGACTCACAATGATGTTAAGCCTGACATTCCATCTCCTTGTGCTCTGCCCGCTTAAGGGTTTATTCTCAGGCAAGCCCTCTTCCTTGCCCTGACACTCCCAGGCTTGCATTTTTCCTTACAGTTGGTTGTCTCAGTGAAGAGAGGCCTCTTGGCCCCCATGGTTCCAACAAAAGTTCCAAGATTAAGCCTATGTGGACTAATTTAGATTCTAGGTTCAATCCTGGGGTTGGGGCTGAGATGAGACTCACCTAAACCCCATACAGTGAGAAATGAGAAGTGGTCCCCTCATGGAAACTTTGACTGCTGTGCAATGAAATGACTGACTCGATCCTGGAGAAGGTAAAGCAACTGACATTCACTGTAGAAGGAAGAGGGGAGGAGTTGATTGTGATGCAAGTGTACTCACTTGGTTAAGGTCCTGAGTGGACTTGGAGATGGGTCACATGTTTCAGAGTCCTGACCAGAGATGGATGACACACTCAAGCTATTCAAAGGATGACTGGAAAGGATTTGATGAAGCAATGATTTATGATGTGTGGCCAAGGGAAGGGAAACCAATAAAGATGGAGAAACACTCCAGAGAGGACAGCAGCCAGAGCCAGAGCCCTTAGCTTGAGGGCAAGGAAGAGGAGCTGCTACCTGAAACCCACAGGACTTAAAGCTGCAGAAGAGGGCTGCTCTCCAAGAGCTGTTGTCTTTTTTGCACTTCAGTAGCATTTCTTTTACTTTCTTTTTTTAAATTTTATTGAGGTAAAATTGATTTACTACACTATATAGCCTTAGATGTCCAAATACACGATAACACACCGTACCCATCACCAGATTTCCAATATTCCTTCACCACTGTCCACTGGACCCCCACATCCCTTTGTTCTCACCTCCCCTTCCCCTCTGGTAACCTCAGTTGTGTTGTCAATGTCCAAGGGTTAGTTTTCAGTTTGTTTTTTGCTCTTCGATTGCTTTGTCTCCTTATATCTCACATGAGTGACATCATTCAGTATTTGTCTTCCTCCTTCTGATTAGTTTCACTTAGCATCACCCTCTTTAGTTCCATTCATGTTATCACAAATGTCAGGACTTCATCTTTTCATAGCTGAATAGTATTCCATTGTAGACACACCACCTCTTCATTCTCCAGTCAAATGTCAATGAACACGCGGGTTGTTTCCATTTCTTGGCTATTGTAATAATGCTGCATTGAACATAGGAATGCAATATCTTTTTTAAATTGGTATTTTCATATTCTTTGAATAGATACCTAGAAGTGAAATTGCTGGACCATACAATAGTTAATAGCTGTGGTCTTTGGGAGAGAAACAAACTCTGTCACACATGCCTGCTGATAGTCTGCTGGTATCCCCCGGCGACTGAAGCTGACTGGAAGCCAGAGATGAGGGAGCCCCTGTGGATGCACTCCATTAGCTCAGCCCCTCAGGACGAAGAGCAGGGAGAAAAGGATGGAGCTTGGGTCTGAGGGTGTAGGGAGCCTCTCCGGCACACGTATCCCTCCATCTTCCAAGTATCTGAGATGATCTCAACTCTCAAAGGTACTTTTCTCTCATCTCTTTTGACTAATTTAACTACATTTAAATTAAAATGATTACCACGCGTTTAGTTGGAAAAAATCATACCAAGTTATTATTAATATTGAAATTTTTTCCAAAGCTTCCATTTTATCACTTAAAAATGATCTGCTTATGCCCTCTGCTTCTCCCAAATTATTGGTAGACTCATTATTAGAAATCCCTGGGGAGCAATAGTAAAGGTACCTAAAAAACTTTCTGGTTTTAGAGTACTACTGTTCTTATGATGTAATGTCAGATAATCATTATAGATGTTTCTTAAGTTGTTTATGCATTGTATCCATAAGAACAATAGGGATTGATCATGGACAGTTATCAGAGGCAAGAATGTCTTTTATTGCCTTCATCTTCAAAACTTCTCAAAGATTACCATAGATCAAGTCCAAGGGAACAAACCCAAACTGGAATTTTATGTGAATAAATATTTAATACTGAATTCTAGTGTGGAGACATATGAATGGTTTTTAACAAAATGTTACAATGAATGGTAAATCCTTAATACTGTGGCTTTCTTATATTATCACAAATATCAGCAAATTCCCTTGGTATTTGTAAAGATAGAAAATGTGATCCTATATATATTCAACTGTAATTTACCTTAAATTGATGTCCTTTGTCTTTTCTTATACTGTGAAATCTTTGATTTTGTGGATTAATAACGAAAGCTCTGGGACAAGGTTCGTAGATATTATATTTAATTTTGAGTGTTTAGAACCGGCATTTACAGGAACTAAAACAATAGGAAACAATAATGACAACTTCTCTTTTAAAATCATCTTTAGTACAAATCCTAAAACCTCGTCTCCACTCCACCAGGGGAAAACTTTATATCAGCATTATTCTTCTCTGAGGGATTATCTGACTATAGGAAGAATGGCATCCATGTAATGGCTTGTTCTTGAGTCAATGGAGAGAATTCACTTTACTCCCAGCGAGGAGAAGAATGAGAGAAAAAAAAAGTGATGGTAATAGATAATTGCAGCTTCTAGGGAGGGTAGACCAGAGACTGACCCAAAGGAGGTGAGAGTTTATCTTGGAAGATGGTGAAAAGCAAATATGATACCATGAATGATATCCAATTAGGGATAATCTTGAAAGGTGGACAGATGGTTTGAATTTGATTTGGTAGGCAGTAGGGAGCTTTCATATGCAAAGTCAGAGAGAAGGGAACTTAGAGGTTATTCCTATGGACTGAATATTTATTTTCCCTCCAATTCATATGTAGAAGCCCTAATCCCCAACAAGATGGTATTTGGAGGTGGGGTCTTTGGGAAGGAATTAGCTTTAGGTGAAGCCTTGAGGTTAGAGTCCTCATGGTGGTTTTGGTACCCTTATAAGGAATGAAGAGACCAGAGCTTTCTCTCTACTATACCGTATGTCCATCAAGAAGGTAACCTTTTTCACAAGCCAGGAAAGGGTCCTCACTTGAAGCCCCGATCTTGGACTTCTGAGCCTTCAGACTTGTGAGAAATGTTTGTTGATTAAGCCATCCAGGCTATGCTAGTCTCTTAACAGCGGCCTGAACTAACACAGTGACCTAACCCAACATCCTCTTTCAACAGAAGAGGAATCTGGAACTTAGAGAATGGAAGGTGCATTATCTAAAGTCATGTTCCAAATCAAGATACAGGAATAGCTAGCAAGTGGAACAATGCTAGGATATCATTGATTCTTCTCATTTAATTTGTTAAAGAATCTACTGCAGCCACTTTTGTGGTCTCCTGGAACCCACGTAGCCATTCTCGGGATTCTCTAGTGTCCAGGTCAGTCTTTGAGGGGAAGCCCTTCATCTCTTCTCCTTGACTTTCTGGTCCTGTGAACCACACCACCCTGCAGGTCCTCTGCTCTTTTCCCTGTGAGCACCTGCCTCTGCCGATGGCCCAGGTGCACAGTGTTAAGTTTTTCCCATGGTCATTATTGACCCAAAACCTTTTAACTTCTTTCAAGGCCCAGTCTGTCTCAAGGGGGCCCTTACATGCCAGTCCCTGTCCTGAAATAACAAGTGCCTCATGCCCCCAACAATGTTTTTCGTTCATTATCCTTAAGTCATCATGTTATAGTTATCATGGAGGTGTTTTCAGTGATGCTCTTCAGACCAGAGAAAAACTAACAAAGTTCTGACTCTCTTGCTACTTAGAAAAAGAGTAAAAAGCAGCGACATGGCACAATGGCTGAGTTCTGGTTTGTGCTTAGTTCACTGGACACCACCTTTGCTTTCCCTTGTTCAGTGTACAGACTCTTTCCTGTCCGGTTGAAAACACAAACACACAGCATCACGTGACAAAGCAAAACATCCAGTTCAGAGTCCTGATATGCAAATTCAATTCTTTCCTTATTTCCATGTCATCGTCTTTCAGATGGGTATGTCTATATGGCTGTGCCTTCCTGGATTTTATTGGAGGGAAGGAAGTTAGTCGTCAGCATTTATTACATGCCTCCTGTCTCTCAAGCAATGTGCCGTAAATAATCCCTGTCTTAGGAAGCAAGTTTGTAGAAATGGCGTCACTTCTCTGAGATCACTCCTCTGGTAAATGGCAGTGCCGAAGTTTGAACTCCTTTGTCTCATTGCAGAGCCCAGAACTTTCCTTCAAGCTGAGCTAATCAGTAGGTCCAAGAAACATGTGTTTACAGGTGTGAGGCCCCCTCAAGTCCAGTGACAGAGCAGCATGACATGCCAAAACATCAATCCCAATCTTCATCCACTTTTGTTTTTCCCATGACCTGAAAGAAGAAGAAGAAAAAAAAAATACCAGAAGGAGATTCTCTCTTCTCTGTTACGCCATTCATATTCCTGATGATGCCAATCTATGGAACCTTACTGGCTTCCTTTCTATTCTACACAATAATGAATGAAACAATAATAAATAATGTTTTAATTATCCCTTCTCTATTTTCTTCCTGTTTTACACTTTAGAAACTAAAGAACAGATCCCACAAAGAGTGAAATAATCTCTGAGAAGATAGGTTAGGGGAAGATTAGAATCACACGCACACATACACACAGAGTCATCCTTGCTTTGATATTTCCAGTCTCTACAATTTTCAGGTTATCATGGTTTAATTAACACCAGTCTCAACAACGCAGTTCAAATTTCAGTGCACCACATGTTAACTGGGTAATTTCATAAAACACAAACTATGCTGCCTCCTCTTCCTTCCAGAATCCCATGAGCAGAGCTTGTGTGCATCATGACTGAGCAGTCACATCCCTTTGTCACATTCTGTCAGTAACTGGTGACTAGTTCACACGCAGACAGCAAAGCAAGCTGCTCTGTTCCTTGTCTCCCAGTGAGAAGTCGATCTGCTATCTTACAAGAACACATATTAGAAAATGAGAACTGTCTCCGAAAGAGGAAAGTGCAGTGAAACAAAAATGGATAATTCTGAAAGTGAAATTCAAATCAAGTGTAAAAGGAATTATGGAAGAAGGAGCTGACCAAGGGATTCTGTTCAAGAGACTCTAGGTGCAGAGCCAGAGAACTAACTTGGAGAAGGTAAATTTTAAAAACGGAGGGAGAGAGTGCTTGTAAAGGAAGCATGAAGATCCCCCAGAAGTGACACAGTGACAATGTCACTGTAGGGGAACTTTCAGAGCTACTCCACATCACTGAAAATGGAGAGGATGAAATGTTGCTAGCAGATCCAGACATTACAAAGGCATTGCAAAAGAGGGTGACAGCTTGCCAAGGCATGGAAAAGGTCTTGTATCATAAGTTGCCTTCCGAGAACAAGACAACCACGCTCTTTAAACTACTCTGGAAAAGTTTTTGAAAAAGAAATAACACGCTTTAATTCTCAACCATTAAATGAGAGATACTGAATAAACACAAATATTGCTATGTTTTTAAATTTCCCTGTATATAGGAATACTAAGATGATGTTTAATCAAAGTTACAGAATAATAATAGTCAAGTCAGTTGATTGCTGAGCTCACTTATTATGGCTTCAACTTACACACTTACTTTTATTGTCTAGCAGTACTGTGCTGAGGCTAGACTTTCTCACTCTCTCCTCTTGCTCATTCATCTCTTCCCTATATTTATCCACTCATCTATCTTATCTATCCTGTCAAATCTGTCTGTATAACTTCATCTGTCCATCCATCCATCATCCATCCATCATCCATCCATTCATATATACCCATGCACCCATCCAGTTTTCTTTCTGTTGTTGTAAATATGCAAACACATATCCATCTGTACCTACCTACCTACCTACCTATTATCCATCCATCCAGCACACTCTCCTCTCTCCTCCCCCACACATATCCCTAGCTGGCTATCTATCCAGCTCTCTTTATATATACATATATGTATATATATGTATATAAACACATAAATACATACATATACATCCCTCCCTAATTATCTAGTCGCCTATACATCCATCCATCAGCCATCCAGGTAGATGAATACAGATGAATAGATAAGGGTGGTATGTTTGTATTATATACATACATAATGTACATATTCATGTGCACACCAACATACATACATACAGAGAGAGACCCAGAGCAAGCACACTGCCTGGGTGGATAGATAGGGAGATAGATAGATAGATAGATAGATGATAGGCGATAGGTAGATAAGATGGTGTATATTATTCATCCATCTCTCTATGTCTCTATCTGTCCACTTCTAAATAGCTTTAAACATATATGAATGTATGTTCTTTCCATATTCTTACATAATTCACTAGACAAACATTAATTTTCAGTTCCAACAAGAAGTGATTATTCATTCCCTCAAATTCCAGGTAAACATAACCAGCCAAGTAATTTCATTCTCTAGTACATCGCCAGCTTTATTAGAAGAATCTCAAGTGTAAATGTAAAATAGCCCTGGCCTGAGTAACACTAGTAATCAAGAGTTTGACAGTGTAATTAATGGAGTGGTATTTCTGGAGCCTCTAAATTTATCAGTTCCACCATCTGCCTAAAAATCACTGAAGTAAGAATTTCCCACCACTTCTTCCAGGGAGAAAAATAGACTCTGACCTGAGGGAACTCCCCTCTGAGAAGTGGAATCAGAGCCTCTGTCTGGACTACCCCAGACTTGCATCATCCTGAAATCAAGACTGTTTGTTATGCTAGGAAACACAGACTGTTAATGCAATTAAGTGCTAATAGGCCTGTTGCGTTTTGTGGAGGCAGCCATCAGGCTCCTCAGTGAATCACCTCCAGAGGAGCCAGACTTGAAGCACAGCTGGCAGAGACTCGCTTATCTTCCCGAGTCTCCTATGACAAGTGTTTAACTTCTCTGTGTCAGTGCACCTCTCATTCAGACTCCCCATTTCCCTTCTCTCTAATAAGATGAGAGATTTCAAATTGGACAGGGAGGGGCCAAAGCAAGCACAATGGAAGCATGACAGCATTCCCACTTTTCCGCGTGACTTTGTTAATATGAGTCGTTCCCACCTTCACCGCTGCCCATGTAAGAGACATGGAGGCCTGACCATCTTGTTCTGGTAGACTGAGACCCACAGGCTCCTATGGGTTTGATTCCATTTCTGCTGGACTTGAGATAGAAAGCTCCTTGTGCCTGGTTGAATGGCTAGTAGATTGCCACACTTTGATTTTACTGGGCAATACAGATTGTCCTTCCTTTATGAAATAGATCTCTTCCCCAAAAGCTCACTGACTTTAGTAAAAGAAAAACACAACAGTATTACCTCCCATTATTCTGATCATCTCCTATTCTCCCTTTGGTGAGGGAGGGGTACCCACCCTAAATAGTCTGAAATGACCAAACATGGAGCACCCAACACTGGACAGATGAGGTTGGCAGAAGTGTATTAGTCTCATATACTAGACTCAGCGCTCAGGGAGGAGGACACCACACCCATGAAGGGCCACATGGGGACTGCAGGAGGGAGCAGAGTCCAACAGCAAGGGTGAGGAGAGGCCAACTTTGTAGTTGTAACAGGGTGAGGTCCCCCAGTTACCCTGGAAGGATGTGATTGAATTGTTTGAAAAAATACTGTCAGGGAAGCAAACACCCTTAGGTCGAGGTCTGGGGAGAGTGTAGGCAACTAAGCGAAATCCTTCCACTGTGCGGTGGGTATATCAGATGAGACCAGGAGTTCTGCAAGGTTCCATGATGTAAAAGCAACACCTGACATTAGACCTGACCGTGCGTTGTGTGGGGCCTAAAGCAGGTCACCCCAAGTCTCTCAGAATTGGTCTTTTGTCGATGCCCCACTCTGACACAAAAGCCAAGGATAATAAAGGACAGTTCCATAAGCAATAGAGTTCTAACCCTTTAGCCCTTCCCTTAATCAAAGAAGTCATCTGCTACCCCTTGAGTCTCCACCCTTCCCCAATCTAAAGGGTTCTTCGTCCCTGTTCTCTAGAAGAGTGTACAAAGGGGAGTTATCTTGACTTTCAGAGTTAGGATGAGTCATTCTTCCTTACCACGTGGAGACTCTCTCTTCTCTCCCCTGACACCCCAGGTCCCCTTTACATTCCTAGGCACAGAATAGAAATCATTGAGTCTGTCTCAGCTACCTCAGAATTTCCATCATATAAACTCTCCCTATGTTATTTAATGTGGACTTTTCTCTGTTAGTTATAGTTAACCTTCATTTCTTTCTTCAGCTAGCCTGTGAAGACCCTCAGAGAAATGGGGGAACTTTTCCTTAGACCCTCACAATTGATCAGGGTCTTTGGTAGACTTCTTTGAAAGTTGAGTGTGAAGCAGAGATTCTCAGGAAATGATTTCCTGAGGGAGTTTCTCTTAGGAGAAACTCGTAAGGAAGTGAATGGACCAAGAGAAGTAGGAGAGAGAGCTAAGCAAAGATGTGAGGTCAGCTCAAATCTAGCCTCAGCCTGCTCCCCCAGAAGTTCTGGAGTAAGAATAGCAGCCCAGAGCTCTCCCAGGGGAGTAGAGTGTTTTATTCTTATTTAAGTTAGCTACTGGCCATGGGCCACTCTGAAGGCACCGAGAGACCAGTCGTCCCAGCCAAGGACTATTCTCTAGAGAGGAAGAGGAGTCAAGCCTAGCAGTCAACACTGATATCAGGTAAGGATTATACCTGCCAACCTATCAAAAGGGAAGACTGGCAGGAAATCACCATCTACTGTCTAATCACTGGTTTGTTCGTACAGGGGGAAAATCTTCCAGCAGATGTACCCAGGACTTTTAAGTGTCAGAGAGAGAGAAAGAGAAAACCTAACACTGTGATATGCTGGTATATTAGCCACCATCTGAAAGTTTACTTTTATTTACAACTTATTCAAATTCTAGTAACTCAGCCTAGCATTTAGTCACTCCTTCTTTCCTCACACCGTGGAAATAATGATGTTTTTTAATGCTTTGAAATTCCTAAAATGTCATCTTCGGAGTCCCTTTGCTTCCTTAGATTTTTGTCTTGGACTTTTTATTACTCCTAATAGGATGAGGCTGCAGTATCGCAACTGCACTGTAAATGAACTCACTTCATTTTCCATCCTGAAATGCCTGTAAGTTTCCAGGCTTTGTAGGTTGATTCATTTGCTTAGCTTCTCAAGGGAGGAAACGTGAGCTTCTTTACACTGAGTTTCTTTAGAATTAGATAGAACCATAGGTGTCCCCAGAGTTCTAGAATCTGGCTGAAGAACATTCTTACCTACCCATGACCGGCATCGAGATTGTGTGAGGATCTTTTGGGGGCTTCTGTGGTCAGCAGGACACTAGGAGTTACCATTTCTTTCTGATAAGGATTCAGAGAAAAGTCCTCAAATATTCCTTAATCTGTTTTTGCCTTGCAGATTGTAACCTTGCAGAGATAGGAGTCGATTTCTTATTAATATCAGTAACTCCAGTGCCTACGCAGTGTCTGGGAAACAGTGGGTGATTGTCTACATTTGTCAGATGAGTTGGTGGGTCAGGGCTTCTAGCTGCAAGTGTATTACCTGTTACCAGTGGACACTGCAACATACTTTCTCTGGGATTAAAGTGCAGTCTCATCTCATGTGTTCAAAGTGGCCTGTGGCATGTCCTGGTGGGTAGCGGTTAGGTCTGCTGCCTCCGTCCAGAGCGCAGTCCACATATATCCCAAAGATCTAGGTTTACATCCTGGGGTGAGTGGGTAGAGAAGGGGGCTGGAGTTCATAACATGGAAGAAGGGGCATGGGCTTTGCATGGGAACCTACTTGGATTTGAAGCCCCACTTTGTTTTTTACTGGCTGGGTGACTTCAGGCAAGTTTCTTAACGTCTTTGATTCTCAATTTTTGTGTCTCTATAAAAAGACTTTAATACCTACTTCAAGGTAGCATTTATGTGGTTTCAGTGAAATATTTATGTAAAATACTCGGCACAGGGCCTGGCACATAGCATCCGACACACTGAATGCAGCTCTCTAGCTTTCACGTCGCCCTGAAAAATGCCCAAGGAATATTTTTGAAGTGAAATTGGTGGAGATGTCTTTAGACATCCCCAGATTTGTGAATGCTACTATAATATATGTGTCGGCATTCTTCTATTAAATGTAGTAAAAATAAAAAAAGAATTTGCACTGGTTCTTTCCCCCAAATACTGACTTACTATATGGCTCAGAATGACTAGATCAATAGCCTCTTCTTTAATTTATCCCTAACTTTTATTTCCTGGCAAGAACTACCATTTTTTATACCAGTGTAATCATTTCCTATTTTAGACCATTTTCCAAAAAAAAAAAAAATGAAGCTGAGTAATGTGTACGTGTGTTGTGTGTGTTCTTAATGACTTCTCTGAGGCCAGAGGAACAGAGCCACGCTGACGTGTCTGAGGGAGCTGTCATCTCTGGGACAAGCCACCCACACTTTCAGATCCGGCCCTTAGCAAAATTATAAGTGACTTTCAGCCGCTGACATTCAGGGGCATGCGCAGTAAAAGCTGTTAAATCCAAGGAGGTCAAAGACCTACTGTACATGGGAGTGAAAACGGAATCAAATGTATATTCAGCAGCAGTGTGTGTGCCAGTGTTAAGGAGGAAGAGCGTGCGGGATGGATGGGGCTTCCAGGGAAAGTTTCAAGGGAAATCTCAGGTTGGAGTTGGTTTTCAAAAAGTAGAAAGATTGAGAAAATTTGAATGAGGTGTATTTGACCCATTGCTGAATTTCACAGAGAAATTTCATAAATAAAGGAGCCTAGACAGGATGCCATAAGTCAAAGTTATGTCAATTTCAATTTCTGTAGAAACAGTGTGAAATTCATATGTATATATGTGTATGTCTATATATGTGTCCACATATATATATGCATATATATAATATTAACTAAACCCAGCAATTCCAAATATGAGCAACTATGAATTATAAAAAAACCTTTCTTAAGTTTGTATAAACTTGATTAAATAAACTATAAGTAAGCATGTATAAATGAATTTCAAGCAAAAGCATAAAACAATGCATTCATCATTCCTGTTTTCCTGTTCACTAGAAAAGATCAAAAGTTGAAGGAATAAGTGTTTATAGAAAGTTTAGTGCTCTTGATGATTTTTGTAGCAACTAACACATAGATTTGTATTTTGTTGTGTTCTACATTTTTTTTTTAAAGGAAAGGTTCAGGTAGGAATGAAGGGGAGCAGAAGCAGTCAGGCAGGAAGAGGAGGAAGAAGCATCTTTATTTACTTGTTAGAAGTACTTTACTTTATTTAGCTGTTCATCTTGATTGCACCCTGCCTCCCCAGCCCGCTGCTGGGATGTGAACCCAGATCCCTTGACTATATGTGGGCAAACAAATCATTACTCCACCAGGGCCACACCAGTATTCTCCATTTTATATTTAAACTTCTCTTATAGCAAACAAGGACATGAAAAAATTGCTAGTCATTCAGGTTGCTGGAAGCTTCACCCTATACTTCATATTATTCTGAGAAAGTGCACTTTAGAATTGTAAGAACCAACTGACACTTGGCTTTCCACCATCTGACCCTTTGCCATTGGTTTTTCTTTTCATTTCAAACTTCAGGGGCTTAGCTTGAACAATCACTGTATTGTAAGGTAATTTTATCCAGAATCCAATAGCCTTAAAAACAGAGTGCAATTATTCCAGGAATCTTTTTCATTTCTCCATCACCTTTTAGGGGTCAAATATTTTTTTTTTTTTTTATTACAGCTCAAGTGATTTAAAAAAAACAAATGTATGATTCATCATTTGCCCATCCATTTGATAAACATTACTTAGCCCCGATAATTCGCCCAGTAACTAAATGGTGAAAACAGAGCATACACCTGGCAGATTTAAGTACTGGAAAGCTGGTGAACAAGGTAGGGAAACCCTTTGCTGCTTTAACACTTAGGTTTCAGCAAGGGAGATGGATCCTATATAAGAAAACAAGCACTCCGGGTTGTGTACGTGTGAGAAAGGGAATGAGTGATGTAAATTTGAGGGACGAGGGCATTGATTTTAGATAATTGTGCAGAAAGCAGTGGGATAGAGATACAGCATTGTTTTTAAGGAACTCACCAACTGCCAAGACAGACATGGAAACCCAGCATTTCAAATATAGAAACGTGCGCACTATAATTCCATATTACAACCTGTGAGGGCTCCTCGGAAGGAATCGGCTCACTTGGGCTGGAAGGTAAGAGAGGTGTTACTCCAACTCTTAAAGATTAGACCGAGAATCACCTTCTGGGGGAGCGGGAACGGCATGTGCAAAGGCATCAAGGGACAACACGCATGGCTTCATTTAAGAGTAGCATTAATCCTGGGTGGCTGGATCCCTGAATACAGATATTCAAGTGACAGTACCTTTCTCAACAACACCCCAAGGCAGTTGTACTTTCACTTGTAGGCTCCTGTGTTGCATTTTTAGAATTTTTCTTTGGACTTGCCTTCAAAGAGTTTCTTAGCAATGTAAGAAAGAAATCTGCTTTACAGTCATGTGGGCAAACCCCTTGCTCCAACTCAGTCTGCCCTCCTCCCCCTTCTCTCTTTCTCTTTCTCTCTTTCTCCTTAGCTTGGCTAAGTACCTTTCCCCCTTTGGAAAATAATTGAGCAGCATTTTTGAGTGCCGATTCCTGGGCCAGGTGCTCTGTTCTCCTCCACTACTCCTAGCTCTGTTGAATTTGGCAGGTTAATTCTGTTTTCATCTATATACATCTTTAGGCTCAGGACTCTTAAGTTAGAGAATGGTAGCCTATTGTTTTTTATAAATAGAGTCCAGGGCTTTATGTATTGTCCCAGTGTAATGTCAAAGTGCCAAGTCAAGACCTGGTTCTTCGATGGAGGCAAGGACATGTCTAGGACTTACAGGGGTGTCCAATGGCAGCTGGTCAGACATGTCTGCATGTGCCCTCAAGTCAGGCTGGGCTCTTAAGGACAGGGTGGGTAGTAGGGGGAATGCCAGCATGATGGGAATAGTCTGCATGCGTGGGAACCTTGAGAGAGGTGCATATGGCGTTATCTCAGGAAAGACATCTGGCTCTAGGCACGTGCAGTCCAGAGAAGCAGTCCGGCCCTGGAAATACACCAGGTCCTTGTGACCACTGACCAGATGCCCAACTTCCTGGGCCAGGGAAGTCCATTGGGCAGGAGGACTGGGCCTTATTTCACAACTACCCTACCCCCAGAATAGATGTAGAAGAACTCTCCATGGTCTGCCCCACAATACTGTTCTTAGATGACCCAGCTCTGAGAACTACACATTATCATGAACAGCTGTCTTGGTCTGATGAAATACCATAGACAGGGAAGCCTGTAAACCAGAGAAGTGTATTTGTCACGGTTCTGGAGGCTGAAGCTCAAGACCTGTGTGTCCACACGTTCAGGTGAGGGCTCTCTCTCAGACTGCAGGCTTCTGGTGGCGCCCTCCCCTGGTGGACAGGAATCCCTCCCTGCCAAGGAATTTCTGCATTTTCTTTTAGGAACCATGAGTCCCATTCATGTGGACTCTGCCCTGATAACTGAATGCCCTCCCAAAGATCCCACCTCCAAAACCCATGGCCATTCGATTTTTAACATATGAATGGGAAGGGCTACAAACATTTAGACCAAAATTATAGTGAAATATTTGCTTCATCCCTGGTAGAGTGACTTTCTATTTACAATTTCCTTTAAAACTCCCAAGCACTCTCTGATTCAATACCACTTAGCCAGCAGAGCACAGTTGAGTTCTGTCCTCTTCAGGTATGAACCTGTATGTGCAAGACTGTGTGTGTGCAAGGCTGTGTGCATGCATAAAGCTGCGTGTATGAGCACAGCTGCATGTGTGCAAGGCTGCATGTGTGCAAGGCTGCATGTGTGCATGGATATGTGTGCATAGCTATGTGTGTGTGCAAGGCTGCATGTGTGCATGGATGTGTGTGCGTGCGTAGCTACATGTGTGTGCGAGGCTGCATGGTTGTGCACAGCCGCATGTTTGTGTAGAGCTGTGTGCGTATGCATGGTTGACAGACTCACACAGGCCCCCTCCCTCTGCAGGAAGAACACAGGCCCTGCTCATGTTGCTGTGCAAGCCACGTGGCTGTCCGTGGCGCAAAATGCTTCCTGGGCTGCTGCCAAAGAAAGTGTGATCATTGAGAATAGAAGCGAATTGTTGAATTTGTGCTGACGAGAAAGCTGATTCTCAGAGTTGGAATGATTAGTTTGACCTTTCATTTTTAAGTGGTTTTATGAAGACGTGAATGCTGCATGCTCTATAATTTAAAACATGGAGTTTTTTCTTTTTCTTTTGCAAAGCAGACCTACAAAAAAATCAAGCTAATTTTAAACACCATTGATGGGTCAGGTAATCATCTCAGAAGTCACCCACTGCTGATGGGCTCTTTGTTCCTCCCTTAGAGGGAAGCTTCGTCGTACCAGGACTGTCCTGCCCAAGTGTCCTATAATGACTCTTTTGGCATGTCACAGACTGGGATCGCTGAGGAAGTCTTTCTCTCTGAGTATAATTTTTCTGCATCCACTAGGGGCTTATTTTGCCACATTGTGCTTTATAGGAGATGAGTTGAGAGGCCTCACTCTGGGAAGAAAAGAGTTTAGATATTATAACATCTGGTTAAAGACAAAATCGATGGGAAGGAGAAAAGAAGAAGGGAGAATGGGAGGGATGGAGGGAGGGAAGAAGGGAGGGAGGGAGGAAGGAAGGAAGGAAATAGTTTTTCCCTTCATTAGATTTAAATCTGTGTATGCTATTTGGAGGGTAAAAATAATAACATTTGTGTTTAAAGAGATACACTTTAAAGCTTTCAGCCCTGATCCCAGGGCTGCTCACTTGGATCCTTGATGATTGTATTTGATTCCTAGAAATATGACCATGCCACTTGACTATTCAGCATTCTCGTGTTTCGATGATAAACCCAGTATATTCTTCTTGTGAACAGACAGATCGGTACCATGCAGCCCCATGGGTCCTGCAAAGGGATCTTTCCTCCGCTCAATTTTTCCTGAGGTCCTGTGTGGGTCATCCTCCTCAGTGACCACTGGCGATTGTTGTGTGCTGGAGCGCTCTTGCCAAACTGCTGGCCTCTGCATCGGATGAGTCCACAATCGAGACTGTGACCCCAGCACCAACATATTGTTGGATCCATCATGTTGATTCTTGGCTCTGTGACTTACATGCAGCTAATGAGTTCATGGTGTACATATTAACCAGGGCTCCGGCAGTGCTGCTGCCAGACGCATGGTGAGATGGAGTTGGGCAGAAGGCAGCACAGTGCCCCATGCCCTGGCATCTGAATAGACACGAGCAATTCGAAAGGCTGTGTTGCAGAATTACCGTGCTGGAGCTGATGGGAAGTAATAAGCAATCAAGAGGTGGAAAAAACATGCTGTTTTATTTCTCCTCTTAAATAAAAAATCCCTCCACTTCAGAGAGGTGCTTTATGAACCATGAAATAGGGAGGAAAGTTGAAATGTTTAAAGAGTCAGGTAATAGCTTTTATTACCAAAGGGATGCTGACTTCCAGCCCCGCTGTTGAGTAACAATAGATTTAAGACCGTCAGGCATGGCCGTGTGGCACTGACCACAAGGACAGTGGTGACATGTCAAGGCAGTGCTGCGTTGTCTGATTGTTGCCTGTTTTTGTTGTTGTTGTTGTTTTCTAAGAGATGACTGGCCAGCCAGGGCAAAAAGAACATGTTACTCCAGCTTTGGAAACAATTTTTCAAAAGGCAGCTGCATAAAGACATTTCTACCAGTGCAACTGGGGAGAGAGAATATGCCTGGGAAGGACATGAGCCTAAGTTTGCATTGCACCCGAGTGCCTGGCACTGTCCCTTGCTCCTCCTAGTTTAAGGCAGATTGGTTGAACTAGTTAAGGAGTTGAGAAAATGGATTGTGACTTAGCCATGTTACTCAAGATGGCCTTCTGACATTGGAAGAAGTCTCTTTTTTTTAAATGTGGTCCAGCTGCCTCATTTTTACAGATGAAGAAGCAGAGGCAAAGAGGATAAATGACTTTTTTGCCCTACTTCTGAGTATTGCAGTTATGTGGGCTTAGAGGTGACCTGTTCTGAGGGTGTGGGCTCATGAATGGGTTCCTGAGCCCAATGGATCTCATCTCCCTCCTACTCTTCTGCGCTCTTCCTTCTTGGAAAAACCACTGAGTCTCTGAACTCTTGCATCTGCCGCTGGAAATGGTTGTTGGGATGCACGTGAAAGCACTTTGCGCACTGTGGAAGCCCAGAGAAATGTAAGCTGGTTTGAATAACTTGTTTTCTAAGACATTGCTTTCCAAACGATGAACACCGCTTAAAAGGGTGTGATGTAAGAGAAAAGAAGGAATGGAATCTGCGATCACATAATTTTGAAAAAAATGCCAAAGCTTTTCTTTTAAATTTTTCTATGAAAATGCTCCAGCAAGTTCAGATATAAAGAAACCCATGTGGATTTTTTTGCCTAGTAATTCTTTTTTTTTTTTTTTTTTAATTGAAGGGTTATTACATTTTGACATTAACTTGTTTTGAGGTTTATGTAATAGTATTTTTACATTTAAATAGAGCACAGTAGGTTTACCAATGTTCCCCTCCCCGTTAATTTTCTCCCTTCATTTAGAGTTAGTTTTATCACTTAGGTACCCCCTGATTTGCCTTCTGGTCTCTCACCGAGTGATTCTTAATCTCACCACTGCAGTTCTCTGGCTTCACCCTTGTAGGCACTGACGGAGAATGACATGTGCCTGTTTCATATAAATGTGAACTCACATTACATTCGTTCATTCGTCACCCTGATGCAGCATCTGTTGAGTAAGTCTCAGTATTATGTTGCTTCCCAAGGGAATGCATAAAACTCCGTGAGGATTGTCTGCAAAGGGGCTGGTTAAAAAGCAGGTTTCAGCACCCTTCCCTCAGCTTCCTGAATCACATCACCCCACAGTGGTCGGGCCCTGGATCAGAATTTCCACAAACTCCAGTGAGATTCAGATGCACAGAGACATTTAATAATCACCACTGTATACTGTGATATTGTGTATGCTGTGATGAAGAATGGGTTATGGAGTTGATCTCCTTCGTGTATGACTCACTTGTGACATGAGCAAGTTGCCTTAATGTTTTTAAGCTCCAGTTTTCTTATCTGTGAAAGCGGTACAATTACTGCTTTGCAAAGGTCTCGTGAAGATTAAATAATGGGATATGCAAATACATATGCATAACACATCATCTGTCTGAGTCTGTTTAGACTGCTGAACTAAAACACCAAGACAGAGTGGCACACACACACAGCAGAAATGTCTGTCTTCCAGTTCTGGGAGCTGAAAGTCTGAGAGAGGCTGCCAGGTGGCTCAGTAAGTGTCCTCTTGCGAGTCACAGACTTCTGGTGTCCTCAGTTGCCAGATGGGGAGAGGGTGTCTGTGGGATATCTTTATAAAAGGGCTAAATCCATTTATCAGATCTCTACCCTCATCATGTAATCACCTCCGAGGGTCTCGTTCCTGATACAGTCATGGAGCTTAATATTTGAACATATGGATTTTGGAAGGACCCAAAGACTCAGACCAGAGCAGCATTTTGCTATAATAAGATCTCATGAATAGTAATAGCTCCTGCTATTATTATTATTACCATTGGTGTACACTGTATGAGGTGGAAGCATAAGATAAACATGATCATTTTTCCTGAACATTCACTGTCCAGTTCTGGAGTTAATTTTAGCAGTTGCCTAAAGTGCTCGTGCTGTGTGCTCTAGGGGAGACAGGACTGCAATTAAATGGAAAGTCAGCGATTTCCTCTGTTTGACAGGATCATGGAAGGCTCTCTTGAGAGGATATTTGAGCTCATCTTGAAATAGGTGTATTCGAGGTAAGCACTGACCTCGCTAATAAACAGAAAGCAGCAGTCCTCAGAGGCCTCCCTGCTCAGGTAGTGGGCCTCAGACCTGATCCTCCTTCCGGGCAGCCGTACTGCCGCCAATGAGGCTTCCTTCCTCCTTCCGTCTCAGAGGTAATTCTTCTTTGATTTAATTTTCTTCACAGATTATCAGAGGCAGCATTATCAACAAACTCTGCTAATACTCAAAAATAATTCAGCATGCGCCTGGGGGCCTATCAGTCTAGTACACCTGAGAGTAGTCCCACATCCATCCCAGAGTCCCAGGTTCAAGACCTAGGGCCAGGGGACAGCCAATACAAGCAACTAAATAAAAAGTGCCTCCTCCTAACCTCATTCCCTGCCCGCACCTTTCCTTTAAAAAAAATTAATTAATTCAGTAGTTTCCTTTTCAAATCTATTGCCCTTTTTTTTTTCTAGCACTTCCAGTTGCTCTTTGATCCTCCTGATTGTGCTGTCTCTCTCTTTGTCCCACTCTTTGGCACTTGGTCAATGCGTAGCCCAATGGGACCAGTGAACGAAGGTCTGACTCTAAGCTTAGTGGTGGCTATGACTGATAGCAACCAGCCTTCTGTTCATAAGTGCTCTGTTTAGTACTATCAAGAAATTCTAGTGCATTTAGGTTAATTGCCAACCGTGGCCTCTAGCTGCTCAAGGCCATTCATGGGCCACTTGTGCAAAAAATGATCCCTGTCCTCAAAGACTGTATATGCTGATTAATGAAGGAAACAGCAAAATGAGAAATTTCAAAACCAGACTGTGATCAGCAGAGGACATGGGCAAAGCAAATCACAATCCTTTGGCTTTATGCACCTGTGTACGTCTTCCTGTGATTCATTAGGTTCATCTGGGAGTACGTGGGTTAAGGACCTTTTTCTAGCCTCATGGAGGATCCCAACAGGAAAAGCTTGGGTGGACAATATGAAACTTAGTAAGTCTCAACTCTAGCATTCAGAAAGGCTGACTATTTTCGCTGGGGACAGCAGGTCTGTGATGTGATTTCAGAGCACATCTGGCCAATTTGTCAAGTATTTTCTCTAGAGTCTGGAAAACATCAGACAGAAGAGTGGCCTAGCATTGCCGGAATAGCTGTGCGTGTGGACATGTAATATTAGATAAAGTAAAACACATCTTTCTTCTCTCCCTACCAAGCAGAACAGGAGGAGAAATTAAAGAGAAGGCTGACAGGCTTTCTTTTTCATTCCTCTGGGTGATTTTTTTAGAAATAAAATTTATTTTTAAAAAGTCATGTGTGCACATGGTCAAAAGCTATTTTCCATTCATTTTTTAAAACTAGTTTCAGGCATGTCCTGGTGTTTCTGTTGTTAGGCTGGTGCCCATGGCACAGATGACGTACAGCCCAAGGTCCTGAGTTTGTGGCCCCAGGGCTGGGGTAGTGGTACATAAATATAATGCTTCTCCTCCTTCTCCCTTCCTGGCTGCTACCTTCCTCCTTCACTCCTGTCTGCCTGCCTGCCTCTTTAAAAAGAATTCAATGTTATTGAAGGAACATTGCGTCATAATATCATATCAGTTTAAAGTGTACATTGCAAATCACCACCTGTGGTAATGCATCAGGTCACCGTCACGGGTCCAGTTCACTGTTGAATGGGATTGTGGACTTGCAGGGGCGGCTCTGCGGGCTGGTGGTTCTCCTCAGGGTACCACGATGATGGGAGGGAAATTGTATTGGAATTACACATCTTAGAGCTGTCATCTCCTCTGATGGCTCAGGGCATCCTGCTCATTCAGCCTCTGAGGCCTGGTGGCCGGACTGAGTCATTAGATCACCAGCCCAGGTTGCTGGTAAGAAAATGCCACAGCAAGGAGTTGGACGAGCCGTCTCCCCGGCATTTCCATCAGGTTGAGGAACAGGGAGCATGAACTGAGTGAGGGAGAAGCAGGCAGTTCTGTATTTCTGTGCTGAGCTTCCTACATTAGGATCTTGGCATCTTTTCCTTTTTCTTTTTTCTTTTTTTGGCCTGTTACTGGATTTGTTGTTCTTCAGTTCTTTTCTTTTTCCTTTCTCCTTTTTTGGAAATGATATAGTCTTTGTCTGGTGTCTTAGCAATGACTCTTTCATTTTTTATTTTTTCAATTAGTATTTTATTGAGGGGACTTCATTTTACAAATTAAAATAAACTCATATGTAACTCATATGTGCAAGTTTCTCCATTCCTCTGATACATGTCAACCTACCCTGCCCTCCACCAAATTATAATAGTCTTTAATTTTTAATGTGCATATAGGACTTAACAAAATCAAAGTGAAATCAATGCTTCTAACCCCTTCCCCAAATATAAGGGTCTTAGGAAGTTTCACTACAGTCCTGCCTTGCATGTTTTTGTTCTGCATCTTTTTCACTAGTTCATTTTACCTCCCAAATTTGTCATTTTTTTTAATACATTGTATGCAACTGATACTTGCGTCAGTTTGCACACAAATTAATTTCTTTGCTCACTCTTGCTTTCTAATTCCCACTCCTTGCTTCAGAGTGCAGCTTCTTGCTTCTTTTTTTTTTTTTTAGAATTCAGTTTCCTGCTTCATCAAGTCCTTATGCAATGTTTGTTATTGTGTTTACAGGAGTCCTTTTTTTTTTCTGAAAGCCTTATTCTGTGTTCATGCTTTCTAACATTCTAAATAGCCTTCTATTCCCGTGTCTTCTTGTATTACAGTAAGTTGTACTAGTTCACTAGGGTTACATCTTTAAAGAACTTGTCTCCCAACGCGGTCACATTCATAGGTACTGGGGGTTAGGACGTCAACAGATGGCTTTGGGGCATGAGGGGAGAACACAACTCAGCTCATAAGAGAAGTCTTTAGAGTTCTAGAACCCTATTTCTGTGTCTATCAACAGCCTCATGGGCGATTGTCATCACATGTGTTTTGAAATTTGGGGCTGTAAGCTCATTTCCACTGAGTGTTGAGCTGTGGGAACACTGTGTGCCAGGGTTCAAGGTGTGTCCCTACAGAACAGCATATGAAGAATCAGCCAGGTGCAAATCCAGCTCGGCCCAACATTGTAACAATTACCTGTTTTAGGGTATTTTAGTACAATGCCAACCCCAGACCGTCCTGAGGTGTAAGTCTGTAGTTATCAATCATCAGGGGACACCTTTTCTTCTATTCAATTAAGCGGGTGGTGTCAAGAAAATTTTCCATCTGATTTTTCACTAATTGTGAAGCCTTCAAGGGTTCTGATTTTTTTTATAGACGTCAGTTATAACTTCCCGATTTGTAGGCATAACCTCCTACAGAATTGTTGGCACCCAGCTAATCTCAAGTGGGACTAAAACTTGTTTTTGCTTATGAAGACCTCTGTTTTGTTCTCTCCCAGCCTCTCTAACCCAGCGCGGCCATAGCATTAATGTATGGGTTCCTATCAATGTCTTCTTTTATTCTTATACCCGACTTTCGGGCATGCATTTAGAGTTAGATGGTAGATTCTATCCATTATTTTTAGGTGTTTATAGCACAAGGGTTTTCGAGATAATCCAGGCTTCAAGTTATGATTATTTTAAACTTAGAAATTTAGGGAGGAGTGACATTTTGATGATGATAAATATTCCCTTCTAAAAACTGGATATTGGTTTAAGACTTTCTTTGTCTCCTTCCATTAGATTTATTGAATTTTTATGTAGATTAGTACTTTTTAAAAATTGATTCTGTATATATTATATATAGGATTTTCTCAACTTTAACTTAGACTGATGGCATTGATGAGGTCTCTGATTTCTATACATTAATTTTATGCTTAGTCAATTTCTTGAATGATTGTAATAGTTTTCTAATTGCTTTCTTAGGTTTTCCTAATAGACAATCATTTCAAATATGATGGTTCTTCCAATATTTAATGTTATTTTTTGTCCTGCATTGATGGTACTTTATTGGCAATGTCGCGTGACAGTGAAGACTGGGAGCACCTTGCTTTCCATTACTTAACCAGGAATGCTGTTCTTGGCTTCTTGTTAAGCTTGACACAGACTTGCCGATTAAAGTGACTGACATCTATGTCAGTCTTTAGAATTCAAAAACACTTTCCTGTACCTTGGCATGCCAAATTCTTGCCACCGCATGCTTTTGTGAGATAGCGAAAATGCCCAACTTGCTCAATTTTCTTTTCAAGGCCACTTATTGCAAATTTTATCTCAGTGACCGGTGACCTTCCATTGTGCCTCCAGGTGGATATCGTACCTACTTTTGTCACCAGATGCAGTGATACCTGCTTATTCATGGACTGCTTTTCCTGAGAAGTCAAAATCTGATCTTCTCCTTAGCTAATGAGAAAAATATTTTTAAAAAAAGCTGTGTGATGTTTTGAGTTCAAATATTTATTTCTCGATATAGTGTTAAAGTAATAACTGTTGTTTTAAGATGCTTTAAGAGCACCGCAAAACGGTCCCCTCTCTATATGTGTACAGTTGACAGTACTGACAAAGGGCTACTGTAGGGTTGCATCGTTCACATGCCACAAAGGTGCCCAGCAGTGGGACGAATAGGGCAAAATCCAGCTGGCATTTTAAGCCTCGTGCAGGGACCTCAGTCACCAGAGGATGGGATCCTTTTTCTTCAACACAAAGGCCATTGGTAGCTAAATGGTGCATCTTCAGGGCTCTGTCTTCCCTGGAGAGAGATTTTTATCATTGACTTGAAGTTGGAAAGACGGATCCCACAAGCTACAGACTAAACTCCTTCCCTCAGTGTAATTCTATATACAGTTCATGGGAGTCACCAGGGTTTGTTCATCTGGTCTTGGTTTTGGCACTATGAGATCATCACGGCAGGTCCCTGCTGTAGCTCTCACTTTTGAAGCATTTGACATCCTTGAGCACCATAAACAATGTACAACCACTAAGCAGGGGTCATAACAAGCACTAGACAGAAAAAAAGGATTCAACACATAATTTAGTGTGACAAGTTGACAAGGATTAACCAAGATTATGCATCATGAGTTGACTGAACAATGACATTCCTGTTATCTGAAGTGCAGTTTCAGAAGAAGCGTAATCAGTCATTGTAAGGGTCACCGGAAGACACGTTTCCCTCTGTTAGCCTTGTAGCTATTTCCTGGAGGTTTAGGGTTTCATGAGAGACGGAATAAGGAAACACTCCCTCCAGTGAGAACTATGGAGAGTGAGAGGAACATACTGAGTCCTGAAATCAGATGGAGGTCCTGTGGCTTTGTCCAACACAGACCTTGGCTGGATGCTCCTATAAGCTTCAGAGGAAGGAGACTTCCGGGTCAGCTCTGAAACATCAAATGAATAGGGAGGTGGAGGGCAGTTTATACACAGCCTACTCTACCCTCCTCACACATGGAGGAGACCAGGTGTAGGGATGTTCCATTTCAATCCAAGTTCACACACTTGTCCATGGGCAGTAGAGATGAAAATGCTGTATGGACCTCTGTTTTGTGATTCCAGTTGCCACTCCTTGTGAGGCCATTTTAGTCTTTCAGTAACACTTTTATTCCTTCAGTCACACTTTTATTCCTTCAATCACAGCTTATGATATACATAGGTCATGTCCTCATAGTTTCTGGACTAGCAATGGCTTAAATCAAAAGCACATCTTGCTGGAAACAATTACCTAGTTTTGAATCCTGATTTCTATCTGTCTTACCCAGAAATGGTTATCGCAGTCTTTAGAGTTCGTGCATCTATTTGTGGGATAATTGGATGTATGTAATAAGACACAAAGTCTAGACTCCTGATCCATAGGCTAATCGGTGGCCTGTGGTATGACTGCATGAAAAAAGAATTGATATTTGAGGAAATTGTAAGTGTGGAAAAGCTAACCGTGGCTGACAGTTGATGGAGGTTCAGTGCTCAGAAGTCCACCGTGAGCCACGAGAAAGCAGAATACACCTCAATGCAAAATGCACAGATGGAGAAGCAGAGGTGATACCAGAAGGGGGAGAGACTGTTTCTGCTTCTGTTGACTTTATAGATCTCAGGAGGCCTGACTCAGCTTCCCTCCTGGTCTTGGATCCCGTGAGACCTCTGCATCCCCACCTTTTACTTTGCTCTTTGCTTGGGACCATATGAATCATTCCCCACTCCCCAAAAAAATCCCAGGCCTGATGTCTTCCTTAGCCTCCACTAAGAAGGATTGCAGCCACCTCTTCTTTGTCCTCCATGGTCAGAATCCCCCACTGGGAGACAGAAACCTTACTCAGGCACTTTCTAATTCTGCCAGAAAGCACTCTATTCCCCCAAGTTATTACTGAATTGATCACTGAATTTTGGTCTGAATATTTTGAGATGATTTCTGAGTGGAAGTTGAATCCCACAAAGGATTGGGCTGACATGAGATTCAGTAGATGCCCCTTCTGAACCTGGAAGTACCAGGAGCATTCAGGAGCACATGGCCCATAGCCCACCTGCCTCGTGTCTGGTCCTATGGAGCAGCGACTCTCGAGTTTTCAAATGCGGCGGAATCATCTGGAAGGTGTATGAAACTTCAGTTGAATGGGCCGGGAAGTCTGGGTTGGGTGCAAGAACTTGTTTTTATGTTTTATTTTTGACTTTTTTAAAGAGATGAGTGAAGGGAAAGGAGGAAGAAGCACTTTTATTTGTTTTCTTTATCTTTGGTTGTTCACTCTGGCTCCGCCTCGCAAACCTGGATCCTTAAACTTTACAGTTTCTGTGCCCCCAGCCGCTGGCTTAGCCCCTGAGCCATCACCAAGAATATTCATTTTTAACAAATTCCAAATCGCATTTTGAAAAACGCTATCTCCAAATAATGCTTTTCAAGAAAAAATAAGTGATGAGTGGAAAATGACTTCTAAATGGTCTAGGGCTGCTTTGGGGCTTCTGAAAATTCTAACAGTAGACTGGTGATGTCTGCACAGCTCCATAAATATAATAACCATCATTGAATTGTATTCTTTAAATGGGAGAACATTCTGGTATGTAAAGTGCATGCTAATAAAGAATTTTCAAAAAATTCTAACCAAAATAATAAAAATAAATGTTAAAGTTTTAGCTTATTAGAGTATGTTTCACATACCACTTTTCTTTTAATAGATTATAGTGAAATAGAAAATTTCAGCATTTGTTTTACATAGCATATGAGTCAAGTTTCTCCAGAGAAACAGAGTCAATAGATATACATCTTAATAGATAGATATCTTAATAGATAGATATTTTAAAGAATTGGTGGAATCTCCTCACATGATTGTGAAAATATCAAGTCCATAATCTGCAAGGCGGGCTAAAGCAGACTGGTAATTCTGGCAAATGATGCAGTCTTGAGTCCAAAGGCAGTCTGGAGACAAATTCTTTCGTCTTTGGGAGACCTTGGTCTTTTCCATATAAGGCTTTCAACTGATACTGATGAGACCCACCTACATTATGGACGATAAATCTGCTTTGCTCAAAGTCAGCCGCATTAAATGTTAATCATATCTTAAAAAAAAAAAAAAAAAAACTTTTACAGCAACACCTAGACTGTCTGATCAAATGTCTGCACCCCAGAGCCTAGCCAGATTGACATGTATACTTTACCATCATCACACCATAAACTTAACATTTTGTGAAACTGTTGCTTCCATTTTCTCACATACACATATGTGAGTGAACTGGCTTGTGCTATAAACATGTCTTCATTACTGTAGATGTAAAAGTACAAAAACCAGTGCTTCCAAAGATTCTTCAGTATGCCTGGGTGGAGTGATTACGTCCACTGCCTCTGGTTGAGCGCAGCCCACATAAGTCCCAAGAACCCAAGAATGCAGGTTCCAGACCCGGGCCCCAGAGGAACAACCAACATGTGCAACTAAAATATAAATAAATATGTGATTCCTCCTCTCTCTTCCTGTCTGCCTGTTTGCCTTTATTCCTGCCTGTACCTGTCCTTGGAAAAAAAAAAAAATTTTTTTTTTTAAAGACTTTGTCAAAAACTAAACAAAAAAATGCAAAATCTGCTGTAATATTTTTGGTGAAATCACACTCAATGGAATTTGAGGAAGTATCTTTCTTTTTCCCCTCCAGCTGAAAAGATTCAGTGGAAGAAAGTAGGCTCCAGTCTTTGGAAGCCTGTCTGTCACCTTTATTACTTTAGACAGCCATATGCTTGCAGCTGTTTGAGGGCTTGTCATGCCAAGCCGGGCGTGATTGGATCCAGTGGGAAACACATGTAGGGTGGCACACACTTCTTGTGGACAGATTAGGATAATGAAGCAGTCTCCCTGTTTCATTAACGTCCAGCCAAAGCCCTTCCCTTTGAAGAAGCTGTTCTGACGTGGCAGCTTCAAACATGGGCGACTGTGATTTCTGAGCCAGTGAGATGCACGCACAGCTGGCCTGCTGACCTCTCTCTGCGTCCCCAGGCTGGGCTCACCTAAGAGTGGTCCACGGAAGGCCATCAGAGTGGAGGTGGGGGACAAGAAGGGGAAGGATTTACCTGATCCACAGTACTTTGCATTTTTTTTTGTTTTGTAAAGGCCTTTAAAATGAGGGATCTTGCTGACTAACCCAGAAAGAAAAATTCCTCATGTGCGGAATATAAAGAAACGAAACAAGCGAACAGACAAAACACAGCAAAATCACAGAATGCAAAACTGGTTTCCAGGGGTCCGAGAGGTGGGGAGAGGGAACCAAGGAAGGAAGGAGTTAGCCAAATGGCGGTGAAGGACGCTGGGACTCTGCTGGAGGTGTAGTGTGGCATGCGGGCTCAGTATCCTGGAAATCATCTAGCAGTGTAGACAAAAATCATACACCAATTTAAAAATAAAATTAAGCATCTTTGTTTTTTTGGCATGAAAGTTATGGCAAAGTTTTCATCGGGGTGAAAGATGGCAACAGACTCAGTGTGAGGTGAAGATTTCTGTGAGGTGTTTTTAGTGTATTCTGGCAATTTAAGGTCTTGGTGTTGGTTTTTCAAGAAAGGTACAGGCAGGAATAAAGGTAATTAGGCAAGCAGATAGGAAGAGGGAGGAGGAAGAAGCATTTTTATTGATTTTTATTTTAGTTGTGCATCTTGGCTGTCCCCTGAGCCCTGAAACCCAAACCTAGGTCCTTGGGATGTATGTGGACTGTACTTGACCAGAGGTGGTGGGACTAACTGTGACACCACCAGCATGTACCAGAATTTAAGGGGTTTTGTTGCTGCTGTTATTTTTGAAAGGAAAAGTATAGTCAGGAATGAAGGCAACGAGGCAGGCAGAGAGGAGGAAGAAACACTCTGTTTTATTCAGTTGTTCATCATAGGTTGTTTCCCTGACCCTGGATCTTGAACCAGGGATCTTGGGATGTAAGTGAACTGTGCCCAGTTTAACCCACTAGACCACCAGGGCATGCCGATTTAAGATTTTTTAAAGGTAATTGCAAATTATCTCATCCACATAAACTATCTCAGAATATTTGATGTTTTCATCCTTATGGAAACTAGTACGATCTGAATTCATCATCCTTGGAAAGTCAGTGAGCCTCCCACCCAGGCTGCCCCTCCATCCCCTTTGAACTCAATCTAATGGTGACCACAGGAGCTGCTTCCATTTTTTGCTGAGATTTGGGATTATTCCCCAAGTGAGAGTCTGCTATGCCTCAGGGACAGCGCCTCCTGATTTAGCCCCATGGGGGACCATGCCAAATGCCATTCCCCTCCCCATCTCTCTGGGTCTCTTGGGCACCATCTTTTTTTACCCACTTGAGACATGTTGGCGGGGAGTGGTGGCACATTTTCCCCTCCCTCTGAACTGTTTGATTTTCCTTCCAGCTTCAGTCTAAACAATCCCCTTTTTTCTGGGTGGACCAGGCTGGACTTGACTCTGTTGGGCTCTCATTCTGTCCTCTTTCTAGCTGGATTTCCCAGGACTGTCTGAGGCTGGTACTTCTGCCTCTTGTACTGTAGTCTTATTGCTGGGGCCCAGTCCAGTTCCCATCTCTCACGGCCAGCCTGAAAACAGACTACAAGTTCATGTGGTCTCACTGTGGAAACACTGTATCAAACTCACCCAAACAGTTGATAGTCAACATGATAAAGTGATAGAATAATAAACGAATAGAGAATATCAGCTGTTTTTTATTCGGCAATATTTACACCAGTTAAATTCTTTTTAAATGGAGCAGTGACTTAAAAATAATTGTTTTATTGTCTCTCATACTTCTGTGAGGTGACTGGACTTAGCTGAAAAATACTTCTGCTCCATGTGCTTTCTGCTGAAGCTGTAATCATCTGGAGACTTGACTGAGCTATCAAAATGGCACACAAAATGGCTGCAGCTGATACTGGTAGGGCATGTTGGTTCTCTGCGTGCCTTCTCTGTAGGACTTGAACTTCTGACAGCATGGCGGATCTCAGGAGCTAGTATTGCATGTATATAAAGAAGTTGTAGCTTTCTTTAAATCCAGTCTAAGAAGTTACTCAACATAATTTTCCCTGTATTCTCTTAGTCAAAACTAGACATAGGCCGGTTCTGAAGAGAGGAATGGACTCTATCTCTCGAAGTATTTTTGGTCATCCTTGATCTACCACATAAAGAGGAAAAACAGATGGATGAAGAAAAGATGAACAGAAACAATTCAACTAAAATTTTAAGAAGCTAGAGAATGGTGGTTTTACATATATCTTGTTGCTTCACTTCATTGTCTGAATTTTCTAGCAATAAATTTCTAATTTTAACTTTAATAAGTATAATACATATATATATGTTACTCATAAAGCTTGATGAATTGTAATAAACTGAACGTATCGATTAACTTGCATCCTGATCAAGAAAATACATTGATCTTCTTCAGTAGTTATTCCTTTTTGCTAAGTAGAAAACTTAAAGTGAAGCATCTATTATTCAAAAAAATTTTTTACCAGTCCTCCAGTCTTTCTGAGTAAAAGTACATCTTTGACATTTTCAAAATAACCACAAACCCTTAACTAGTCTTTAAATTATAGATTCCAGGGCTAAATTGGCTAATATCCAACAATTTATAAGCAAATGAATAGAAGCAGGTTTACCTGACAGTTAAATGGCCAGTCTGAACATTCAGTGAGTTGACCAATGGCCCCTCTCTTTATCAAAACTTTTATCGAAATGATATTTAATCCTTAAAACCTATTTTGAAATGAGGCATAAATGAAAATGAAATCAAGGATTTTAGCAAAAGCATCAACCAGCAATTAACTTCCAACACACACACACACACACACACACACAATCTGCTTCTGCATATCATGTAATTTTGTTCACCATGTTATTTCAGCATGTAATAGGTAGACCCTAGTGAGATGGAATCACACAATTACATGCCTCACTATAATTCTAAATTGTTGACAAAGAATGTTGGTGAACTTGTCATGTGCTTTTATATTCTGATATTGATGAAAAATCAAAGGTCAAGGCTTATTTTCCTTTAAATCTTGACTTAAAGTTTCCTTGGAGCATTTACCTCTGGCCACCTTGTTTAAGGTAGTAACCTTTCTTCCCACCTTGTGTGCCATCTACATGGCACCTATGATAGCCTGAATAATGGCTCCCAATGGTACCCAGGTTCTAAGCCCTGGAACCTCTGGATGTTATATGGAAAAAAGCATCTACTGACTGTGTGATTAAGTTAAGGATCCTGTCCTAAGGAGGCAATCCTGCATTATCTTGGTGGGCTCCAATTATAATCTCAAGTATTTTTATAAGAGGGAGTCTTCACACAGAAGGAAGATGGCCATGCAATGGAAGCAGAGGGAAACAGAGAAGATGTTAAGCTTCTGACTTTAAAGATGGAGGAACAGACCCTGAGCCAAGGATGCAGCTCTAGATGCTAGAAAAGTGAAGAAAGGATTCTCCCTTACAGCCACTGGAGTGAGCTTACGTCAGTATACACTTTGACTTCAACCCAGTGACACTAATTTCAGACTCTGATCTCCAAAACAGTAAAAAGATGGATTTTTATTGTTTCAAGCCACCAGATTTGGGGACACCTGCTCCAGCAGCCAGAAGAAGTTAATATGGTAAATACCACAACTGGAAGTATTTGTTTGCTTACCATTTTTTTTTTTTTAAACACATCTCCTTGTCTGGACACTAAACTCTTGGGGCAGGAACCTTTTCCTCTTCACTGCTGTATCTGCTTCACCCAGTTGGGTGTGTGGAACAGAGAAATGAGTACACAGTGATTCTGCAACTCGTGACAGATTGGAGGATGTGCATAGATATTAAAGAAACCTGTTTAGCATAAAATGGGGGAATCTTCACCCATAGAGGGCACTGTTATAAGCATAGGGGCAGAGTTGGGAATAAATTAATTGAAATGAAGTTGGGACCACCCAGCGGGAAAAAAGTGGCCAGCGAAGCTCTGAATTCCAAGAATCAGGGAGGATTCCCTGGAGGGAGGTTGCTCTCAGATGAGGGAGGACTTTAAAAACCTTGAGGAGAAGTTAGCAGGAGTAGAAAGAGATGGAGTAAGTGCTGGAAGTGATATTTGAGCTGAATGATTTGGGACTGGTGTGCTGATTAGTTCGCCCAGAGGACGGTTATAAGCACCAGCCTAAGAACCACCCGCCACCGCCCTCTGCCCCATGCTCACCCTGAAGAAAGAGAAGGGTTTAGCTTTGAGGAATTGATGAAGTTTTGTAGTGGGAAAATCTCCCAACATTAATTTCAGTCTACAATGTATGTTCTGTTTTAAAGTTCAGTCTAGATTTTAGTGCGAATGATGGAAAGCGTAAGTAGAACCACAGCGTTTTCAGGACTGTAGGATGGCACAGAAGCAGGGACCCCTCAGGGACAGGGGACCGTGTCCTCTGCATGTGCGGTTCAGCAATAGTGGACTGTCTCCAGTGTGCAGAGACCAGCCAGTTCGCGGACTCTGCCTCCTCCGATGGTAACGCTTCCAAACTCTTGTTCTGTATAATTAACTGATGACTTATGTCCTCATTAAGGACTTACCAGTCAAAATGGTCATCAGTTAGCAAACTCATTAATTAGGATCCTTCTTCATTTTTCTGTTTGGAAGAATAGTCATCTTTTCATTTAAGTGAGGCCCTGAAACTCCTAAAAACTGCATTCTGTAAAAATGCCAACCTTGCAAGAACCCTGGCTAGGAAATTGGTGTGTTCAAATTACATATGCTTGTAACATCTATCACGTTACTTGTGGAAGGCAGATTAATTGTTCCCCAAGAGATTTTGTACTGGTTTCTTACATCTGCTGAAACACATTACCCTCTCTTGGTGGCTGAAAACAGAAATGTAATCTTGTCAGTACAAGAAGTCAGAATTCTACAGTGTTGCTAGGCTGAAATCAAAGTGTTGGTAGGTAGAATCATGTTCCCCCTGAAGACTACAGAGGAGAACCTTTCTCTGCCTCCTGCAGCTTCTGGTGGCCACTGATATTCCTTGGCTTGTGGTCACATCACCCCAGTCTTCTGTAGTCACCTTGCCTTTCCTTCTGCCTGAAATATCTCTCCACCATCCTTTAATAAGAAGACTTGTGATTTTAATTTAGAGCCAACCCAGATAATCCAAAATAGTCTCCCCTTCTTGGGACTTTAATCACATCTGCAAAGTCTTTGCTCCATGAGGTAAGATTCTTGAGTTTCAGGGCTTAGGACATGGGCATTATCTGAGGGGCTTTCAGCCTACCAGAGAGAGCTGGTGATTACAGAACCCCTGAATATGTGATTAAAGTCATGGACTTTCAGGTGGAGAGATTATCCTTGATTATGTAGCTATGTCCAATTTAATTACAAGTCCATAAAAAACAAAAAAACTTTCCTTCTAAGTATGGTTATAGGTATGAGACTACAGGAGAGCTTTGATGTATGAGGTAGACTTGATGCATGATTGTTGACTTTGGAGATGGAAGAAGAGGGAGAGCAGGTAGGGGTGATCCAAGGATTATAGGAAGCCTCTAGCAATTGGGAATTGTCCTGAGCTGACAACAAGGAAATAGGAGCACTGGCCCTACAAACACAAGGACCTGAAATCTGCCGATAAACTGAATTTGCAAAGAAATATATTCTCCTCTAGGGTCTCCAGAAAGTAGCATAGTTCTGCAGACATCTGATTTTTGCCCAGGGAGACCAGTGTCAGATTTCTAACTTTCAGAACTATAAGATAGTTGTGTGTATGGCAGTTTGTTGTGGCATCTATATAAAATGAATGCTTTACTGTAAATGAAGTGCTTAATGAACAGAGATCTCAAATTTAATAAAGTTATTCATGTAAAACGAAAGATCTATACAGCATCAAAATTAATAAATGATGAGTCTGGTCTCTGATTAGAATAAACACAATGATAAATATTGTAGTTGGTGTATGCATTTATTTATGTATGTATATTATGTAAAGAAACACTTAAAATTCCTTTTCATTATATAAGAGTGGCTGCTTGTAAAATCATTCTTCTGCCTTATTCTCTACGCTTGCGGGGTGTGTGTGTGTGTGTTTATAGATTGAACCTGGGCAAATGAGACAGTAGTCACACACACATTCTATATGATAAAGAGACTAAAGACATTCATCAAGGAAGTGTGTCCATGAAATCCACTCTGATACTTTGAGGAATCAGGCCTAAAGGACAGTCAAGGAGACATGTGAGGACAAGGTCCATCTCAGGCTCTGCGCCTTCTGCTTATCTTTTCTTTTTTGGTTTTAATTGTGAAAACACCTGCCTATACCATTCTAACCACTTTTAAGTTGCAATATACATTCATATACCACTGTGCGACTATGACCACCGCCAAGTATTTTCTTCTTCCCAAAGAGAAACTCTGAGCTCACTTAACACTAACTGCCCGTTTCCCTGTCTCCTCTTATGTTCACAGTTGCATACAAGGTAGAAAGAGAGAATAGACAGACCCCTCTGAAGATCACAGTGGGAAAACAAATTTGAAATGATTCAGAAATATCCAAACCCTCTGAGACATCTCTCACCCCAATTTCTAAGTGACAAAAGCAACAAAGGCTCATTAAAAACTCAAACAATAGAGAAGTGGATAAAATTAAACAGCAAAATTCCTTCCTCTCACCCCTGCTTGTTCCATCCTGAGAAGCAACCCCTTGAGCATTTGATATTTCCCCCTTTCCAGACAAAGACTTGTGTATTTGTGAATTTGGATTGGTTGTTAAAATAAGCCACCCAGATGACTTCCTAGATGAGATGATTGATGGGATTAGGAAAAACCCCTGTCCAATGGACCATCTCCCCAAATAATGTTCTCATTATGCCATTTTATGGCTGAAATTCCATCATTAGCAACTCATTTCTTTGACTTAATGTTTTGGCCCTTCTTAAAGATGCAAATACTTATACAGGGCTAACTCACTAAGCCCCAACAGTTCTTAGAAGAATGAGCTGATTTATACTCTCATCATCTATTGTTTTAGTAGGAGATTGGTAATGCAATTGGTGATCATTTGTATGTCTCCTTGCTTTCTTGTGTATCACCATAGACTCTGAGTTCCCTGAGAGCAAGGGACTCTTCATGCTTTCTTCTCTATGTAGTTCCTGGGGCAGGCTGACACAGGATGTGCTTGATAAATATTTGAATGGATGCAAGACCTTGAAATAATGGAATCAGACATGAGTCATGAGGGAGCTGGGACGGATTGGGCGGAAATGGAAACGTGGGTGAGAGAGTTTGACCACCCCAGGATTGTTCTTCAGCTGGGACACTTTGTAGGGTCCAGGACTCCCTTCCTCGTGGTGGCCTCTGCAATGAAGGTTGTTCAGTATTTTAATAGCACTCCTTGTGCCCCAGCTGCACTTTCTGACCTCACAGTTCTCTTAATTATCTGCCCTGTCAATCAAAACTCTGGGGCAAAAGGTCTGAGAAGATAGCAAACGAAAGCAATAAGGGAGTATGTGTTTGGGATGGGGTTTCTTTTGAATTACAAACATTGTTTTTTCCCTTCTTTTCCTTTCAAGCAGCTGCAGAGACACATGCCACCAAAAAGCCCTGGGAGCCGGCTGTGGGTGATGGGTCACAGGCACAGAAATCTGCTGTGTGCAGAAGTATTTACCGAAAGCTCCAACATCCATGCACCTGTTATTCCAGGTGCGCCATCATGTTCGCTGACCATGCTGACACTTGCCCTTCATGGCATTTAACGCAAAGGGAATTTCAGAAGTCAGAATCGTGGGAGAACATGAACTTGACTTAGGAGGCCTCTTCGATTAGCTTGATGAGGAGTGGCACCCTCCCCACAGTGGCAGTTGTGAGCTTCTTGTTTGTTTGATGATTTATGTAACATCTGTCCCTTCGGCCAGCCTCCAAGCTCCTTCCGGGAGTGCTGTCTGGTTCTGCCTGTGAAAACGCACCCAGCTCCTAGCCCAGCCCTGTGCTGGACCCAGAGCACGTGCCTCACTGAGTTGGGGAAGCCTGTTCTAATGCTGTGAGATAGATTTTAAAATTTCTCTGCTTTCTAGTTTGACAGAAGATGATTAATGTATATTTTTTAATCTGATAATTTTTCTAGAAAACCATTTAGCCTTTCCCCCACCTGACCCACACTTTAAAAAGTCTATATTCACAGATGACTTTACTTTTCTCATGAGTGGGGTCAATCTAGATCATCAGTGACTGTTGTCACAGAAGCAGTAAGAAGAGGTTGCATCCAAATATTCCCTTTATGAGAAAGTAGTAGAATTAAACTCACTTGGTCTTTTGTCATTTGGCTTGTTTCATCATCATCATCTTTAGCTGAAGGATCCCTTTTTCAATTTATTTAATGAGAATGGATCTTTTCGGCCACTGAGACCAAAATGTTTGCATATTAAGGAAACAACTTCCTTTAAACTAAGTCACACATAATGAGGACAAAAGACAGTGGGGGTCCTTTTAGAGGATGGAAGACAAAGGGGGTGCAGACAGGACCATGTTGGAGAATCGGAGGGATGAAACTGGAAAGGTTCCCCATTTTTTTGAGGTGTGGTTCATCTGAGGCCAAAGAAGAGGGCAGAATGAGTGCATTTGCAGACTCATAAAAAGGCAGTGTTGATACCAGTTGGGGGACATCTATAACCTATCACGTGTCATAGATAGTACGTTTTCTACCCACAACCTTCCTGCTCCCCACATTGTATGAAGCCAGAGTTATTCTTAGATATGCCTTCCTGTCAGAGAGCGAGGCGGGTCCCGGGGTGACTATGCATCTCTGACAGATCCATCTAGAATAGCATCTACATGCTTGATCCTTGTATTTAAGATGGATAGAGGCCAAAAGTGACTATAATGACAAAGATCACCAATTCTCTAAGGGTCAAAAGATGGAGATGAAGTGGACTCGCTCTAACAGAAGATGCTGTAGGAGAGTGTCAATTGCTGGGAACAAAAGATGAGAAGACAAGGAGAATGGGGGACTGGGAATGGCTACTTTTCAGAGCTGACTGATGTTCCACAACCTGAGGAAAAGCTGTGAGAGATGTGTCTGAGAATCCAGGATGCTGAGTTTCAGGCTGGTTCTGGTGTGTGTTGTGGTTAATATAGTTTTGTGGAAAGTATCATGCCTTGCAGAGCTCCCATTTGCGTTAAGTTGAAAGCTGTAATTATCACAGGGGTAGCAGAGATCAGACTTGGTTAAGGATGTGCTGACTTGACGGCAGACGTCCTTTCATATTTGATGAGCCCGACAGGGAATGTGGGGGCTCCAGGAAGCATTATGAACAACAGTGCACATTTTTGCAACCTGTATTCCCCCAAGTGCTCTAGATAATGCTTAGTCTGCTGCCTGCTTTTTAATATATTACCTCGTTTGATTCTCAGTCATCCTCTGAAGTACTGTTATCTATATGTGAGTGAAGCCAATGTAAGGTACTAGTAGAGAGTGGAGGCAGGAGCAGAAAGAAGTCAGTGTTATTTCTTCCTCCCTTCTGCTCTGGGGGCCGTTTCCTTGACTAGCTACCTCCTCTCTTCCTGCAGCTCATCCTTGACAGTCTTCCTTCCATTAGCCAAGCACTCCAAGTGGCTTCCACCGTTATTCTCATTCTCCTTTGGTGACCCCAGCCCCTGAACTCTGCTCATGTCACCTCCTCCCTTCATCCTTTTCACTGTAATGGCAAGATCTCCAATCTCGCGGGGTTGGTTCCTCATCTGACTAGCTTTTTAGCTGGTCAGCCTTTATAACTAGCTCTGGAGTGACTTCTCTAAACGGCCAGTCAAGGCTCTGTTTTCTTGATTAGACCCTGAGAGATACAAGGTAAACTGATTTTTGTTATGTGCAAGGTAGCGACTGCTTTCCTGATAACTTTGGATGGAGTGTCAAGAAGAATAAGTGTTTACTTATGTTTCTGAAAGCCAAAGAGAGAAGCAGGTGGGGTGGGGGTTTAGTTCAAGGAATTGGCTTCTGTGATTGTGAGGGCTGGCAAGTCTGAAAGCAAGAAAGGAAGGCTGGAAACACTCACATAGAAACATAAGCTGTATTCCACAGGTGAATTCAGTCTTCCTCAGAAAAACCTTTGGTTTGCCAAGATGGCCTTTCAACAGACTGGATGAAATCCATCCAGCTTATCAAGAACAATCATCTTTGCTTTCAGTCTATCGATTTTACTGTCGATGTTAACCACATCAATAAATACTTTCCCAGCAACCCCTCAACTAGAATTTAATTGAGTATCTGGTATCATAGCCTACCTATGTTGACATATAAAATAGCCCACCTCCCCATCACACTGGGGAAAGTCAGGACATGGAACAGAGAACAAACACACAAACAAGTGATTCACCAATAAAGACACATACACACTAGTGTAAATAAACAGGGGCACACAATTGTGTCCGCAGTGGCCATGGCAACTTTAGTCACAGGATAGAGTCTCCTCCCGTATGTAACGTCTGTAGGTCTGCCTCTTAGATTACTCCCTTTAAAATCAATATCTGCTGTCTTACTAACGGCCACATACGCCTGTCTGGTTCCCTGAGTATTCTAGATTCTTCCACTTTCTATCCAATTTTCCATTTTCACTGAAGAATATAATATTAACTAATGTGATAAGATGTGTACACCCTTAAGTTCAAGCAGTATTATTTATACTAGCCAAGATATGGAACTTACCTAAGTGCCCATTGATAGGAAGATCTGGTGTGTACAAACAGATGCTCACACACCCACACACCGTGGAATACTACTCAGCCATTCAAAAGGTGAATTTTTTCCATTTGCAACAACATCAAGGAAAATTGAGGCTATTTTGCTGAGTGACGTGAGTCAGAAGGAGAAAGGCAAAAATTAGATGATTTCACCTATATTTGGAATACAAAAAATAATATACATGAACTGATAAAATAAACCTTTGGACTATGTTGACTGATTCTTCTCACGTGGCCAGCATCTCCCCCATCATCAGAGTAAATTATATGGATGACTTGATGCCTTCCCTGCCTTTCCTCTGCCAGTTTTTTTTCTCACTCCTTGCTAATTGGCAAAAACAAACAAACAAAAAAACATCAAGAACTCAGATGAGGTCATGGGACCCAATCTGGTAATAATCATGAATTCATGATCTTACTAAAAACTTTTAGAGTGGTTCCCAAATACATACGGAGTGCAATCCAGTGACAGAATTTAAGATAATTGAAATCATAAAGGAGAAGAAGTAGTCCTAATGAGCTTCACATGTACTATGCAGCATTCAAGGGGATGCGAATATCCCCCTGTCCAGATGTTGGTCCAGTCTTTGTGCTTTAGACACAGGGACAACTCTCATCAACATTCTTTTGAGGACTGATTTGCTGCAAAACTGCCTGACTTAAGAGAAAATCTGGGTCAAGAATGTGTTGTAAGCAGAAGGCATATAGGTTTCAAGAAGACAAGTTACTTTTCCTAAAAATACCTTTTAGGGGGTTCATATACCATCATGTGGTGATTAAAGAATGCTTACAAGATGGCAGCCCTCTTTCCTGCTTTGTCTCTCTTGCTTTTCTGTCTTCTTTAACCTGCATACCTGTCTCACAGAACTGGTGACTGTAGCCTGGATGAATTACTTTTCTTCTCAAGGTTTTTCTTATGATACTACTTTACTTATATCATTATTCTCTTCTTCTTTGATTAGGAGAGTTAGTCAAGGGCAAGAAGTTTCAAGAAAGTAACATTCTTTTTAGCCTTTTAATTGATATTACAAGTTTTATATATCGAACATTCTATATCTCATATGAATTACCGTGAGGGTAATTTTATCTGAAACTTGCTATTGAAAACTCTCACAGGTCCAAGATCATCCAGAAACTGTCCATAATAGAAAGATTTCAACTCTGACCTGATACTGCCTTTAAAACATTCATCTCATTTTATTCTTTTGAGCTTTCAGTGTATTTTCAAATGTGCTTGGATTTTCCTCGTGATTCCTTTACTCCAGAAAGGAGCGTGTTGGCCACATACTTGGTTCATTGTATAAGGGAAACAGGAGAAAGCATAAGGTTTGGGAGAGGAGAAAAAGCACATGTGAGCCTATGTTTTCACAGCTACTTTTCTATTTAAAATGAAATAACATTTATAGCATTTCCTGTTTGAGAACTACAAAGAATACACCAGCAGACATGAAAGAGACCTCTTCTCAGAGTGGAATGCCTCTGCATATAATCTAACCAAATGAATGCGAATGTGGGTATTTCCACTCTCATGGTGGAGTGGAAATGGGAGGAGCATCTGTGTTGAAATTGTCAGGGGTGAATATGAAAGATAATCTGGGACCAAGAAATAGTATTTTTCACTGTATAGATTGTCAATCCTAACAATCATGGAATTCTCTTAGTCAAGAGGAGAGAGGAGCTTTTGGGTGAGTAACTAGCATATTTTCCCATAATAGTAGTACATGCGGATACAACCAAAATCATGAGACTGGTTTTAACAGCTAGAGTTTGGAAAAACTACTATGCTGAAATCAAATGTTTGTGAATATAATATTACTATGAAATGAGAAGAGATTCCCTTGGGCAGATACACCTTTATTCAGGATAGCTAATTTCAGTAATAAACATTTATCAGAGCTACATGGTTAAAAATTAAAGGGATATACTCTGGTGTCAGCAGGCTATTTTTGAGCTGGAAAATCCAAAGCATCCCCAATCTATGTCTCCAGTCTCCAGAAGACGTTGCAAACGTAAAGATATGGGTGTGCCCTGGTGGCACCAGCACTAAGCTGGTAAGTGGGGCGTGAACCATATAAAGCCCAAGAACCCAGGTTTGAAATGAGGGCCAGGGGGAGCAACCAAATAAATCAGCAAATAAATGAAAGTACTTTTCCTCCTCTCCTGTCCTCTCTTTGCAAAAAAAGTTAGAGCTGTGTCGTCTTAATCCCTCGATATTAAGAATCACTGGATTTGGGTTTCGGAAATGGGAGGGATTAATAAATGTGTCGCAGTGACATTGAGGCAGGGAATCCAAGGGGACTGGTGTTTGGAAATCAGTGGTCGAAAATGAGTATTACATACATGATGAGCCTGGTGATGTGATTGAACCTTATTGCAAATGTTCTCAGACTGTAGTGGGCACAAGACCTACGCAAGGCCCTCGCTCTAAATGCAGGTTCCTGGTGCCATGTCGGCATTTTTGAATAATTAGGTCTTATCAGAGGCAAGCATCTGAAGCTCTAACTAACAGCCCAGCCGATTCTGAAACAGGTGTTCTGCAGACCAAATTTTAAGAACTTAATTTCTGCCGTGGACTTGCTATCAGGCATTTATACAGGGAATCCAATTCCATCCTCCAAATGGTCTTTGGAGAGAAGGACTTTTATTACCCCCATTTTACAGATGAAAAAACTCAAGTGTGGAGAAAATAAGTATCTGGTTCAGGATCACACTCTAAATAGCTGAGCTGACTTGGAGACTAAAACTGACAAGAAGATTTATGTTCTTAATACCAGATTGCCTCCTTGCTTCCAGGAGGTCAGAGAGAGGGAAAAACGAATCTTCCCAGTTGGGACCCATTTTATGAGGGCCTGTAAACCCAAGTAGGATATGTAAATTTTGGATTTTGTCACTTGGTCCTTAGATACACATATTTTGAGATTTCTCTAAAATGAATTATTTTTTGCTTTTGTTTGTTTAGTTATAAAACTTCGATAAATATAACTGAAAGCACACTTGGTGATCTGTCTCTGTCATGTGGTAACCAGTGTTCTGGTGTCTAACTTTATCGAATAGCTATTAGACCAGGCTGGGTCTCTGGAGAATGCTGATATGGTGTTGACACCAGACACTCCCTACATTTTAAGTCTCTTCCGTCTAAACTCTGGAGGCCTTCTTCTTTGAAGGGTAAATTAAGCAAGGAAATGAACATGGAAACCCACAGACACACCCCATGTAAACAGAGCAGAGGATACGGAAGCTGGTTTTATTTTTAAGGAAATTGTTCCTTTTGGAGGTAGTGACCATTCAACTGTCTTTCAGAAGATAGACTGTATGTCAAAGATAACTTCTTTACCAAACAGGGACTGTAATTGAAATGGCCCTTTGCAGTTCATGAATGTGTAAAATAGCTTTCTGTCTCAGACCAAGAGGAGTCTAATTTAATTATCTGTGAGCATCACAGATTGGAAGCAGCCTGTCATCCATTTCTAGAAGCTGAGTGTGGACCGCCAACACCTAGCGAAGGGAACAAGGTGGGCGAAGAACGTCTCCCAGAGAAGGTATGGATCGCAGGGCTCTGGACTCCATAAACGAGGCTGCTTCGGTCCAGTTTGCAATGTGCACCAGGAACCTGAGAGCTGGACCTGACTTCAGATCTTCAGAGCTCAGTCTGTGTCCCAGACATGAGGTAGACACCTGGATATCTACAATATGGAAACCTTGTGTCCGAAAAGACAGGCCTCCCAGGCCTGCCGAGAATTTCCAGGGACTGATTTCTCAAAAATTAGATGAATTAAGGGGATGGGAATAGGTAGAACGTTAGGTGCCGGGGATTATCATGGAGACCTTTCGTCATTTGTGAAAGCTGCAGTTCAAGAATGTTGGGGATCCCTAAACTCTTGAAGCCACTGTCTAAAAGCTTTTCTCCAATAATCTTCACTTTTCCGAGAAAGTTTCCTAATTATATCCTTCTGTGTCTCTTCCTTTGCCTCGCCTACACAGAAGTCCACTTTTGTCAGTACTCATCTTTCATGCAGAGAAAAAGACGGTGTGCCTTTAACTGCTCGGCCTCTGTGAGTGAGGCACACACACTTACACACATACATATACACATAGATGCACATACACATATGCACACGCTCCTATGTACACATATCCACAAACACAGACACACATGTATACACGCGCTTGACTATGCACGGACACACATGGACGCACAAACATTTAGAGACACTCATGCATATACACATACAACCATACACACACATGTGTATACACACACACACACCAAGTATACAGACAACATTCTGAGGACTGAGGCTGCTCTAGCCAGTCACTCTCTAAAGCTAATACCTGCTGTCATGCTCAGCCTTCACTTTATTGAGGTCACTCTTGCACGTCAGTAGAATGTTGGGCCTTTGAGTTTCACCAGGGGCCTGGGGACACCTTGTGTGTTAGATAGGTCGGTGCCTTGGCAACAGCCGTGAAAGTCTGTGCTGTGTAGTCCTCCGCAGTGGGTACTCATTACCCAACAGCAAATGGATAGTCTGTGGGCCATATCTGCTTTGCAGGTATGTTTTCCTTGGTCTATATATTCTTTCAAATTTTTTATTACAGTTATTTTGTTAATTTACATTAAAAAGACAATATGAAACTCAAGGTGCCCATCACCCCGTTTCAATAATTGCCAGTGTTTTGTCCATGCTGGTTCCTTCACCCCTACCCACTTTGGTGGAAGGGGTGGGGGGGAGTTTAATGATTTAAAAACAGATGTCGAATGTCATATCACTTCACTCCATGAATTTTTAAAAAATTTAGATCAGTTGTCAACTGTAGTAGATAAAATAATGCCCCCCTCCCCAAGATGCCCTATCCTAATCTTCAGACCTTTGACTATGTTACCTTACATGGGAAAAGGGACTTAGCCAATAAAATTAAATTAAAAATCTTGAGAAGATGTGCATTATCCAGTTGGATCCAATGTAATCACAAGGTCCTTAGAAGAGGCAGCCAGGGGGTCCACATCAAGAGTGACAAAAATAGGGGAAAAGATGATGTGATTATATATGAGGAATGTGGAACCGTTATACGTGTTTATTTTAATGTGCAAAAATAAAAATAATTTTTAAAAAGATTATGTGATATGGGGCCTGTGAGCCAAGGAATGTGGGCAGCTTCTAAAAGTTGGCAAAAGCAAAGAAACAGATTCTCACTCAGAGTCTCCAGAAAGAGGCAGCCCCACCAACACCTTGATTCAGAATTTCTGATGTCCAGGACTATGTGATAGTAAATATCACTATGTTCATGGTTTGTTTTTGTTTTTTGTTTTGTTTTTTTTTGGAGAAGCCACAGAATACTAATACACTAGCTTCTAAAAATGGAGACAGCCCACATTTTAAAACCCAGATGTCTGATTTTTAAAAATGGGAAGTCTTGGCAGTGTATTGCCCGCAATCATTCCTGGTAATGATAGGCTAATACCAAAAAAGATACTACTTTCATCAGTGGGATGTGTTGGGAACATTTTTGTCTTTCTGTCTTTCCTTTTTTTCCCTTCCTTCCTTCCTTCCTTCCTTCCTTCCTTCCTTCCTTCCTTCCTTCATTATATATCAAATAAGGGGTTCATATCCAACATATACAAAGAACACATCAAATGCAACAACAGAAAAACAAATAATCCAGTTAAAAAATGGATAGAAGGTCTTCATTGACACCAAAAAAGGTCATATAAATGGCTAACAGGCACATTAAAAGATATTTCACGTCTCTTATTATTAGGGAATGCAAATCAAAACAACAATAAACTATCACTTCACGCCTCTGAGAATGTTTATTATCTTTGAGACTGTAAACAACAAGTGCTGGAGAGAATGTGGAGAAAAGGGAATCCTTATGCTCTGTTGGTAGGAGTATAAATTTGTGCAATCATTACGGAAAGTCATATGGAAATTGCTCAAAAAACTGAGAAAGGAAAATCCACGTGATCCAGTTATCCCACTTCTGGACATTTACCCTAAAAACACAACACTAATTCAAAGAGATTTATGCACCTCCATGTTTATTAAAGCTTTATTTACAATAATCAAGAACTGGAAGGAACCTGAATTCCCATTGACAGATGAGTAGATGAAAATGTGGAATAAATACATATGGAACATGACTCAGCTATAAGAAAGGATGAAATCCTGCCATTCGCAGCAACATGAATAGACCTAAAGGAATTCACTGAAATAAATAAGAGAAAGACAAATATCATATGATTTCCCTGATAAATGATATCTGAAGAAATCAAGCAAACTGACAAGCAAAATCAAGCAAATGTAGACTTTTAGGCTATACAATTCAATTGGTGATTACCAGAAGAGAATGGAGAGGCAACGGGGAAGTTGGGGTAAAGGGGCTGAATTATATGGGGAAGGACAGAACTGGACTGTTGATAGTAAACTTAACATATCATATACAGATGTTGATTTACTATGGTGCACACCTTAAACCAATATTTTATGCTGTAATGTTTCAGTAAAGTACAATAAAAATGTAAAATATGCACAAATTCAATTTAGAACATCAGGAGAAATACATTTTCACTTCCTTTAGAGAGCACACTGTGTTTCATTTACCAGCCCTTCACTTGTGCAATGAAGTGTAAACATAAGAGACTGATTTTGTCTCTGCTACTGGTTATAAATAGAAATATCCCTAGTGTTACAACATATTAAGAGTTATGAGTCATTTACACCTTAGTCCTGAATTACTTTAATCAGCTGGAGACTTGGGGAATAAAGAGCTTTGGTTATTCTGAGGAGAATTTGGGAGATTTCACTAAACTAATATCTGGCCTGAATGAAGGTCCGTGAACCAGGAGTGAGGAAGGAGGACAGAAAGGAAGGTCCCAAGGGGAACAGATCCCTTGAGCTCCTGCCAGTGGGACAATTCCAGCTGAGTTCCTAGCTGTCTCCGTTCTGCTTCACCCTCATTTTTCTCATCATCCCCCTTTTCCGTTCTTGAGAGGCAGCTTTGTGATCTAGAAATAGCAAGCTTTTTAGTTTGAGGAGACACAGATGTAGCATGATAATCAGGTATTTCTGAACCACAGGTTTGTTTGTTTTTTTTAAGGAAAGGTGCAGGTGGGAATGAGGGTGAGCAGGCAGGCAGAGAGGAAGAGAGAGGAGTAGGAAGCCTCTCATTTTATTTGATTTTTATTGAGTTGTTTGCACTGGTTGTTTCTCCCCGGACCTAGGACAATGCCAGGGGTATGAGCCCTCTCCTCCTTCGGAGGCGAATAATCACTATTAACCACCAGCGTGTGCCTGAACCGCCATTTCTTCTTCTGTCAAATACATGTAATAATACATGACTCAGAGTTGGTGAAATGATTAACACAATTGTTTCCCAGGATTGTCCTAGCCAAGTACTGCAGACTGGATTAAGCAATAGAAAGGTGTTGTCTGGTGGTTCTGGAGGCTGGAAGTCCACGGTCGAGATGCCAGCAGGGCTGGTTCCTTCTGGGGGCGGTGCGGGGATCTGCTCTGTGCCTCTCCCCAAGCTTCGGGAGTTTTCTGGCCACATGGGTCCTCCATGACTTGTAGATACAGCAACGTAATCTTTACCTCTGTGTTATCATGGAATTCTCTGTGCATGTGTTTGTGTGTCTCCGCATTTTCCTTTTCAGAAGCACGCAAGTCATATTGGATTAGGGTCCACCCTATTCCTCATCTTAGCTAATTACATCTGCATTAGCCCCACATGTTCACATTCTGAAGGACTTCAACATAGGAGTTTGGGAGGAGACATAATATAACCTGTAACGGTGATAAAACAGAACACATTCTTAATACATATTTATGCCCCAGCCTTATCCTACCTTAATAAAGGGAATTCTTTTCCAGTCACGTAGATGTCCTATCAGATTTAAGTGACTCAGAATCGAATGTCATGTTCTCTCTAACCCTTTCTCTCCTAACTGCCCCTTCTAACTTAACTACTATTTCTAAGAGACCCAGAGATAAAGGAAATCTCAAACAATTCTAACTATGCTCCATTATAATATTGGATAATTCAGACAGAGCCCAGAGTTGGAATTTACTTTTGGACTATCTCAGAAAAGGTTAAACTGAGCAAACAAGTAAACAGAATGAAAAGGGAATGTTTACAAGTTGAAAAGAACAAACCACCGTAAGGAATTCATTTTCATACAAACAATGGGTTTCAGACAGCTGGTGTTTGGATGTGGTCCAAAGGAAGTGGCCACATCCTAAGGGCAAACCCAGAATGTTCCCAATTGAGCCAAAGC